>VWZY01010551.1:422865-463477 GCA_013399075.1 Chloroceryle aenea | reverse complement strand
GGCGGCGGGGCAGCGGTGCCAACAGGCCAGGGTGGAAAGGAGGCTCTGACCCGGCTGCCAAGGGCTGCCCCTCAGGGAGACTGCACCAGCATCCACCAGGGATGGGCCGCAGCGGTTGGGGAGATAAATCATCAGTGAGGGCTGACCTGGGGGGTGCAACAGGCAAAAAATGTGCCACCGTGCGATGGTGGGTGTTTGGGAGAAGGCAAGAGAGGAGATGCGGCCAGGCAGGTTTAAGGCCCACCCCTAGATGTCCGGCCCTTGGGTAGCTGACAATACTGGGGCTCTTTAAAATGTGACATTGATGGAGGCAGGTTCTGCACAGCTCAGCCCTTGCTCATCCTTACCCTTGGGCATCATTCTCCAGGCAAAAAGTCCCGCTGAGTGAGCTCAGGATCTCCCAGGCTTTGGACAGTTTCATTCACAGACTGTTTTTGTCTCAAAAATCAGCATAATTTTCCACGTAACTCCATGTAACCAGTCCCCACACCAAAATCCAGACCTGATGATAAATTTATGTATTTGGACTGCATATATAAAACACTATTTCCCCCCAAATGTCTATTAAACAATTTTAGGTGTCTGCTATTTAAAATAGACCAGGGTTTTATATGCAAAAAGCCAAAGAAGCTGGAAGCAATCAAGCTGGCCACTGTCACAGTCTTTTAACATCCAAGAAATGCCTTAGCTGAGAACAAGAGCAGAAACATTTCAGCTCGTGTAAAGTCCCTCAGGAAGGAGCCACTGGATTTGTGATGAATCTGAGCAACCACTGGATGGCATTGCTCTACACGAATGTACCTGTGAGCACAGGCAGCGGAGCGAGAGCCGGCTGCTGTGCCACAGATTAATTCAGACCTGAGAGGCTCGGGCCACTGTGACCTCAGCAGTCCTTTAAATAATATTCAGACTTCTCTTAGCTGTCTGCCTGTGAGATCTGGGCACAGAGTTTGGTCAGAGTGAACAAAGCCGACATCCCGAAGCAAACTTATTCCTAGGCTGAGTGCGTTTTTCTTTCATTTTATGTTAGATCAAATATTCAGCCAGTTTTTGATGGTTTTCCTTCTCATGAGATGGGGAAAAAGGCTCGTTTGTAATTTATGACCGTATCAAACTAGCGCAGGGCAAGCGCAGCCGGCCAGCGAGTGATGACTTGACTGAAGCCCTGATCCTGCAGACGTGCTGAGCAGCCAGCTCAGCTCCCCAGGGCCTAGCACTCACGTGATTGGAGTCAGCTAAGGCTGCTTAGCTGAGCTGGTTATTCGTGTGTAGTGTGAAAAGCAAAACTAAAGAAAAAAAAAACGGTGTCTGGCATGTTCTGCTTTGATGTGGGCTCCAGAATATCGAGGGTACATTATTATCACAAGCGTGGTGCCTCTCCGTGTGACAGCGGCCTCTCAGCACGTGTTAATACAACTTTGCCTTCTGCTACATCACTTATTGATAAGGAATCAGCTGGTGGCCAAATAACCTGATGTTCCTGTTTCCCCCGGGGGGCTGTGTTTCTTTCATTAACACCACTCTGCATTGGCCTAGTTCTTTTAATGACTGCATCTGGCCAAGCCTATCTGAAATTGTCATTGGCCCAGTTCATGCCCAGAAGAAATCTCCTGATGGCTTTGGAGACGTAGCGGGATGTTTGGAATTGCAGCCCCACAGAAGGTGTATCCGAAGGGGAATACAGTGCTCATGAGGGTCAGGTTTGACGTCATAGCCAGCACATGTATCTTCAAAGTAGGATATAACTTACCATCAGGTGAGCACGTGTACATTGGCTGTTAGACAAAGCTGTTCTGGGCCCTGACTGACTATTAGTATTGCCCCAGTTCTGACCAGTCTAATAAGTTTAATAATCATAGTCAATTAGATAACTCCAATTACACTGGAAATAAAATTATACCATCAGTTCAAGTCCTGCAAAAGCCCTTGCACTCCCAGTTCTCAGTTCTGTACTCAAACCCATATGTCACACTCAGCTGCCTTTTTAAGTACTGGAGAGGTAGGATGAGTAAATCACTTCATAAAATAAATGTTACATTTCTTTTATGACCCCATTTGTCTCCTTTTTCTGGACCTACCTCCTAATCCAAACAACAAGATAACTGTATCCATCTTGATCTGCTCAGCAGTCCACTGGTAAATGCTTTCTACTGTCAGAAGTACTTAAGCTCGGTGGGAGATTAGGTTATATCAGCAGTGGTCTGTTCAGGTCCCACTTCTGGTGGCCACCACTCCACTACTGTGACCTCAAGAGGAGTCCAGGACAACTGGTGTTGATTAACTGCCTAAAGTTTCCTATTAGGAAGCGCTGCTCAAGGTTTCATGCATCACCCATGGGGAGACTCTGTGAGATGACATCAGCCTTAAGTGGGTTCAGTGGCTTCAGTCTCTTTCCATTGCCTTTAGAAGCAAAGGCAATTTGTTGCCAGCTTCCCCACCTCAGGGCTGTGTTCGAACACAGGCAGGCTAAATCTGAGTATCTGCATTTATTTAATAGACAAGAGTGGAATGAAGGGAGTTTCCTTTTGCTCATGCATTGCACAACAGGCTGTCTCTGGAAACAGTCCCCTTGGAGCCAGCATTCAGGAGGGGTGGAGGAAATCCCATCTGGGATCCCCACTGCTACGCTGGCTGTTTTAAGGCAAGGAATCAGCTCACCAAGTGAATTTGCCCTGGATCTTTCTAGAGTCAGGGCAACTCCAGCCATCCAAAAAGTCAAGGTGACCTTGGAAACTTCAGGGCAGTCCAGAACACTGTCAGGTCAAAGGGAGTTCAGAAAAACGAAATTCTAGACCCATTCAAACCCACTACAAAACTCTCAGGAAAAAATGAACTGCATCTGCTGAAGTGACTTGTTCTGTTCCGTGGCAGAATGTAAGGGGGGATCTGTCACTGTCAGCACGGCTCTCGTCTCGCCGAAAGCCACGGTGCCTTTCACAACCACTAAATAAAAATTCCAGCCAGCTGTCCCACCTGCCAGAGCAGTTTCTATTCTGGGCTCTGGTGTGCCACCAGTATTGTTCTTATCAATTAGCTCTGGCTTATTGTCCCGTGACATCGTTGGGGAATATTCTGGTTAGAATTGCTAGAACTGATACAGGCAGAACATTTCAAACGTGGCTGCAGCATCCTGGGAGGGGCTTTGCTAGGTTGTGGCCACCTCTCCGGGTCAGACTATGGCAGGGCTGGTAAAAAATGAAAAGGAAACTGAAAAAGGAATGTTTTGAGAAGTCACCCAAGTCAGAATAGACTGGGGGCCTCCCTGACTCTAGCTGTCAATAAGGTGTTAGGTAGTGGAAGATTAACACCCTTTAGCAATGACACAGCTGTTCCACTGAAGGTGATAACATGCAATCAGGGGAGGGAAGAGTCTAGCACAGAATAATGAACAGAGCAAGCGAATATTAGCAAAAGGGAAGTTTTTAGCCCAAGAAGCTGAAAAACCCTCTCCAAGCTGATTATTTTGGTGGATATAAATAAGTACGAAAAAAACCCGGAGCCTCCCTGTAGGTCTGCAAAACAAGCTCAAATATTTATCCCTCTATTTAAAGTCAGACAGGCTCCTAGGAAGGAGAAAAATAGTGATAATGTAGAGAATAAAGTCTCTTATCTGCCTTGGCAGTGAGCGTGCAGATAAACACAAAATTCCTTACCCTAAAGACAGTGTGTAGCACTGAATGTCCTCCTCGCAAAGCACAGTAAGTTGTGATAAGAGTAGATTTGGGAAGACAATCAATTTAATAGTGGAAAGAACGTAGTATTTTGTCCACTCGTGTTTTCTGTGGCAAGGAATCGGAACAATGGATTCCATTCTCTACTGCTAATAGCTAAAGGTAGAAATTAGTGTTTTGATAAGCCTTCAGGTTTTTTGCTGATCTGACTGAGCTTCTCCACTGCATCAGGAACCACCAAGTGAGTGAAACAATGATGATTTCTGCCAGGGGCTGTAAGACATCAGGATGCTCAACACAGAGCTAAACTTGGGAATTAGATGTTGCCAGTCAAAGGTGCAGTTTCGCAGTCAGCTTAAGCAGATGTGAGGCACTCTGTATGAACAGCATTTCTTCAGGCATGTGGCCCATTCCATGATTAGATTTTTGGCTGGACTTCAGAAAGATTGGGGGGACTGGAACAAGTGGAGGAAGGGTCTAGATGAGCGAAGAGAAAATGGGATCACGCCTTTAATATGCAATACAGGGTTAATCTGACCATGAACTGTACTGTGAAGAAACCAGTCTTCATAGGCAATGCTTGGGGGGGGTCTCACTCACACCCATGCTCTGCCTGCGTGCAGACAATCCAGAGCCCATGGTGCTCACTGAGAGGGGGAACATTTTAGTTGAGCTCTTCCAAACCCTTCAGAGTCCGGAATTCCTGCTGAGTAGGAACTGAAAAGTGCCCGTCTGTCTCCTCCAGGAGTCAGAGACCTGCTAATCCTTTGCCACCTCACTCCCTGCTCCCCATCTCATCGATCACACACAACCCATCAGCAAAAGAGATTCCTTTTGACCCTTGCAGCTGCAAAGGTGGCAGGTCCTGTTCCTTCCTGGTGGACACGAACCAGTCACCCACCTCCACTTGGACCTGCCCCATGGGAGCATCCCTGCCCTCTCCATGTCTCTTTTCCCTCTAAAGCATTCCACAGCCACCCCACCCCAGCCATTTCCAGGAGGACAGCGAGACAGGCCGTGCCACCGGCTCGCAGGGAAGCGACAACAGCTACATCTGTTCGCTCTCTCTGGCGCTCAGGAGCTGTGACATTGCTATCGGTACAGCCTGAAACAGAACAGGCAGGAGCTCCAGGGAAGAGGAGAGGGTCTGGCTGGATACAATAACAACCACAGGGACACCACCAGCACCAGCGGGAGCAAAAATGTTGCTTTACCACTTTCGAGTGCAGCAGAGCATATGGACAGTCTGGGAGTGTTGTCAGCAGCCCAGAATGGGGTAGCTCTGTTCTGGCAAACTCCACTTTTTGTCTTTATGACCAAAGAATAGTTGCAGGTTGGAAGCTCTGTAGTTGCTAGGGGAAGAGCCATTAATATGTTGGCAACTGAGAAGTCAGCCAAAGCAAATGCTGAGATAAAAATTACTTTTTTTCCACTTCTGTTTCACCCTGAGTGTGTCATCCAGTGTGTTTTCTCTGCTCAGGGTACCTCATGCACACTATGCCATGCTAACTTCTTTGTCCTTTTTGATTTTATTTTTCACCTTTCCCAAACATGACTCCAAAGAATAATATAAATCTGACAGCCCAGAAAGACTTTTGACATGATAAATCCCTGCTTACTGGCAGAGTAAGACTGCAGACTGGTTTTTTTTTTTTTCCTCCTGTAAAAAACTTTTTTTTAATAGCCTGAAAAGTCAGAATAGTAAACAAAATAATAGTGGTGATAATAGTGAGACTGTGCTGCTGAATCAAAGGATGAGGATGGGAATACAGCCACACAAGGGAGAGCCTACAGAATAATTAATAATTTGGTGATGGGGCTCAAGGGTGCTACCTGGTTCCCAGCACACAAGAGGTTAACATGCTTCTCCCTGCCCAGCTCTTGGGGTAACTCTGTGTGTAATCTCATTCTGGACAAGCAATGCTTTTTTTCCCCACTGTAGGTTCACCCCCTTGGGTTCACCCCAGTGGCTTCCCAGGCAAGGCTCTCTCCTTCTACCCTTGCAGCCTGTTTCTCCACACTGGTCATCACCCACACGGGTAACAAGCCCAGTTCTGGAGAGGTTTAACACAAACCAGAACAAAACATTCTTATTCCAAAATAAATAGGTAAATCTCCTGATTAGAGAACAGAGTTCACAAAGCAATGGAGAGAACAGAAGATTAACAACTCCTAAGCACCTCTCCCTCCAGCTCAGTCCCCATCCATAAATAACAATGCAGCTATACAGAGAAAATGAGATCTTTTTACTTTTTATTTTCTTAAAAGCCCTCAGTTTTAAAGCACCTGTTCAGAATTCCCTCCAGTAATTCCCCAGATGCATCCTCTTTACCCTGCTACACAGGAGTATGGCTCCAAACCATTCCTGAATGAAGTCAGCTCTGCTTTGCTTGCCCGTTTGCTCTATTCCACACCACTTACAGCTATTTGCCAAACCAGGAAACAATTACAAAGCTGAATTTTGTATGATCATGCAATACCCTGCAAACACAAGTATTCATTAAAAAAATAGTCCAGGCGCTATGACTGCCAGCTTCTGCCTCCACTTTGACACAGGCACAGGGGTTTTTTTCCACCAGAGGATATTTTATTTTATTTTTTCATCATGAGACACCGAACAAAAGTCACGAGCAGTTCCTCTGATCAAAAGAAACCTCTGCTAGAGTCTGTGGCTTGTTCACCCCATCCCTTCATGCCAGCCAGTGTTCGTTTCATTGAACATGCGCTCTGCTCTCCAGTTGGCTCTTGAGAAAGAGCAAATGCTGCACTGTACAGTAATCTATTGAGAACAAACGTGTTGTTTCTACCAGTGGAAAAAGGCATTTAACTGTTCCTGGGACACAGAAGCCTTGTACACAGCAGTTAGCAATGCTGGGATTTGTGACTGCTTTGCCTATACTGTCAGTATGGATGTACCTGACCTTATTCTGGTGCCAGTTAGTGGTGTAAAAAGATGTGGTATTTGTTTTAAAAATGATCTGCTTTTATTTAACAGCTCAGTCACAGTCCAAAATAATAATAATAATAATAATAATAATAATAATGTCTCCTGGTTTCAGTTGAGATACCATTCTTTTTCCCTCTTAGTATACGTCGTGGTTTTGATTCAGTGTGGGAATTGGTATGAGAAGAACGTTGACATGATACTGATGGTTTTAGTTGTTGCTAGGAAATCAAGGACTTTTTAATATCCCATGGTTTGCTAGTGGGCAGATGCACAAGGCTATTCCCTACCCTAGAATGCCATGCTCAGTTTATGAACTGGGGGTTATTGCCCTACCCAATATATTATAACCAGTTTGAAAGCCTTCTCAATCCCAAATTTGTTTTCTCCACAGGTCTTGTGACTATTCATTGAAACACGGGGTCAGGGTGGGACTTCAGCTGCAGTGCTGCACCTCCTGGATCTGCTTCCTGACTCAGCCCCTCTGAACACACCTAGTGACTTCAGTCTGCTTCAGAAGCAGAGGCTGTGCAACAAGTAACTAGCCACTTAATTATAGGTAAAGTATTAAATCAGTCTACACTGAAAGCATCTGGAAGTGTAGGAGGTGAGTTTTGTGAGGACAGGAGGTCTCATGTTGTAAGCTCCCAGCTGACCATCTACAGCTCCTAAACAGAAGCTGTCAAGTCTTGTATAACCAAACGCCCACTCACATCTTTCCACTACAGGGAAAAAAAAAGGCAGCCTGGGATCCCAAACTTTCCCAACTCCTGACTTCTCCCTGGCTTGGCAGACACATTGCAAAGGGAACAGGAGCCAGTGAGGCTGGTGGCTCCCAGCACCTCCCCAAGCAGCTAATTGTTAGGGAAAAGCAGCTTCTCCTGTAACTTGGTCAGCAGCTGACCCATCAATTTTCTTTAATGGGAAACTGTTCCTTGAGGGAATTGCGTCAGACCCAGTCACTAGTGTCATGATAACCACAAGGGTAACTGTGGGCTTTCTGTCATGTTTGGATATAAAACACCATGTCCTGCACTAGAGAAGAAATAAAGCATTATCCAAATTTCACACATAGTGAAACTGAGGCACCAAGAGGTGAAGTTCCCTAACCAGTGTTGTTCAGAAATGCACTGGTCCAGCTGGGTCCGGCTGGCAGCTCTCCTGATTTCTGCTTTTAGCACAGGCTGTCGTTCCATGTTTTCACTGCACACAAGCAGCCATGGCAGCAAAAGACCATGGACTCCTCTTTCTCACTTCTTGAATATTCAGTATCAATGCTCAAATATGGCTTCAAATGCTTTAAATGTTCTGAAGGTTCTATTTAAATGAAAGAGTGCTCTTCAAGGTGAGGGAAGAGTGAGACCCTTGTGCTTCCTTTGTCTAGAAAAACCTGTAATTGTTTGAAGAAAATAGCCTTCCTCATTGACTCAAATGGAATAATTGCAACGCCGTTAATAGCTATTAGTTTGGTGATGAGAAGACCTTATTTAGTGACACTAAACGATTAAAGAGGAAATTCCTCGAGATGAGCTCCCTCTCACAGCACACCCCCTCCAAAACCTCCTCCTCACCTCGACGGCTGCCCGGCTGACTTGAAACTGCAACACCAACAAAAAGGGGATGTTGCATCTTTTATAAACAGCCTTTTGTTTGCCACTCTGACACCTGCGAAAAGCAAAATTGTTATTTTCTTGCTGCTTGTTGCTAGTTTGATGCCCGCTCTGGGGCCCTACATCAGAGGCACTGTTCAAAACAGGTTGCAGGGGTCCGTTTCTGTGCTGTCTGCCGATGGTGCTGCCTGAAGGAAAACCATGGAAACGGAGTTTGACAGGCTCGTGGGGACCCACGGCTGCCAGAGCCGCTGCCTTTGAGCGCCTGATGAAGACATCACAGAGCAAACACAACATTAAAACACTGCTGGCTGCTTTGCATCACTTAGAATGCAAATCTCTTTGTTCTGCTCGGCCCTTGCGTTCGGTAGCCAAGGAATCTGTGCCGTCATCTAACACAGATTTGATGACCTTTTTTCCCTCCCTGTACAACCTTCCCCCCCCAAAAAAATAATTTGTGGTGGGAGGGAGGCTTGTGTGGGGATGTACATGTGAAACGACCCCGTTTTTTTGCAGCTCCTGGGATTTCTATGCACCAAATAAACACCCATACTGCAGAGCAGAGCGGGCTGGGATGCTTTGCTGCTCCCTGTGCATTATTTGACTTGGATTCATTTACATGGCAATTCGCAGGGGTAAATTTTATGTCACAGACTAAAAGGCAAAATCAAGCTTTTATTTGAGCAGCACATCCCTTCCAATCCTTCAAGCTGTACAGATGACAATAGAGGGGAAACAATTCAGACCCTCCCATCCCCAGAATTCCAGTTGTATAACTTTTCATGCTAAATTTGAGCAATGAATTTCCCTCCCACCCCCCATAAATGCCCTGTAGTTTAGTTTCTGATTTCCCCGATCAAGGTCAAGACTTTGAAATGACCCATGCCTTGTTGCTCAGATGTGCCATTTCAGTAGCTCCTGACAAGCTGTGCTAAACGTGGGGCAGCCTGGATGGCTTTTGTGCTGCCTGGAGAAACCTTGATGAAGGGCTGCAGAAGGCAGAAGCTGGTGAGGGACAGCAGGCACACTGACCATCCGCTCAGAAGTGGATTTATCATTTTGTTCTTCCTATTCTGCCTAGCTTGGGTAAAGACTATTCTCAAAGGCCTTCCTAAAAATACAGCTGAAGGCCTTATCTAAGTAGCTTCTTGGACAGCTTGTGCTCAAGGGCCCTGGAAAGCAGCCCATGACCCATCCCTGCCCAGACTGGAGGACCTGGCAATGGATGAGCCATCTTCATGGATGTACCTTGGGGTTACACCAAAATGAAGCAAAAGGAGGCAATTCCTCCTGCCCAGATATTTTCCTAATAAATCTGGTGGCCATTGGGAACTATCCATAGGAAAGCCACAGTTTTGCCACCCTCATTTTTAGTGGGATCAGTTCTACAACTGGGAACATAGGACAAACCCAAGGCTACAGACATTTCCGAAGTCACAGCCAAGTCATTTTCCTTTCCTTGCCACTGCCACAGTGGATGCTGGTCTTTGTCATCTTTGGGTCCATCAAGATTAGGCGACCTCATACAAGTTCAGAGAACACTGCTCTGCCCCAGCAAGGTTTTCTAGTGAGCAGCTGTTCTCTGCTTCCAGTGCTGGTCCCAAGCTGCTTTGAGTCTCTTTTCCAGCTACAGCCTGGGCAAAGATGCTCCTTGCAGCACGGGTTAGCTGTTCCTGCAGAAACTATTATTTGTGGGTGAAATCACTGTGGGGTTATTGGAAAATGTGGCTATATATCTCCAATCAAGTGTCGAGGTGATGTCACACAGTATTTTGGCAGTTGCCAAGGAGATCCAGGTGCTCTTGTTTCTCTCCACTTCCTGAGGTCCTTTGGCTTAGGGAAGTCCTTTCTCTTTTTCCACTCTTTTTCTTTCTTTTCAGGCTGACTCCTGGAAAGACCTTTCATTTTCTTACGGGCTCATTGACTCTGCTTTCCCGATTCAAATCCCTCTGCATGTGACATTAAAAAAAAAAAAGATGAAGAAAAAACCCCACCATTTTGAGGTCACATTTTATGCCTGCCCATTGATGTCCTGTGAGTTTGAATTGTGGTGTTTAGTTGTGGCTGTGAGGCAAAGCTGGCAGTTTCCCAACTAATGCCAAGTCAGGTCAGAAAAGAAGAATGAAAATCAGAAAAGTGCCCCAGAATGTCTAAGCAGAAGACAATCAAATTTCTGTGTCAAAAAGAGGGCAAAACTAAGGATGTGGGACTTGCATGAAAAATCCTGCAGACGGTTATTTTTTTCCTTTTTCCTTTCTCTCACAGTGGGACAAATTCCACTTTTATTTCAGTTCATCTGTAAAACATGAGGAGCCAGCTGAGCGTAGCATTGGTTCAGAATGAGGGCAGCTGACAAGGGGAAGGTAAAAGGAACTTGTAACTCCTGCAGTTCTCTCCAAGAACTTATTTCAGTGTGAAAAAAAATCAACCTAACTTCCCAAGGATAGGGGAAGGCCCTAGGACATCACCTAACATTCTCTGACAGAGCAGAATCCAAGGTGTAATTCATGCCTTAGTCATTTAAATATGGGCCATCACCTCCTGCTGTCTCAGGTTTTGTGGAGGTACCTGGTCTAGTGCTTGCTCACAGAAGGACTGGAAACAAGAAGGAGACAGCTGAAAGAGTCTGGGAGCAGAGTTAATGGTCAAAACTTGAGTGGAAGAGCAGGACATGAAAGAGCAGTTTGGCTAGAAAAAGGCTGGGCCCAACTGCTTCAGGTATCTTTTAGAGATGTCTGGGGTATTTTGGGGGGTGAATTGTAGCTCCCATACTTGTTTATATATGTTGAAGACTATTGTGTTACTTAGATCTGGGGATGATGATGCCCAAAGAGTAAAGCCTGCATATCATACATAAGGTACTTTCCAAATGTTCCTCCAGTATTTGGAAGAACTTTGGAAATTATTCCTGAAGGCAAACTGCAAAAGCCAAATTCATCCACAGCATGTGACACTTCCCATGGAGCACCCTGCTCCTCTCCAGCTGCACCTCCCTACATCTGAAACCCAGCTCTGTCTCTCCATCTCCTTAACCTGCAGGGGAATGATGGTGCAAGGCACTTCCAGGGAACTGTCCCCACTAACAGTGACATTGCTCAAGTGGAGCCTGAATCCCATCAGCAGGCAAGACCCATCCCATCCAGACAGCCACGCCGATCAGAGAGTTTGGGACTCCCAGTATGTTACAATTTGCAGGTCTGCAGCCATTAGACAGGGAGGGATATTCAGAAACAGCCTAATTAGTTGCATTTTCTTTTCTAACCTCAGTCAAAAACCAGTCAGACTCTGCTTTAGATTTTGACATCCTATTAAATGCAGAACACAGGCCAATAGCTTTCATTTTCCCTTGTGATGCTACTGACTCTTGTTTTTATAGTTTGACAGAGAGACATAATTAGGCCTCAAAAAGGACAAGTCTAGACTATTAGTTCCCCGCAGAGGCTCCCTGGAAAAATCAGAACTCACAATTATTCTCCATTTTCCCACTGAGGCAAATGTGTGGATATCTGCCCTGGTGCCTCAGCTATCCTGCTCACAACCTTTCAGCCTGTAACTTTATGGTCCTTTCACTTGAAGGGCACAAGGGAAGAGACAGGGAAGGATGATGCTGGTGTTGGACATTGCTAAGGGACAAGAGGCAGTCAAGGACAATATATGATGTCACTAATGCTATAGGTGTGGTGACCACTTTCAGTGCTGCAGCCAGATCAGTGAGGAAATGCATTACCATATTTCTGCCCCCTTCATTGCTGCCTATCAGAATTAGCCTTTAAGAACAGAAGTCATAACTTTTTGTCCTCATCACATGTAAAATGAACTAGACACAAATCAGCTGAGTCAGCATGATTCCTTTCCTGGTAGCACAGCAGCTGTTGTCAGAGCAAGGCATTGAGTGACACTTGTTCAGTGGGGTCCCTGTCTGTTCTCCTCTGCTGCTGAGTTACCTGCTGCTTCATTTTTTTTGTCTCTCAACAACCAGGAAGCAGATTCAGTCTCTGGCTATTACAGTCTCTCCCTCACAAACAATCCCTTAGTCTTGCTCTGCCAGGTGGTACACTCCAGCTCCCCTCGCTCCTTGTTTCCAAGTGCTTGGATGCTTTCCGTACTTCTCCTGTTGAGCTGCCGCCTTGGACACACCTGACTTGAAGGAGGTCTTAGCCTCCACAGGAGCACAGGGCACCAGTCCTTTGTTTTTGCTAGCACCATATTTCAGATGCATCTTCAGTTTATAATCCCCAGATCCTGCTGTGCCTAGCCAGCAGTCCCTAATTCTACGTAAACCATTCTACAGCTGTCTTTATTACATCATGTTACCATTTGCAAGCCATTTCCCCAATCTATCAGCATTGTATTGAATCTTAATCCTATCTTCCAAAGTGTTACTCGACACATTGCCTGGGAATTTGACTCACAAGGAGCAGCAGCTCCTGTTCCCCCTTGCCACCTGCTTCCCTTCGCTAGCCTCGGTGCACGTTCTGTACCCATGCCAGCAATGTGCAGTGCAGAATATGCTGATGGTGCCTTTTTTTGTTGTCACAGCATCATCCTATGTTTCCCACGTGAGATGTCAAACCTACTCAAGATTAGTTTGCCTCCGTGGAAAACCCTGGATGCTTGATACCACAGAAATGAGCAGAAATTCCAGGCAGAGCTTATTTGTCTCTCAGCAAGAGCAAGGAAATGCTTTCCATTTCTAATAAGCAGTTTATTCCTCACTTTGCCCATAGGTTGTCACATCCCTACTAGCCTGCAGCAGAAACCAAAGTGCTCCATCAGGCAGTGGTGTGCAGTTACTGAACGTCCCCATCACTGGCACCTTTTCTGGGCTGAAAGGTCATCGGTTCTGGAGAGATACGAGATGCCAACTACAGCACAGCACCCTGTGAGCACTCAATTAGCCCGGCTGCTTGTTCTCAGCCTCTCAAGCACTCGGTGGAAGTAAAATGCTTATGCGATCCCTCTGCCTACAAGGCCTTGAAATCTTTAGGGGGCCTGGCTTTGCTGCCTGGTTTTCCATTGACAGGCTGATAGAGACATCACAACTCTCTCCAAAGGCCAGTCACTGGGCTTCTTTCAACATCAAAGGGTGTCAATGTTCACTCTGCCTTGGAGCCTGGGGCAAGATAAATCACACATGAATCGGTGAACTGAGTGTCTGAGGTTAAGTTCTCTCTGTATATACAAATATCTCTCCTTGGGTAACTGAAATTATTTTGTTGTTTCCCCATCGATACCAAATATTTTCTATAAATCATAATATTCCAATGGAAAACAAAACTTTATATGTTAAAATAAACTAAAAAAGGATGAACTAGGGTGCTGTGGGAAGAGAATGAACTCATTTTAATATACATCATTTTCCTGGAAGAACATTCAGTAGACAGATAGGGGGTTGCTGGGCTCAAGATCCATAGTTACATTCATGTTCTCTTGGACAGCATTGAATCTCCAGCCACAGAGATGTGAACCATCTTCCCTGTATGGTCTCTGGCGTATTTCTTCCCAAAAGCACTGACCCCCAGCCAGGCTCACGACTGCCCATGGAGCACCTGCTCCCCACGCTCCTCCTCCCTCTGTGCAGCACCCGCAGCTGGGCTGCACAGATGTCATCTCCTGGCTCAGGTCATCTGCTGGAGAAGGTGGAATGCCCGGGTGGTAGCTGTTTGGAGAGCCTGATTCACCCTGACTAGCACAGTTGTGGCACTTCTGCGGGGGGTCTCTCACCACCTCCAAACAGGAGCCAGGACAGCTGGGGCTGTCAGTACATTACACTGCACAAAGATAGCTCTCATGCCTGCCCAGCCTTCTGCAGGCAGGGCCCTGGCAGGAGCTCCCGTGTCAGTGCTACATCAGCACATTCGCGTGACGCCCGCACCGCTGCCAACTGGCCCTGCTTGCTCTGAGCAGCAGTTGCAAGCACCTGATGCTGCCGCGGAGACAATTTGGTCCAGCATCTCGTGGAGTATGCAACAGATCATCCTGTGGGAGAGAGAGCCAAGGCCCCAGGGGTTTTGCTGTTCCAGGGAAAGAAATGGCTATTAAATTCAGGCTGTTGGCTACTCACTAGCCTCACTCTGCTCCAAGCCTCCCTGCATCTCATCTGCACTCCCAGCAGCCGGTTACGTCCCCCTGGTTCTGCAGGGCAGGGAGAGCAGCAGACGGCAGCTCAGCAGCCTCTGCACCCCCCTGCAGAGCTCACAGCTCACCCTCCCCACCCCACTGCTGCTCTTCACACCAGGGAAGGATTCTTCCCTTGGGCAGCCACCCAGATGGCCTCCAAGGCTTTGCACCAAGCAGAAATAGGAGCTGGGAAACTACCCGGTCTTACACGGTGTGGGCTTAATGAGATTTCTTTTTTTTTTTTTTTTGACCTCTGCAGAAAATTGCCTGTGCTCAGGATTGTGTTGGAGTGAGTAACACCCGGCAGAAATTGTAGCGAGGCAGTAATTGTGGAGTAGCTGTCTGAGATCTCCGTGCCATCAGGCAGGGATTTTCATTTCATACATTAGTCACAATTTGCTGTCATAGTTGCATATAATCAGCACATCCCTTTGAATGGGAAGAAGGAGAAAGGGGAGAAAGCTGCCCAGCACTGGGGAAATGCATGAAGTCGCTGTGGGTCATGTGGATCTCCCCACCACCCCTTCAGCCAGCCAGGGACTGCATTGCTACTCGAGTCACATACCTGCTAGCACAGACTGGGGGAGTAAGACAGGAAAAATGTGTTTTCCTGACCATTTCTGGAAGGTTTTAGTGAGCACTGGGCAGATTATACACCAGATTTTCCATTATTGCCAGTTCCCAAGCTGCAACCACAGCAGATTCCCAACCATCTGAATACAAAGTATCTTTTTTTTTTTGTGGAAAGCTGTTTCTTAGAAATATGGACTCCTCAAAGGGATGGGGGGTGGAGAGCATCTCCATGCTTTGCGCAGTGGTGCCTAAGCACGTGCACCTACAGCATTACAGGAACCTCAGTAACAGTCATTTTTGGTTTGGGCTGCACTGATCCCCTTCCTTCTCACACCAAAATGTCCTCCTGCCCCTCGGGACCATGTTTATATTCTGATTGTTGTCAAATGCACCAAGCAGTTTTCCTACTTTTGGATCTCTGAGCTTCAGGTTGCTCTATCCTGAGTTGGCTTTGGTTCCCAATTCCTCCCACTGCTCCTCATGGCTGCAGCTGTCACAGCGTGACTGAGGATGTGGGCTCGGGCTGTGTGATCTTCTTGGGAGGTTATCAGGGCATCCTGGTAGGAGAGACAGCCACACAACCTGACAGGGCAATCACTACTGTTATGTGTTGCTCCAACAGCCTGTGCTTTGGCAAGCAGGGGACGGGCTGATGTCATCAGGCAAAAAGCAGCTTGAAAAGTCGGAACTGATGGTCAGAAAAATTCCCACATCACCCGATCTGATGCAGGAGATACTCATCACCTCAATCCTTCAGAGCCAGCAGACTTTTCCAGGTGCCAGTGCTAGAGAAGAACCATGCTCTGGCACACACAATCTTAATCCTCTTCTGGCACAACAGCATGAGAGTCAACATTTCAGGGTGTAACTGCTGAGGGAATTGTGCTTCGCCAACAGCCAGAGCATTTACAACTTTCTGGTTGTAAATTCAGCAAGTCCAATCACCCAGGTACCTCCACACCTCAGCCCTGTCTCTAGCTTGTCGAGAATGGCTTTCCCTGAGATTTTAAACAGCCCCAAAAGGACCATCATGGGATATTTTACTCATGTGCCTGCACTATTGTGAAATCACGGTGTGAAAAATCTTTACATTTCAAAGAGCGTTTGACTCTTTCTGGGTTTGGGGGTTTTGGGGTTGTTTTTTTTTGTTTGTTTTTGTTTTGTTTTGTTTTGTTTTGTTTTTGACACAGTCTGCTCAGCTGCAGCTGGGGAATGATTACCTGGCAGAAGTTGTACCTTGTCCATTGGCTCGCTGGTCCCCATCTCATGTCTAGCTTAAAATCTGCATAATGAGAAGAAAGCCATTTTGCTTGCAATCCATTCTCCCGTTCAAAGCTTCTCCTGTGCCAGGTTGTTGTTTTTTAATCACACAAACCGGTATATATTAATGAGCTCTGAAGTTACATAAAGATAGATCTAAAGCATAAAAACACTAATATGCCCCGTAGCATTCAGAGCTTTGAACAGGGAATGACATCTGCGAGAGAGTGCGATTGCACGCAGCTATGGAAACCAGTGCCAGGAAATGAGGAAATGCTGAACAAGTGGTGCAAGATTGGAAAAAAACCTGGGAACAAAGATATTCAATTTGCATAAAAAGGCCTAGTTCACCAGCAGCCTGAATTGTGCAACTTTCTGCTTCTAAAGGATTATTTTCTGGTTCTGTTGGCAATGTGGAGATTGTCTTTTTGCCGAAAGAAAATTTCCCTCTGCCTCCAGCTCCCAACAGGAATAGAAGGCGAGCCAGGTCCCAGGTCAGATGTGGCCATTCCAAACGGGAAACAAGTTGTGCAACTGTGGAAAAGTGCAAAGCCTTCCCTCATCTCTGCGTTCATCCTGAGCAATTTCCTTCTCATTTCCAGATGGTGCCAATTAAGAGTAAGAACTCCTGCCCTAACGGTTGTTAACAAACAAGCACAATCTGAAACTTTAATGAGTAAAACTAGTCACATAATATGCCCATGAGAAGCCAAAATGAAAAGAACGATTGCAGTTGGCAAATGCTTTGGTTGCTGGGTCTTAGAATTGTAAAATGCAAGGGTTGGAGATTTTATTTTTAATACCGAGGGCTGCCTTCTACTGCCGAGTTCAGTGGGATTATTTTGAGGTTTAAAGATAAGCACTTGGATAAACTATTCCAGTCAGGGACTGAGGCAGTAAAGCTGGGCCATATGTCATTCATATTAGAATGTATTTTTCTAATATATTATTGAGTTCATTTTATTAAGCAGTAGCTGGCAGTTAAGGTAGCATCTCTACTTTCCCAAAAGAATAATCAGGTGGCCCTGGTTAGGAAAGCTCAGCATCGAGATATAACTAAAACCACCAGCTAGAAATGGAAGCTACACAAACTCGATCTGCAAGCCAGATTTGCCTGCTTA
This sequence comes from Chloroceryle aenea, assembly GCA_013399075.1. Classification (NCBI taxonomy): domain Eukaryota; kingdom Metazoa; phylum Chordata; class Aves; order Coraciiformes; family Cerylidae; genus Chloroceryle; species Chloroceryle aenea. The sequence continues at coordinate 446,178 of VWZY01010551.1, read as the reverse complement.
ACATCATGGGGAGGCAATTAATGATGCTCAGGGTTCACCCGAGGATGTAATGGATGATCTGTTACTTGAAAGGCTCACCTCAAGTGAGCACCAACACGAATTGCATTCTCAATCACAGCTCTGTGCAACTCTTCTCAATTCACAGATTGCTGAAAGTACTGCTATGGACATTTCAGCTCTTGGGTAGCAAACCCAAGCGAGTCCTGCATGTATTAGTTACCTTTTCCTGACTCTGCATACATAAGTCATGAACACAGGGATTTGTGGAACACTGTTTGAAAAAAACCATCATTTTGCTCCTTTCTTCCATGAAACAGCAGCATGGAGCGGAGCAGGTTTAATATGTTTACATCACATGAGATGCTCCAAGTCTTCACGTGAAGCCTTATAGCCTGCTGGCTAAGAGGTGGCACTGAGGAAACACACTGTGCTGTAACTAAGAGAGGGATGGGGCTTCTGTTCCCCCATCCTCAGACGTGATCTGCACAACTGGTGCTGCTCTGCGTACATGACAACAAACAAAACCCAGTTCAAGTTTCTCAGCACACTCTGTATTGCTTGGGCACATACTGCATTGCACTAGGAACCAGTAGTTCCACTTTGTCATGGTTTAACCTCTGCTGGCAGCTAAACACCAGGCATCGGTTCACTCACCACCCTCCTGTGCAATGGAAAGGAGAATGAGGAGTTGGAAAAAAAGGAGACCCTGGGGGTTGAGATAAGGACAGTGTAATAAAACACCACAGAGAGAGAGGAAAACAACAGTGCTAACAAAACAATAGCCAAAGCAAGTAATGGAAGGCTCTACCTGTTCCCAAGACACCAACTTTCCCTGCTCTGGCTGCACTGAAGCACCCTTATATAGGGGCATGACTCAGTACGGTGTCAAATCCCATTGGCTGGTTCAGTTGTTTATCCCGGCTGTGGCCCCTCCCAGACGCAGCATCTCCCAACTGGTTGGGCCATCAGCAGTTTGGGATAATTAGCCCAAGGCACGGCTGAGTACATGGTAATAAGCAAAACCCAGTTCAAGTTTCTCAGCACAGTCTGTACTGGTTGGGCATATGCTGCTTGGGTTTTATCAAAGTGGCTCTGCTTGCAAGGGGAGGTGTAACTCTGTTGTGCAAACCTCTGAGGTTGCCTCTCCATAACTCAGAAGCATTCTCTTGGCTGTATTTCTCTTGTACTGCTAATTGAGGAGCCTGAGAACACGTAGATTCAGGTGCTCACATGGGAATGGGATCACCAGGTACTTTAGGCCAGCCTAAGTGAGAAACAGTCACAAAGATCGCTTGTAGCATGAGCTGATATTTTCCCTCTTTGTTTTAATTTTGCATCAAAATTTCAGATGAACAAAGCAGCTTGTATCTCAGCAGACATTATAACAGTAGCCCTCCCAGCTCAGTAGAAGAGATGGACAATCATCGGGAGGGGTGCAAAGGCTCCATGGGCAGCTACCTCATGTGCTAGCTTCACGTAGTACATGTGTAGGTACAACTTAACAGCGAGGTGGGGCAGAGAAGTCTGGTTGCCTTCTGTGGTATCAAGCCCTGTCACAGCAGTGGAAACATTGCAGTGGATCAGAAGAGACTGGAAGTAATGAAGAACATGGGAGATAAGAGCAGTGGTGGGGGTCAGACCAAAGGTCCCTCTAGCCCAGTGGTTTCAGACGTCCAACAAGTATGGGGAAGGAGCAGGTATCATAGGAGAGTATTTTGTGGCACACTCTTCCAGAGGCCTCCTGAACAGGGCTACAAGATCACCAAGTGTAACACCCACCAGCTTCCAGCTGGAGTCTCCTTAAGCCTCCTGTTCCCCCCACCCTGAAACCACCAAGCTTATATCGGGGCTTGGGAAGCAAAGCAGATGTGCTCCCAGCCTGTCCTGCAGAGGATAAACCTCTTCCATGGCATGAGAAGCTCCAGGGTAAAACCTTAAACCCCAAATTCCCTTTGAGGAACGTGTAGTTCCTTATAAAGTCCTCCTTGCCAAGGAGTTTTCTGAGAAATTCATATAAGTCATGTCAGTTCTGAGAGGTGACTCTTTCAAGCTCAGAGTTTCAAGCTTCCCAAACTCCAAGAAGATAAGACTGGTTATTTCTCAGCAACCCCTTATAGTCTGTGCAGCCTTCCAACTTCTTCATTGCTGTTGCATTTGCTTTGTCATTCATCACCAAGGTGAGACAAGGAACCAATGAGTCAGCAGAGAACAAAGGAGCAAACAGAAAGGACAAGATGCTGCTGTGGATGCTAGGGCGGCCCTAAGACCGTGTGCATGTGCACAGCTGGACAGCAAGACTGACAGCTCCCTGCTGTCACAAAAAGGTCTGCATCACTGCTGAGACATCAGGCAAGTGGTCATGCCACATTTGTTCTAAAGGCACTCTAAAGTCTCTCCCCAGTTGCTGCTAACCAGCACCAGCGTGGAGCCAGGAGCTGTAGATGGCTGCACACTGGGATGGGGTTTCCTATGGAACATCTAGGAAAGTAGACAGGAAAGATCTTTTGGTTTAGGGGGAAACTCTGGTGCTTTATCCAGACACAAGGAGCCAGTTTAGAAAGCAGATTAATAGCATACACAGGGATTTCTGAGCCAGCGAGCTGAGCTGTGCTTCATACTGCAATCAAAAAAATTAGAGGCAGCAAAAGGTTACATCATCCAGGTCTTAATCCAGAGATGCATGTACTAAAAAATGTGGCACATGGTTAAATGCTTTGCTAGGTCAGAGACCTAATTTGCTCCCTGTCAGTGGGTTTGTTCTCTATCATGGGTGTTGTCTGGGCTAATTAGACTCTGCTCCTGGCCACTGTAAGAGCAAAACCCAAGGCATGAATCCTCTGGCACTTCTGAAGTGCTGTCAGCGCTTTGCAGATAACAACAAACAGTACTAACAACCTTTGTGTTTGAGGTCTGTGCTTGGGGTAGGTTCAGGGGTGATCAGATGTGGCAGGGAGATTTCCAGGCCAACCACGATAGCCCCAGCCCAGTGAGAAAGATGCCCCAGATACAAATCTGGAGGCAGAGTTATTTTTGTGCCCTCTTTTTTTTTTTTTTAACCTTCTCTCCACCTCCAATTTCCAGGCGTTCTTGTGGATCACCTCCCTCCCTGGTTCTTGCCCTTTAGATGCTAAACTTTGCCTTTGCTGGCTCCAGTTTGAGGCTTGTGAAGTACATTTGCCATGGCATCTACAATTTGCATGCACATTTAAATTAACTTGCATGCACCTACACAGTGGATGATGGTCATTCGGGTGCTCTCCTGTTCCTGGAGTCACCTGCTCATTGCAGCTGGCTTGCAGACTTGCCAGGAAGGACCATCTTGCCCTGCTCCATGAGCAAGCAGAAGCACCACTGCCACACAGACAACATTATTAATGCCACGATGCTCATTGCACATGCAAATTTGACACATCATTGGGCATATATTTCGTGCATGAAATTCCAAAACACGCTCCTTCAGCACAGTCACTGTTTTGCTTCCTGAGATCCAGAGTAATTTTTGAACCCAGTTGAAACATCTTCTATCCCATCATATAAGAAAGAAACTTCCCTTGCCTCAGTTACTACAGCTGTGTATTAAATACCAGTAACATCTGGTTATTAACAGTTACAGTTAGTTTGCTTCACTGCCTTCCCTTTACTCTTTTTAAGCTCTTTGCAGCCTGCCACTCCAGCTCCTGGCTGGCGAGGAGCTGGCAGACACGGCTGTGAACACTAGATGGCACTTTGAAGCAAGAAAGGTCAAGAGCTTATGCAACTAAATGAAAACCTCATTTATTGCCCTTATTCACAGGGCAAGACTTTTTGCTCAGCGTGTCCTCACCACCTCCTTGGTCCTAATCCAGTGTTTAGACCACAGAGAAAAACCCTATGGGTTCCCAGACAAATTTTCACCTTCACTGAAGGATAAGTCTCTGGTGACGTGATAGTTCACGATGAGCTCTGGCTTATATTAATATCAAACTATGTTGTGCTTTGCTTCAAGTTGGAGCATATGCAAGGAGCATCTGTAAGATGACGGCTAGGCCAGATACTCCAGAAGCTGTAAATATTCCTCCTGATTAAAAGACAAAAACAGATCCAGCAATGACCTTGCTGCCATTTACCAAACTGCAGCAGCAGAAAATGGGTGTGCTGCTTCAGGTTTATAGAGTCCTGCCTCTCATGCTAGGCTGTGTCTGGTACTTCTTGGATCATTTCAGAGGGCCAGATGTTGTCTTCAGTTTGTGTTTGGAATCTGCTGGCCCAAGGGGAGCTGAGCGATGTTGTGTTACAGCCACCCCACAACGAAGCAGAGAGCAAATGATCCAGCCTGGCAGAATGGACTTCTCCTTGAAACAATGACAGGGAGATGTGCAGGTGCCTCAAACTTTCTTCTGGGTTGGCTGAGGATAAGGAGTTGCCCTTTTTCCTGCTGACACCTGGAGCTGGTGTGAGGGCAAGAATCCATGTGAACGTGGCTCCTTTTATTTATCCCTGAGGCTACGCAGGAATAGTAACCCAGAGTCAGCCTCAGCCTGCCTTGCAGAGCAGGTACGTGAACATGGGCTGGAGCATGCTCTCCTCTCCTGGAAGCTGAGGTTTCACCCTAACCTCTCCCAAGTCTGGCCTCCAGGCAGCAGCCGGCCCAGCAAGTGTCCTGCACTTGGGCAGGAAAACAGGCTGAGGCCACTGTAAGCAACTTGCTGCTATTTAGGTACAAGGGTAAACGGCCAGTGATTACATGGTAAACATGATGTGTAGAAAGTTAAAGCTGCCCTCAAGACACATGGGGAGCTGCAGGTGCCCACCCTCCCAGCACATGAGTCCCTCTCCAGAGAGCTCGGTCCCCACAGCATCTTCCCGGTGGTGCCAGCACAGCCTGTGGTGCCACACCGATGGCAGAGCATCCCTGACAGGGCAGTGAAGGTGGAACTGCTTTCACCCAGAAGAGCAGAGGGGCTGTGTCCTGCTGTGCAGTGCACAAAGAGCCGTGCCATGGACTTTCCCAAGCTGATGCCCTTCTTCTCCTGTTCCCCCAGACATCTCCTAGATACCATGCAGGGTAAATCTCCCACTAGCGCTACTTCACCTGTTCTGCAAACCTTTTTCATTCCTTTTCTTGCCATTATTCCTTCACCCTTTTGATAAAGTGTCCACCCAGGCTGACTGTCAACTGTTGCTACTCCCTTAGAGCAGCAGTGCTGTCCAGCCTGATCTTTCCCAAGGGCTTTCTTAGCTACTTTCAAAACAGACAATGCACTTCCCACCTTTCATAGCTTTATATCTCTTTTTAATTTAAAAGATTGCTACATATTTGAAGTCATCACCTGGATTATTTTTTGTCCTCTCATCCTTTCCTACCTCCTTACCAAGGGCAGTGTTTCATTGCTTGGAAGTGTTTCTTCTCCCTTCCTTCATCAGATCACTCTAGCAGGTCCTCTGTCTTTCCCCAGCTACCTGATGGTGTGCTGGCCCTACCTCCCTCCAGCAATGTGCTTTCCCCAGATCCTAGCTATGCAGTTTCTGAATTAGCCAAGCTGTTGGAAGAACTGATCACATGCCTGCACAGGTTCCCTTTATTCCAGAAACAGCTGGGTGATTCTCAAAACCAATTCCAGTTTCTGATGTTACCACAAGTATCGTCCTCCCCTAACTTAGTAGTTTCAGTTCACATTACTATCTCTTTCTTTCCTCTGCTTTAATATCATTTCCCATCTTCTCAGACGAATTCCAGCCAAATTCAAGAGGACTTTTGTCTAAGGACTGAAATGACAACTTGAATTTGTACCCCAGACCCACAGTCATGGCTAAACAGCACCAGTAACTACCAGCACACTGCTGCTGGCCTCCACTGCTGGCAGTGGCTTCATCAGCAATGGCAGAGACAATGAAACAGAGAGGAATGAGAACAGCAAGGTGCTGGACTGGAGCCTGGATGGGGCCACATGTCAGCGGCACCAGTCCAGCACAGGACCAGCCTGGCTAACTGACCAGGGAGAATGAGGGAAACTCCTGCTCTGTGTCCTCCCTGGGGAGCAAGATGCCAGGGCTGGAGGTTGGCTGGAGAAGCAGCTCCTTGATGCCAGTGTGGACCCAGACTGCTCAGCCCCACAACACCCACACAGAGCCTCACCCAGCGCTGTCTGCGCTTTAAAAACACACCCTTCAAACCAACCAACCAACCAACCAACCAACCAGCAATTGTAGCATATTCTTCCATTCTCTCTCATCACAGACTCTGGCCCTATTAACCTAATAAAGACATTTCAATCTCCTTTCAGTTCAGGAGAATTCTCCCCATTGTCTCCACAGAAATCTCTCTGGATGTACTGCCAAGAGCGTGCGTTTGCTGCCGCGTTCCAAGTTGCTCAAAATAACAAAGAATTATCCTTACAATTAAGATCAGCCTGTACAATTTAGATACATGCTTTAAAAGAGTTATTCTTCTCTGCCAGAGATGTATTGTTCTTCCTCATTTAATTTTATTTACTTTTTTTTAGTGGATGCAACAGTTACGCTGTCATTTATCGGCGGAGGAGGAAGCAGCAGCTGCAGAGCTGTGTGTATAAAATAAACAGTGTGGATGAAGTTATCAGAAGCTCAGATTTCAAGGAGGAGAGGGGGAGGATTGCCTTTAATAAGATCTCATGTCAGTAAAGTTGTGAGATGGAACGGCGGGGTCTTACCCTATTAAAAATAAGAGTGGGAACAAATCCTTTTCTTTAATGGAACAGCAGCATTAGCTGCGTGCCTACAGACAGGGGGCTTAATTTAAAAAGTAAAAAGCAATTTGGTCATTCATGTTCAGACTTTGGGCACTCCGCAGAGCATGCCGAACACACTCATTTCTTTTTAACCCCTTGGCTGCAAGACCTGTACAGGATAGAAGAGACAAAGCCAGGGTGTATTTATCCCTGGGAACAGGATTTTTTTTCCTCTTCGTGGCACTGTGCAGGCAGCCAGCTGATCCCAGGAAAAGCAGGTGGGGGGCAGGCATCCCACTCCCAGCTCTGACGCTGCTTTGTGGCATTAACTTGGGTGAATCGTTTCACTTGCCACCAGTACAAACACAGATGCTGATGCTGTCGATGGCTGCTGCTTGTTTGTTTATTCATCTGTATTAAGCTGGTGACTGGGAACCTCCCCCGAGCATGAGAGCACCCAGAGCAGGGTGCAGAGCCAGCTGCAGTTGTGTTCTCCAACACAACGTCTCGCGCCGTGACACGAACCTGCCCCATCCCTCACACACTCACGCGGTGGGGGTTGAGATTGGCAGGATGCCTGCAGCACTCTGAGGATGCCCAGGCACAGAGAAAACGTCTGTCCTAAAACCAGCACAGCCAAGTGCAGGCTGGGGCTTGGTGGCCCAACCCCCCCAGCCCAGAATAAGGGGCACGGTGTCTTAGGGGGTGTCTGTTTGGGTAGCTGCCCCTCCACCCCATGAGCACCTCGCACATCAGAACCAAGGGCAGAGGGAGCCGGGCCAGCAGAGCATGAAATCATTCTGGATGAACATCCTCATCCCAGGTGTTTTCTAACAAAGCTGAAAGCATTTTGTAACAGAGGTAGAGTCACCCACAGGTGATGTGGGTATCTCCTGCGGTATCTCACCATCTGCTCCAGCATTGCACCTCGCTCGAGAGGGAGCTGCACCAGCTCTGGATGACTCTGCACCACCAACCAACCAGCCAAACACATACCCACAGTTGTATTGTGGGCATTATGTCAGTAATAGCATAATTGTGCAAAATATGTAAGTATTTTCTATAATTGTATAATCAGCCTGTAATTATATGGAGTGGAATATATAAACATATATTTAAACAGGTGACTGCATTTATTATTCAAATATACATTTCAGTGGTAACTGAAATTGTGCCAGTCTGTACGTGCGTGTGTGTAATTAATGGAAGACTGGAAGGAAATATGATGCAGTTCTATAAATACCTGGCACAGGGAAGGTCACCTTTGGACAAAGAGATCACAGTGACGCCTCTGAAGGTGGCAGAATTGCATCTGCATTAGAGCATGCACTCCCCATGAGTTTGAGGGATCTCTTTCTCTCACTCTGCTGAAAAATGAATAACAGGAACAGAAGGCAATGGTTAGAGCTTCTGTGGTGCAGCTGCAGCCCCACGGTGAGCCCTCCTGCTGCAAGGAGTCTGATGACCACAACATCTGACACTAGAGATTATGAAAGGACTGTCTAGACCCAACAACCTGGCCTGATAAAAAGTAGCATAGAAATTTTGAAGGAAAAGGTGGTTAGATCTTTGACCTCCTTTCATTCCTGCTTCTCCTGACATCAGCCGTAATCGGCCACCAGAGACAAAATTAGGCCTCCAGGGTTTTATGTCTCATCTAGAAGAGCCGTATTCCAGAAAAACAAACCCATTAGCCCAAGCAACTTCCAAGAGAAATATTTTATCATATGGAAAGGCTTAGAGATTCAGCCTTCAACGAGGACTGTGCTTCGATCACAGATGGGATCTTGGGAACTGCACTAAATCACAGATGGTATATTTTTTCCTATAATTCACAAAATGGGTTATTTCCACTGCTTGCTGTTTTTTTCTCCTCTTCTCTGATTTTTATAATTTGCACATGGCAATTGCAAACATGGATACAATTTTTTTTAAAAGGGCCCTTGAAAACATTTTCTTTTAATGATGCATATAATCTTTCCCCGTTCAGGAAGGCTAACACCAAAATGTCTTTCTTTTCAGAAATTAAAACATACTTAATTTTAATAGGATTGCATTTATGTTTTAGATGTTTTGCTTATTTATCTTCCGTGTCATTTCTGTTTTCTTGGATAAGCCTGATGCTCCCTTGTTAGCTCTTGAAATATTGCCTCAGCCACAAGCTGCTGCCTAGCTTGAGACATGGTGGCTTCTGCTGTTGCCCACTCTTGGGTCACAGGCAACAGGTTGGTCACACATTTGTACTCCTTGCAGTCCATGTTACCCTAATTCCAAACTGTGATAGGCTGAAGACAGCAGCATAGTCCAAATTCAACCCTTCTGACTCTGCTCCTTGATTGGGGCAATTTAGGCACCCTATGATATCCCTGTGCATCCAGGGGAAAGGGAGGGGAGGGAAGGGGAAGAAGGAGAGAAAGGAGCATCCCCTGGCACATCATGTTCTTTGGAGAAGCCTCTCTCTGTTGTCTCTGTAGGAAGCCTAAGGCGGGCAGGTATTTCGCCAAAGTTGGGGAAGGGAAAGGAATTTGGACATCCTCCAAACAACTTAGTCTTAAAACAACAGATGGAAACAGAGAGATATGGGGGTCCACAAACAGTCAATGAGATTGTGATATGAGTTTGCATAATACATGCCCAGCTCTGCACATCAGTGCATCTCCTCTTTCTAGCTGCTAAGTGACAGAAAAAAAAGAAAAAAAAAACAAGCCAACATTACATCTAATACTTTCCTGAAATTGCTTCATTGCTTTTCCATATAAACTGCTGCTATAGCTGGCACAGAGTTTTTATTTGTTTGCTGGTAGGAGAGGAGGATGGCCTATACAATATGAATAAGAGAAAAGGCAGCTACAAGCAAATCTCTCTGTTCAGCCACGATCCAAAACGATTTAGAGCTCCACAGTATGGTAACAACTGGGCTCCTACCAGCATCATGCTGCGATCCAACCTCTGGGGATCCTCTGCTACATCCATTTAACTTTTCCACTGCATTTGCTAACAGAAGATGCTCAAATGCTGTTGTCATTTTGCTTCTGTTTTGTATTTACTGATGCTATCAAAGATTACACTTCACTGGAGGATCATCTAGACAGCATTTCATGCCCTCTTCAACACAGAGCTGCACAAACACACGTGTCAGCCCAACAGCAAATTGAACCAAGGTAATGGGGCTCTTTCCACTGGGCTTTGAATCAGCCTTTTGAAGAGTATTTCTAATTCACATTAAATCAGGATTTGCTGCTCCTCTGACTGATAAGAGGTTGGTATTGCACTGGCACCAAATCACACTCCGGCTGAGCAGGTAAGGTTTGTCTTGTGCCAATCTTCCTGACCCTCAGGAAATGCCCACAGAGATCCCTCAAGATCACAGACCACGATTTTGACCCACTCAAGAGCAGCTCTAAATCCCACCGTCAACACTTGCATCTCAGATGCGATCACACTTATTAGCATGTTCTAATTACACAAAATTCACAACCTCACTTAATCCTCACCAGTGTGGGTCTCGCACGTGCCCACTGCCTCTTCCAGAGGAAAACACGTGTCTAACACGAGGTCTCAGTGGGAGAGCAGCCACATTTGCCCCCTCAGGTCACACATCACCCACAGTCTGACAAAAGGCCTGACAACACGTTCCCCCAGCAGTCGATCAGAGCAAAGGCTCAGTGTCCCATCTTTGACACTCCAGTGCTGCTGGTCAGGTAAATCGACAGCCTGCTCATTAGATGCTCTCCTGCTTTCTGTCAGTTGGAAAGCAGGGACTTCCTGGATTAGGGATTGCTTCTGGAAAATGGTGTTTCATGGCTAGCAAGACATCTTTCCTCCACTCATTTTGCTTCTTGTGTAACATATTTCACTTGTTGGCCTCTGAGTTCTTCCACAGCCTCCCATGGCTTGCTCCACCATGAAATATGCACTGTGTGAAATTGTGTTTCTTTGTGAGAAGGGAATTTTTCAGACTCTAGTCATATCCCGCTAACATGTCCCCCTTGCAAGTCTCCCACGTCTGGAAGTGGTGCCATCCCACCAATTTGGTTGTCTTTTTGGCTAAGAAGGGGAGAAAAAGCCAGGGAAGTGGCCAAGCATCGGTAGTTTTCAAAGGTCCAGGATGCAGAGTAGCCAGTGAGAGGGATGTGCAAAGGGTCATCTTCTGACTGCATCTCTCAAATCTCCCCATGGGGGAACATCCACAGCTGGAATGGACACTACTCTTGGATTTTAACTCTCCTGCACCCTCTCCCATATGGCCCAACTATTCAGCCTTTAGGAGGGTGAAGTGGGTACGGGTCTAAATGTTTTAGGTGCAGTGAGTTTGTAGCGATGCCGCACACGATTTAGTGAATAACTGATGCAAGGCAAAAAGATGGCAGAGCTCTGTGATCTAACAGCTGTGCAAACAGGCTAGAGAATTTAAAATTCAGGAAGCTGTGTCTCCAGGAAAGCATTTAAAAAAAAAATAAATCCCTAGTGCCACATCTGGTGGCATCAAATTGTCATTATGACATGGTATTTAAGATGATTTAATGGGTTTATTGCCGACTAAGAACCTTGGAGTTTGCTTAAACTGCTGTGCATTAAAAAGATGTAACTCTTTAAAAGATATTCTGACAAAGTACTGCCTAAACAGTTCATTATCTTTCAGGAATACACACGTATGTACCTCAGCATGTGTGTATATGGAAATAAACAGATCAATAGACAGAAAGATGAATAGAGCTGCACATCTACATGCACATGTATTTAACAATGCACTGCAGCAGGCTCACCCAGTGGTGAGAGCTACCTTTTGGAACCACTCATTCACTCCCCTTTCTGCCTCTCTCTTCTACACCTCATACATCCATACAGCAGGCAAGATTTCTGGCCACCTTAATTACTTCTCACTTAGGGCACTGAATCAATGGGTGGTTTTGAAACAAAGGATTCAGCTACTAAAAACAGCCTGGGAAAGTGCCTGGGAAAGGTTACTGATTATAGACGACTTCTAAGAAAAGGTGTCCAGAAAAAGAAAAGGTGTCTCCTTTCTTACTGAATATTTTTAATGTGACTTAGTGTTTCTCTCACCTTTAGTTCCTGGAACAGTTCTCATTTCCTCTGAATGTTCTGACTTCTTATCTCAGGCCCTTTCAGCTTGTTGATTTTAAATTCAATCTGCTTAATTCAAATTCAAGGCACGCTGCTCCTCAAGTCTTTCACTGTCTTCTGATTCCACAGAATGGGGCTGTTAATGGTATGAGGTTTTGTCAGCGAGGAGCGGTGCAAACTTCCTTTTACACTTATTCCTTTCATACTAGATTGACACGACACATTGCAAGCCAGTCAGACAATCTTGCTTTGGGTGTCTAACTCAGGTGGTTCTCTCTCCACGGACTGCATACAGAAGGGACATTTCCAACCAGAGGTGCTCTGATGTGCACCTTGGATGACACCTTCAGCGAACAATGAGGATCACCACCTGGGAAATCACGTGGTGGAGCAGATTTGTCCAACTGGACAAATTCCTGAACAATTCAATCAAGTCACCGTGAGCTTTTCCATCATCTATGGCAATTTTCCACCATCAATGCGTTTGCCTTTTAGCATGTGAATAAACTGTCAAAGCATCATCTGCCTCTGCTAGTCAACCCTGTGTGCATGTAACATAAAAGCAAGAATGGCAGTTTTGATCTGTTCCAGACTGAATAAGCTGTTTAGATACCAGAAGTGACCCAGAGAGAGTAGCATGGAGCTTCGCACGTACCAAGTGAGCCATCAGACCTCTGCAGTGTTGAGCCTATGCTGCTTCTGAAGCAATGCACACACCTGCCCTTCGGGGTGGGCCTCTGCTCATCCCCCTCTACATGGTTCCACCAAACACCTCAGGGCTAGCCCTTAGCACCATGGAACACTTTGCTACCTGTTCACATCTCTGACTCGAATTTCTGTGTATCTATAACATGTTGTATTTATTTTTCATCTGTTTTTCCCTTGCAAAATCCAGCTCTCACAAAGCAGGAAGGGAGCTGGAGTGTGCTTCTTCTGAAAGCAAGCCAGCTTCATTTTGAAATCAGAAGGGTCTTCACCAGCCAAAGGGTTGTTTTTTCCCCCTATCTTGATTTTTTTTTTTGGTAAGAGTTTGAAAGTGAATAATTGGAAGAGGGAAAAAAATAACCTCAGGTTGTATATTGCCACTTTCTCTTGCATTGCAGTTAATGCAAACCTTTGATTAGCCTGCTGAAGAGACCACACATTCAATAATTTGAAGCAAAAGGTTAATGGTGTTATTACAACTATTATCCCTTTTAAAATCATTATCCTCTTGGTTTTTATGTCTATATTACCTTCACCTTTCCGTGAACCCACTTTACCAGCTGTTTCCCTCTGTCATAAAGTTTGCTGAACATCATCTTAGGAATAGGATAAATGCCATGTTTTATCAATCAAGCCTAAGGGAATTCTCAGCTTCTCATAATCTAAACTGTAAAGGGAGATTATTACAAAGTTTCTATTTTGATTTTTAACTCGGCCATGAGTGAAATATACACTTAATGTCAAGGTGCAAAACGTTAACAATTATGGCACCATTCCTCTTGGGAAGTTTTACAGATTAGCAAAGTATGAAACTGAAGACTTAGAAGATGCTAATCAATTATAATTAATTTAAATTTGGTTATTTATTAGAAGAACAAATTATCCCAAGCAAAAATTCACAGGAAGATCAAAAGAAAGAAAATGGGATAAATCAAGGTGATCCCCAGCCCCATTTCTAAAGCACCTTCCCAATTTAGGAACCCCAATCCTACTGACTTGGAGTCAGCTTTATGCTCTGATCCCTTATACTGGAAAACGTGAATTAACTTCCTAAAATTTCAGAGGCAGACTGACCCCTAAATCCATGGCAGTGTCCGAGATGTACCTGAAAATGTTCCTTCCTCTCCAGAGACACTAAGGGCATTCAGATTGCCCAGCTTCAGCCACCTCACAGGAGTTGCTCCATCAACATCTGAGCTTTGCTCTTTGTAAGTTAACTTCCTGGTGCAGTTGTTTTACAGGTGGCATCTTCTGCAGTCTCTTTTTAGGTTTTTCAGATCCTGGGGACACCAACAGTCAGTGTTTTCATCAGTTACACCCCAAGCCCAAGATCTTAGACTGTGCCTGGAAGAACTTGTCTACACACAAGAAATTGCCAGTGAACTGAATTACGTAAAATAAAAATGAAGTGTGGAGTAAATTCAAGGCCTTAAAACAATGAATTTTATAAGTGCTCAGACTTCATTATGCTAAATAAAAATATCACAGTCTTCCTGGAATTTGAAAAGGATCTGTTAATGATAATGTCTCTACCTGAAAACACATTCTTTGCAGAATGGCAGCGGTGCAGCATTTACTGAGCTTTTAGTAAAATAAATGAAGTGCTCTGTGATTGCTTCCTTTGAACACAGGAAAATACAGGTAGCGCATACTAATGTTTTCCAACAATAGTGTCTATCAGGGAAAAGCTGTGATCTGTGCAGATATTTAAGCAGAACAAAATGCAGGCTCTGCCTATGCCATTTTTATAATCACGGATGCACAGGAGAAGTTAATGCCTCTATAACTTGGCGGCAGCAGAAGTGAGACATTTTCTTTTTCTCTTTTTTTTTTTTAAATTCTGAACATTTTGCTACCAACTTCTGAGTGGTAATTCAGGAAGAAAAAAAGGAGGAAATTTGACACATGAAAGATGTAATAAGAAGCAAATTCCCACTACAAAAGTCCTATGATTGACATGGTCTTGTCATTATCATTGAAAATAATCTTCTGGTGTGTTATAATGACAAGAGGATGTGTAATGTTATTCTGATACAAGAAAAGACTGTGTACATTCATTGATCCAAAGAATTCTAATTCACCCCATAGAGGAAGATAAGAATCACAACAGCAGGCAGTTAAGAGTCCATCTAGCCCTGGATCCCAGCTCTGACAATGCCTAATACTTCATATTTCAGAAGAAAGTGCCAAATCGCTGCTTCATTGCGCGCACTCCTAAAAATGAACAGTATTAATAGTAAGTGTGTTCTTACCTCCCGTGCTTTTCACGGCTAACTGACCATTATTGGCCTCCACCACAAGCAGTTACCATAGCAAATGAGTTTTATGCATGCTCTCTTTTTCTTTTATACATATATTTATGCATATGTACAAGCATATCTGTAGCACACAGATAATGTATATGCATGCAATAACTGAAGCTATAGAAAATCCTAACCTGTTCTTACACTTAAGAATAGTTCCCATACTTTCTTTTAGAAGAAAATACAGATTTAACCAGCTATAAACCAGCCCAACTTCTCCACTTCTGTTTTTATCCCAGATCGAACTGGTTACTGACAAATTCCTCCAAGAAATGCTCAAATATTTTTAAATGTGGTTAACCCATTACTGGTTTCACAAGGCACCAGTCTAAACACAGACTCTCACTGAAGAAATGGGTTTCATGATATGAGGCATAAAAGCTTCAGATCATCAACAGAAAGGTTTGGGAGGGTGATAACTCTTGATGGATATCCAGACAAATTGAGTAATGGGAATGATGTGACCTCATACAAAGTAGCAAGAAAATGACCTATTCTTTAGAAACTAAGAATTTCTACCTGGAATTAAGACACTGTTTCTTTGCAGAAAGATGAAAAAAAAAAACAACCCACAGGTGATTAGAAAAAATAATGGTGCTGGCACCTTTATGGCAAGATTCAGTCTCTTTCTAGGCTGCATGCTCTGATGCAATGTGTGCAAGCCTTTGCTTGTGCGCACACGAAGGGGGAGGAAGATGTGACTCAAACCATCCTGGTCTCCCCGGGGCCTATAAAATGATTTTGACAGAGATTTAGATTCACTTCCATAATGGGACATGCTCATAAAAGGTGCAGCTCTACCCTAAGACAATAATTATAATCAGATTTCACACCTTGCAGCATCAGCTGGTTACCGGTAAATGTAAGAGGATTTTTTTTCCCCTAGAGTTGTCAGTCAGCTTCCACTGCCGGGGTGTTCTACCTCCCTCCAAAGCACCAGAGGCAGGAGCTCCATGTCCTCTCTCAGACACCAAGAATATCTTTGGTTGACCTGATGATATGACTTGCTTACAGATCCAAGGTTACTCTGGACACCAGATTTTAGGGAAAGGTTGTTAAGGAGCTGGGTTGTTTTGGGGTACACTTGCTTTTCTGCCTTCTCCTGCTGTCCAGGGCTGACTTCTGAGAAGACTGAGAGGGGATCTTATTCATGTTTACAAATATCTGAAAGGTGGGTGTCGAGAGAAGGGGCCAGTCTCTTTTCAGAGGTGCCCTGTGATAGGATGACCAGTAATGGTCACAAGCTGGAACACAGGAAGTTCGGCCTCAACATGAGGAGGAACTTCTTCACTGTGAGGGTGCCAGAGCCTGGAACAGGCTGCCCAGGGAGGTTGTGGAAGTCTCCTTCTTAACAGACTTTCAAAACCCACTTGAATCTGTTCCTGTGTGTCCTTCCCTGGGTGAGCCTACTCTGGCAGGGGGTTTGGACCCGATGATCTCCAGAGGTCCCTTCCAACCTCTGCCATTCTACAGTTCTATGATTCTATATGATGACTTAACTACTGGCTTGGCCTTTAAGCTTGAGCAAAAGCATGCAAGGCAGCCTTAGCAGCTTGTGGTACTGGGTTAGCTTGACTAGATGGACTTAACTCTGGGCAATTAGTATGAAACTCCAAACCCTCCTCAGTGTTAAAAAGAAAAAGGTTCCGCATCAGGGAGCAACTTCTGCTACTCCAGGCACAGGAGTTCAAGTAGCTGAATGCATTTGTACAACTTCCCTAATGCCATCCCTTCTCTTGCAGCATTGTTAAGAAAGTGCAGCCTGGTCGGGTGTTAGCTGCTCTGCAGTCTGAACACCAGGGTTCCTGAAGCAGAGTCTCAAGCACCAAATCTCATAAAATTAAATAATTTTGTAGAAGGGTACAGCAGCATGGTCAGCTCGAGCTGGGTGCCTCTTGAGAGGGACCCTGAACAAAGAAATGCTGGGGCATTTATACTGTAACAGACTATGCATCCACCCTCATGTGATCTGCATGTGCCTTTCATGCACCCTTGGGTCGAATAGTGATTCTGGCCTCAGATCCTCCAACAGGATCCTTCTGCCTCCTGGTTGAGTTCCTTCACTGTCTCCAGGCAGGCCATTATCTTGTCTAATTGCAGCTGCTACTGACGCTTGTACCCTCCTTATCTTCTGGCTTGTGTGGGCTCTGGAAGCTTTGTCTTGCTTGAATAGATACAAGTTCTATACAACTTTAGCAGAACTAGGTGAAAGTTTCCAGCTGATGGCCTAAGGCTTCGGCATATCCAGCTGCTCGTGCTAAGTAAAGCTAAGCAAACAGCAACTAAAGCCCACAACTTGAAGTGAAATGTTCACTTTAGATCTTACCTATGTAAACTGAACAACAAATATCTCTTAACAGCATCCAACGATCTGACACCAAGCATGAGCACCTCATGACACACACATCTTTTTAAGGGCAGAATCATCCTGTGTCTATATTGCAAATCAAGCTGAAATGGCAGTAAAAGCCAAACAACTGTTCTAAGTTAAAGCACACGTTCCCACCAGCAGAGCTCGACCGTGATCCCAGGCTGCTTCCTGCCCTGCCGATCACTCGCGTTAGCTCGGGCTGCTGACTCCACTTTCCATCCATTGTAGCTCTTACTCTTCATTCCCTTCTGGCATAAAGCATTCCATTATCTCCATTTTCTGCTGAATAAATATCTTTCCTAAGCCTGGGCAACAACAGCAGCCATCAGAAACGGTGTTGTGAAAGAAGCGCTTCACGTGGAACACCTCTACATCTGCTTGTTGCTGTGCTGCTGGACCACGTACAGCCATGAGGGTGACAGCTTCAACCAGATGCTGTCCAGCAAATAGCACCCTTGGAACTATCTTTACAAAGACTTGGGATATGCCATCTGTGTTCTGCAAGAGATACGAGCCCACACCATTGCTTGGTGTGAACTGGAAAGGCTGAAGACTCACCACAAGACACACAGTCCTGTTTACAGGAATGCTCTGCCAGGAGGTGAGTTCAGATCCAGGCATGCACTTCCCTTCAGTGTGAGGGTTTCTGGTATGAGATTTGGGTTCAGCCCAAGTTCAAACTTTTCCAGTTTAAATTTTAAAAAAAGGTACTTTACAAAGTCCTCAAAACCCTCAAATTACAGCCCATGGTAGGAACCAGCTAAAGCAGCACATATCTGAGAACCCAAATGAGTTTGTTAATTCCCCTTTCCCTTTCTGGCTATTCATTGCCTTGAGCTGGAACACCAAACCACAATCCACACATGAATAATGCAGCTGCTGTTTCAGAGTTGATTCTATGACCGAAATCTGTATCCTCAGATATTTATAGGAATGTTTCTGACCACCTTGCTTTGAAGTCAGAGTCACTGAAACGCAGAGGGGCACATAGTACAATTGTAGGAAGCTCTTCCTCCAGAGGAGCACTTCCAGAAGGCCACTTTCATTGTGCAGGCGCCACTAACCCCAATAAATCTTTCTGTCCTCGGGGGACAGCAGGATGAAGGGATGTTCTAACCACATCCATTTTTCTCTTCTTTTCTCCTTGCAAAGCCTGTTGTAGCGGTAAACAGCCAAAGCCACCCTGAAGCAGTTCTCTGCTGCCCAGCTGAGTGCTGGGTTTACATCCCTTTTATCCAAGGGAAATGGCTGTAACCGGCCCTGCAATCTGATTCACTACATTAATATTTAAGCAAACAACAGGTACCTCAAGTGTCTTCTTTACCAGTGCATGAAACACCACAATGGCCAATCCTGTGCTGAGACACAAGCCCAGAGCATTGGGATAGTATTCTGCTTTCAGCTGGGATAAAGCCCATTTTCTTCAGTGCTGTGTTTTGGATGTACTATAAGAACATGTTGATAACACACTGATGGTTGTTGTTGTCATCACTAAGTAGCACTTAAAATAATCTCAATCCAGGATTTTTCAGTTTCCTGTGCTCTGCCAGCAAGCAGGTGCACAAGGAGCTGGGAGGGAGCGAGGCCAGGACAACTGACCCAAACTAGCCAAAGGGATTTTCCATACCATAGAATGTCATGCTCAGTACATAAACAGGGGGAGGTAGCCAGTGGGTGGTGCTGGGGCAGGTGGCCCGGCTGCTCGGGGCCTGGCCAAGCATTTTTCAGCTGGTGGTGAGCTATTGCATCGTGCATCACTTGCCTTGCTTGGGTTTTATTTCACTCTCTTTTTGTTCTCTTATTTTTTAGTACTCTTATTATTACTATTATTATTACAGTATTTTATTATCAATTACTAAGCTGATCTTACCTCTCCCACCCCTTGGAAGGTAAGGATAGGGTAGGAGGCAGCTGCATGAGACAAGCACTCGGTGCATGAACCTCAGCAGTTTGGTTCTCAGACATCAGCCTAACACAACCTACTTTGCTGCTATTCTGCCCCAGATTTCCTACATCAGCCATCCTACCGTCATTTCTGATTTCCCCTTTCCAGACATGACCTTGTATTAAGATTGGTCCTTTGGCCTTCGAGAAGATTGTGCTTTGTCTGACGGGATGCGCAAAAAAACACCTGCCAAGATAAAACAGGCACTTGGAGACTCCTGAGCCAGTCTCTCAGTATTTGCTTTTCTCAATGTACCACATACAATGATTCTTAAAAATACACCCAGTGGTGTTTCACACGGCGGCGGTGATGTAGCAGATTAGCTGGGTGCTGTGTTTGCAGCAGCACTTGGAGGAGCATCGCTGGCTCCTTGCAGCCTCTGAGCTGTAAATGTCACTTAATTGTCTAAGAAAAATTTGGCTGACCTTTCAATTACTGGTAATAGAATAAAAGCAATAAAAAACTGTACGTGACAGCCAGTGTCACCAATACCAATTCGTCACCTCCTTGAGCTGACTGGGAGCCCCAGGGAGAATTCACACTCTGCTCCAGGGCTGCATTTTGGCACGACGCTGATAAAGGAACTCACTGGTAAAAAAAATAGGGAAAGAAAGGAATCGTCCCCCATCCCTCCCTGTCCTGACTCCATAAATAAACCCAGAAAAAGCATTTCTGAATATCTGGGAAAAAAAGTCCTATATTCTGAGGGCTTTTGTGGAACTTCAGAGGCTATAACATCTGCTTGCAGGGGTGAACACGGCTCTCACCCAACTGCTTCCTAACATCTGCCAGACCTGCTGAGATAGTTGAGACTATCTGCAGATAAAGGATGAGGTATATGGGCAGATCCTCCCTACCAGGCAGAAAGAAGCTCAGCATGGAGTTTACACACTGCTCCCCGACTTTGTGAGGCCTTCATTCGAGCAGAGCCTCTCTCGTGGCTCTTCCACCAAACCCAGCTGCAGCTCAGTCACAGGTTTTTTGCCCGTTGTGTTTGGTAGTGGCTAAGACAGACACTTGAACAGATGTTATAGTACCACAATCTCAAAGGAGAAATCCACAGTTTGTAAATTAGTTGTTAGCAGCTCTCAAACACTTCTCAAAGTCCTCCTCCAGTAGCAGGAATAGCTTTTCACTCCCTAAACTGTCAGGCTATCGATTAAGATCAGAAAGGCTTAGTTGGCAAACTCCTGGTGCTGGTGCCTGAGTCATGATTAAGAGCTCTGTCTCAGTTCCCTTCGAGCAGGAAGAGGACAGCAAATACGAATGAAGTTTTTCACTTCCCAGTCACAGCTTGGATCCCTACAAAAGAAAGACCTCCTTGCAGAGGCTGCTGTTGCTAAGGCCACTCCTTATTTTGTACCTTCCATAAAAATGGTTAGTTACAGACCAGGTGTCCCTCTCCTTGGGGAAACTTGGAATCTGTACGATACTTTCAAAAACTCTCTGGCAGGTTCAAGCCCTGATAGCCTCTTTTCAACATGTGCCCTGAAATGAGTCAAAAATAATTATTACATGTAGAAACTTACACCATCCGATCCAAGTTCAAATGGTCTGCCCACTGCAGCCATTTCCAATTTAACCAGCAGAGCTAGGACATTACCAGCTGCTGTAGGAAGATGTTCTCCTAGATCCTTCACCTGCAAGATAAGCCTGTGATTATTGCTAGAGCTGTTCACGGCTTTGTGGGTACTCTCAAATGAGACCTTTCTTTGTGTATTCTTTACTCTCACAGGCCAACTTGTGCATTAGTGAATTTGTTCAGGCATCTCTTTCTTACATAGCCCTGAATAAAACGGTAAAATAAGTGAAATGAAAATGTAATCAAGCATGTTAATGTATCTCTCACTCTTTCACACAGACCCACACACAAACACCCATTCACACATATACACCCACACCATCTGAGTGTCCCTCTTCTGTTCCTTCCTTCTGGCTTATCAGACTAAAATAGTGACATGGTGTTTTCCACGACTCATGCTACAACTTCAGCTCCAGTCAGCCAAAATGCCTCACGCACAAGAAAGTATTCTCAGAATGGATGGATGAGAAAAGCAATCGCTCCATTGTCATTTCAACAAGTTCTAGACTTTGAATCTTGCTGGGGAAAAAAAAAAAAGAGTACTTTAAAAGGCAAACAAAGATTTGGAACAAGCATCATCTGACCATAGCAGACCATTCCTATTAATGGTGTCCTCTGTGGGCTAATTGTTCAAGGTAACCAAGTCTCTTAACTCGCACCAATTCTCTGTAACATCCTGTTTCATATGCAATGTCCATGTTTATTCATTTCCCTACCTAGCTCATTTGCACTTGCAAAGAATAAATAGGAGGCAACTTTTGAATGGTCACAAAATATCCATAAGAGAATTAATTACTGTTCTACAGGATCTAATTCATGTGAGATTTGGGTTTTTTCCCTCTATATGTATCAAAATCAGTTGCAAGAATCTGCACACACACATACCTAACCAAATTTAGCACACCCAAGGATGTTCTGTTGGCTGGCTACAAAGCCAACCTGATACTTCCTAATGTACAAAACTCTGGATATAAGGAAAAGATTAATGCAGAGCAAGACATTCAAGCTGTATGAGTTTAATTGAACTAAAAAACAAGAAAGATAAGATGATTTTATACACCCCAGTTTCCAACTATAATGCAACATTGGCAGTTTCTATAAAATCTATTTCAAAAAGCACAAAGGGAGGGGAATATACAAAAATTCTTCAAATATTCCAACAACCACCACGGTCTTTAGTTACATAATTCTTCATCGTGAGCTGAGGAACCCATGGCCAAGGGGACAAGTAAAAGCTATGAATTTATCCCACCTGTAACCACCCTACTTTCCCCACATTATTATTATCACAGAGCTGTACAAGAACTTGTAGCCAACAAAAAGTGTTCCAAAGGCCTACCTTGTTCTCGGCATGGACAAGTTCTTCATCACAGAAGTAACTTTAAATATGAGTCTAAGTTTCACGGGACAGGATATCACAAAGGTATGCCAGGGACTCCGAAGAAGCCTGACATTACCTTGTCAGTTATTTAAAAGCCAAGGCTCTGAGTCTGGAAGACATTTTCTGTTAATTTCTGTAATTAACTGAGTCAGCTGAGAAACACAAGGCCGGTGCTTTCTAGTGCTTGAGAGGAATGGAGGAATGCAGGAAGATGCAGCTGTCAGAAGCTTCAAGCAGGGCAGGTGACTCGGACTGGGAAGTGACTCCTTCGTTACCGATGGAAATGCTGGCAGATCATTCACCGTACACACCTTCAGGAAGATGCACCACTGACAGCTCAGGCAATCATAAAATATGACACTTCCTAGAACAAAATTAATTTGAGTATCTGTCCAGTATATGCAAAGCATTTCGTTTTGTAACATGAGTTGGGATGGCTGTTGGCCGGACCTGGGGCCAGAGCTGTAGCAGCCTCACCTCAGCTGGGCTGATGGATCCAGCCATACTCACTCATCAATGCAGACTTTCTTGACAGCTGTTCCTATGGATGCTGGGTTGTTTTCTTTTTCATGCTTATAATAATTGGAAGTAACAGCAAACTGTGCATTTATTCTAGTGCATAAATTTTTCAAACATTATGTGTAGATCACGTGTATGGAAAGGTTTTGCTGCACCGTGAGCTGCACAGCTCTGGGTAGCCATTTAGCCTCCCAATTGCAAGGTGGGGGCTTGTAGAAACAAGCTCATAAACCAGGGCACTTCTTAGCTTACAAAGTGTAGAAAAGTATGGTATCGTGGGGATGGTGAGGTTTCCAGGCTCATTTACAGACTAAATCCCTTCGGCACCTGCCCACCAGTGGGACAGGGACAGGGGTTCACCCAGGCAGTGGAGCTCCTGAAGCGACCCCCACGCACACCAGGGTGGGAATGGCAGCACCGCATCACTTTGCCCTGTTGAACATTCTCAGTCCGTGAGGCTGCCGGAGAAGGGAGGCTGAGCCCGAACACCACACAGCGCGCGGCCCAGAGCTCCGCTCCCTCCTTCCCTCACTCGCCACGAGGGGAACCAAGGCCCACCGAGGGCTCAAGGCCTCCTCGCAGCCCTGCGCCCACTACCTCGCTGAGCGGTCAAGGCAGTGCCCGCAGCCCAGTGGTGGGACAGGAAGGACCAAGAACCGCCAAAAGCCCGGCTGCCCGCGCACTCCCCACGGGGCGAAGGAACCCCAGCTCCCGCCGCCAGGGCCCAGGCCCGGCC
>VWZY01010551.1:335409-422472 GCA_013399075.1 Chloroceryle aenea | reverse complement strand
CTCTCCGAGGAGAAATCGGCATCGAATCTGGATGCTGAGAAGCTGCGTGAGGCCTGGGTAGGTGGCCGAACAACGGGGCCATCGTTCCCGCAATGGGAACCTCCGGATAGTGTAGCCGCAGCATTCACGGGGCTGCCCAGGGGAGGCTTCTTGCTGCGGTGGCCGCTCGAGTCGTTGTATAAAACGGCAGAAAAATGCGGAACGAGGCCAGAAGAAAGTCTGCAGCTCTCGGTTTCCTACGCTCTGCGTTGGTTTCCTGCAGAGGTCGGCTCCTCTGTGAATTACATCGGGCACCTGCGTGTGCCTTGTGCCCCGTAAGCAGCATCTGGGAAGCTGCCCGTGGAAGACACTCGAAGCTGTTGGCCTCCTTTGCAGTGGCTTAAGAAAGCAGAGAGACCTTGCTCAGGTCTCTGGTTGAGGGCTTTGACAGTCGGGCACTGCAGCACTGTGTCAGCGTTGAGAAATTAAAGGGAAATAGCATTTTGTTCTGAAAGGGTGAAAAACATCTCAAGTTTATCTGTGGGAAAAGTAAATGTAGGCCTTTAAACATTGTGTAACAGTAGGCCCTCTACAAATATGTTAATAGTGTTTCATAACACTGACTTTAAATTGCAGCTTTGTAGCACAAAAGTTAGTTTAATTGTTAATTGGTAAAGTAGATGAGTTGCTATCTTGCTGAAAAGGAACTTTATGCGTTCCAGAAGCCATTTTGGATTAGAAATTGGCCAGAGTCCTGAACTGAACATCAAGGTCTCCATGTTTCCTTGATTTTTTTTTTTTTTCCACTGAAATCACAGCATAAATAAAGCATGGGCTCCAATCCAGAACCCACTGGGATCAATAAAAACTTGTCCTCGTCCCATGTATCTGGGTGTTTTTATACATAAATAACTTATAAAAGCATCTGCTTTGTTCTTCTATTTAGGGAGTAACTAAAACATACTACTCATTTTTATCCTACAGGTGAGGAAAGCTTAATTCTTCTAGATGGAAGACATGAATTTCCGTTCAGCTTTCAACTCCCTCAAGAGTAAGTTAAATAATCCAACCTGAAGGGATTGTGCCGGACACTGCTTGTTGTGGAACATTTTCTTCATGTAATTTGAGTTGTGTTTTTTTTGCCATCAAGCTGATAGGTCAGCTTTACATGTTTGTCCCAACCCACCACCACGAGACTTGCCATGTTGGCTTCAGTTTTCCATGGGCCCTAAAAGTACAAGCTGTAACTTGGTAAACATTTATGTACACGGGAAGCGATCCTGTTTGGAACTGAATTATAAACTTGGGCTGTTGGTTTTTTTTTATGTCTGCTCGTTTCAGACCTCTGGTGACCTCTTTTACTGGGAAGTATGGCAGTATTCAGTACTATGTGAAAGCAATTCTGGAGAGGCCTGCGGCACCCGAGCAAAGCGTACAGACAGAGCTTCAGGTCATCAGCCATATCGACGTCAGCTCACCAGCTTTATTGGTAAGCAGGTCCCCTGCTCCTCCTTCCCCCCCCTTGAAAGCCAGCTGCAAAAAAATAATTTCCAAGACTCATTCACATCCAGCCATAACCATTTCCACGTTATTCTGGAGTGTCATTTTCTGACTTCTGAAAGCATATAAGCTCCCTAAGCTTTTCTCTATAAATAGATGATCTTAGGTTGTGTGAATAGCAAACGGAGTGGCTTTTTTTTAATACCATTGATTACATCCCTGCTGGCAGAGAGGCTCTTGCCAAAAAGTTATGCAGGCTTCAGATGCATAAATAAGGCTTAATAATAATAATGCACAAGCATAAAGTAGTTACTCCTACCAGAGCAACTACATTCACAGGGCTGCAGTCTCCTAAACTCTACAATAATAGTAGGTTGAGGAACAGTAATTACAGAAGAGTATTAATCATGCCCAGCCTGTCATTTATGCTCTGGCCATTATGTTACGTATCCTTCCATTCTGCATGTCGTTTTCTAACATTAAGTGCATGCACGCAGCTGCTTCAGAGATCTTTTCAGTTATTTCCTTATGACAGATTTGGCCACATTAAAGCATTGAGTTTCTAATAAGCGCTAGAAATACTGTAGAGTAATAAGAAAGATCAGGCATTAAGTAATGAGAAAATAGGCAAGATGGAAGCTAATGAGCTGGATTCTTTTATCTCAACCCATATTATGAAAATAATATAAAATTATACCTTGCACTTTCATGATAGCAACTGGATCTAAATGGTTATTCATTTAAATATGAATGAGTAATTTCTATTTTATTTAAAATGCTGGGATAATTTTAACATTTCATCGTGATGTGAACATAGCTAAGAGATGTTTTGAGCAGTCAGTTTTTTCCTCTTTATATGCTTATGTTTTAATCTTTCTAGAGAGATCTTAGAGAAGTATTTTGGCTGTGACATCTGTCAGCAGACTACAGTCTTTACATTCCACAGTGTATGTTAGGAATGTGAAGATGCCATATTCCAAGGGTGGAGCAGATCACAGGTTACTTACTGCAGTGGTACACACAGTGTAGGCAGTGCCTGTCTTAACAGATTCCAAGGCTACCACCAAACAGTGCAAAACACCATGAATTTTAGACTTTATATTTCCCAGGCACTAGTGCCCAGTGAATCATTTTAAGTAGCATGAATTGTGGCTTGAACCCTTGACATATTTGCACCTGTAAGTTTATTCTAATGAAAACTTCACCTCCGGTGTAAGTGTCGGCCAGTGTGACAGTCCTCCATGGATAATGAAAATGGTTTTTGTCAGGTGCCAAAATTTCTTGGCTGTTGTGTGGCTTGCAAGTTAGGAAGGTGCATCAGGTTAGTCCTGTGTGTATACATTTATCCTTCCTTATGAAAGATACAAAGGTAAAAGCAGTTTACCTGCTTAACTGTTAGTTGCTTGCAGATGAGATTAATTCTGCATTCTTTGGTGCTGAGGAACAGGGGCATAAATACAACAGCACTCCATTAGACCAAGTCACGCCTATAAAATTTGCTAAATCCATCTTTCTGAAGACAGATTACATTCAAATACATGTTGGTCTCTGTGTTACTGAGCTGATTTGGTCTAAATGCAGACTGGGATTATGAAACAGCCAAACCTTGGTTACATTTTACATGGTGGCAAAACTCCAGTCGCATTGAGTGTTTAAAATTGAGTGGATTTCAGAGCTAGATGGCAATGATTTATATGCATAACATTACACTGCAAGTGAGTAGTAGCTTTGTGCCTACCATGAAATGAAAAATACTCTTGTTTTATAGACACCTGTTCTAAGAAGTCAAGAGAAGATGGTTGGCTGTTGGTTTTTCACCTCTGGGCCAGTGTCTCTCAGTGCCAAAATTGAGAGGAAGGGATACTGTAATGGTAAGAGTAGTTACCTTCAAACTGTGCACATTAACAATCTGATAAGGCTTTTCTTTCATCTCTGTGAATCCAGCAGTTTCTAGTTGCAAGACTAATGCTGTTCAGTAGGTAGTAAATGGAGAGCTACATGAACTTGCTTTAACAAGAATCATCTTGCCTTTCTCCTCACTCCTGCCATGGGAAGATAATTTGAAAGGAAGTCCTGTTAGTCAGTGATCTTACGGAAAAAGCCGTGTACATTGGAGTGTAAAGAAAAACAAAATGCTTTTATTTTAGGGTAAAATACTTAATTGGCGATGTAATCTGTTTGGTTCTTTTTATGTCCTGTTTGTACAGGTTTACATTTCTGTAAGAATGAGCTTTAGCAGCTTCTCTATCATCTTGATAACATTAGGTACATTGAGGAAATAAACCACTCTGAGATTCAGTTAGTACTATATAAAAGGAAGATTGGCGCATAATTTGCAAATAAAGCTTTTATAGCTTGTTCATATTGTGCTTAATGTTTCCAAATGAATCATTGTTTGTATGTAAAATGCAGTAGGTGGCTATAATTCTGCCTGGATACCACTCTGGAAAAAAAAAAAAAGCAAACCAAGAAAACAAAACCAACCTAGCTTGAGGAAACTAACGAGTATTGTTCTCACAACATTGCAGATGATGTACGTGCTGCATAACATGCTTTGATACTCCCAGAGGAAAGCTGGTAGATACAAATTATTCATTGAACTTCTTCTCTCTTTAAGGGGAAGCCATACCAATCTATGCAGAAATTGAGAACTGCTCTTCTCGGTTGATTGTTCCAAAAGCTGCCATTTTCCAAACACAAACTTACCTGGCCAGTGGGAAGACAAAAACTTTCCGTCAGATGGTTGCCAATGTTCGAGGAAACCACATTGCCTCTGGGAGTACAGATACCTGGAATGGGAAAACTCTGAAAATCCCACCTGTATCCCCCTCTATACTTGACTGCTGTATTATTAGAGTAGAATATTCATTAGCTGTAAGTATGGATTTTATTACAGATGTACATATTCTTGAATACTACGTTTTGTTGGGAACAAAAACATTTTCTCTACTGAGCAGCTATTAGATTCTGAATTTGGGAATAACAGTAACTATAAATATCATGTGCCATAATAGGGGAGAGACTGAAGGTCATGAAGGGATTGTGGAGTGGAAAGATGGGAATAACGGGGAAGATGGAAAAATGTTTCTGAGGAAGAAGCAGCTTAGTTTTAGACCTGCAGGGCTTACTAGGGAAAAGTAGTTCAAGCTGAATGGGTTCCTCTGATTCTTTTCAGAAACAGGAAAATAGGACTGAAAGTCAAGTGCATAGTTACTTTATTTTGTATTTAATGTCATCTAGAGACAAGATACAGAAAGAGAGAAGTTGCTGGAAAACAAGGAAAGCTGCCAGAGTATTAGCTAAACATATCTGAGATGAGAACTTCTAATTGTTAAAACAATCTGCAGTGTAAGGAGTAGGGTGGCTTCTAGGGGTAGCAATTCAATGGGGTCTCATGATGGTTTTTTTTTTCTTTTATCTGGGGGTTGTCACATAGGTGTATATCCATATCCCTGGTGCTAAGAAATTGATGATTGAAATGCCTCTGGTGATTGGCACTATTCCATGTATTGGATTTTCAAGCAGAAACTCCAGCATTACCAGCCAGTTTAGTATGGATATGAGCTGGCTGGCATTGACCATGCCAGAACACCCTGAAGGTAATACATATTGAACTGTTTTTTCATGCAGCATAGTACTATCTACAGCAGAAATATAGTAGTGCCAGTTTAAGGGCACTGCTAGGGATGTGGGCCATTAAAGTATGACTCATGAGAAGGGAGGCATATAAATCTTAGAGAGATCCAGAAGGATCAGTGAGGACACCCTAACTCCAGCCTTCAAGTCTCTCCTCAACCCTGTCTAACTGCTGTCAGGTGAATCTTGAAATAACTTCTAATGGTCAGACTTCTGCTTGAGGTAGAACCTTAAAGTTAATCTTATTATTGAATGTGTTGTGAGACAACACACAGGTTTGTTGCTGGAGTAGCCCTAAAAGCATCTGTAGTGTCGCTGCTGAATCACCTCAGCTTACTAAAACCACCATTCTAGTTACAGTATTTGTGAGTACAGTGCACCTGGCACAACTTGGCAGTAGTACAAAGTTTAACAATGTCTTCATGGCCTTGGGTACTGTAAGACATGGTTGTCTTGCTGGGAGTGTATAGCTTGAAATTTGACAGCATCTCTTGTGTTTCAGCACCACCAAATTATGCTGATGTAGTGTCTGAGGAAGAGTTCTCCAGACATGTTCCTGCTTATCCACCACCAATTGACTGTGAGGAACAATTGTGTTGTCCCGTCTTTGCTTACATACAAGAGTTCCGGTTTCAGCCTCCACCTCTTTATTCAGAGGTAAAAATAATAAACAGCAGGTGGTGTTTTTATTGTCAGATGGCAAAAAAAAACCCTTACATGCAGAAATGCAAGAATTCTAGGCAGTAATTATTGCCTTTCTTCTCTCTCTAGATCGACCCACATCCAACTGATGTAGAAGAAACACAGCCTGTTTCATTCATGCTCTGAAGAGGATTTGTAATGAGCATCATTGTGATGAATGTCTTAATCTTTCTGCTGCTTAAGCTGATAGTGCAGCTAAGAAGGAAACAGTTTTCTTTTTCAAACTTACGTTTGTGTGCAAGAAAGGCAAAGGACAAGGAGAGGGAGGTATGAGCATGTTTGGTGATGGAAGAGAATCTGCTGGATTAGTCTGCACAGAGGATGTTTGTGGGAGCAGCAATGCTGGGGGTACTTGGAAGTACCTGAAAACACTGAATGCTTTCTTAAAAAGTGGATATACTACATAAAGCATGAGGAGGAGATGTAAGGATCTTCTGAAGAGGAAAAAAAAAAACCCACCTATATTTTGTTTGGAACGCTCTGGAAGAATTTATGTAATCATGTTTATGTTGAGAACTCTGGTAGTAGAACTTGCGTAGTAGAACAGAATGTGGGGTAAGAAAACATTTCCAAAAGATTCCAGTGTTCGAGGGGCTTCAGTTTTGCACTGTCTGCATCCAAGAAAGGAACACTACTAAAACGTGGAGTGAAGCCTTCACTTTAGTTTAACTTTGTCTTTCGTGAGAACCTACCCTTCTACCGACTGCCAAGTGGTACTATTTCATCATGCATAACGATCCTCACGACGGCGTGGATGACAGAATAGCTATTACGCAATATTACGAAGGCAACTGTTTACTGAATGAAAGACACAAGTATGTAAAAGAAAATGGGACTTTGATAAGAGCTTATGCACTATGCTTTCTTTCAAGGGATTTCTTAAGGGAATTATTCTAGCCTCTTCTACTGTGAGTTCTTTCTCTGCATCTTAAGCCTATGGATAGCATGACGAGGGGAAGCGTGGCAAGGGGGAATCCTTTTGCCAACAGCAGGTATACTTAGCAAAATGGACAATACTTATTTATTCAGAAGCCTTTATAAGCCTACCTCTGTTTTGGATATTTACTTACGGTCAGATTTGAGACCAAAAAAAAGTCCTGTTAAAGCTCCAGTATACTTTAAGGTTCTAAAAAGGGACCCTAAATGGTTTCTGTGGTTAGTGAACGAGATAGAAGGCATAGGGAGAGGTGTAAATATAGCCAGAATAGACATAGCTTATAACTGAAGGGAAAGCAGACATCAGGGGAACAAAATCCTCTAGTAATGGCACAAAGCTTTTCATTACTCCTGCATTTTTGTCTAGAGATCTATTGTCAGGGGCTGCACTGGTCATTCGCTATCCTTACTGGTTTTTGTTCGTGTGTTTCCTTGTTTGGTTTGTTTTTTTCTCTGTTTAATTTTGTTTTGGTGCAATATTCTAATGTTTTCTTCCTCAGGTCATTAGAACAGTGAGAGTTTGTTGCTGCTAAGAGTGGAGGCACAGCATTTTACTTGGCCCTTCTGCTGCCTTCATTTAAAGTAGAATGTTTGCTTACTGCCAAGCATCAATGGGAATAAGTAATCCACCATCGAGAGATCACTTAAAGGAGCAGGAACACAGCATTCTGAACATGCACGTTTACAGCTGAATCTCTAAACTACAGGGGATTTTGAACTAAAAGAACTACTCCATGTCTTAGAGAAGGGTTTGGGTTTAAAACCTGGTGCTTCATGTGGTAAAACATTGTACTTTCTGATAACTACCAGAATAGTAACAGAGTTTCCTTCATTTCATCAATAACTGCAGTTTAAAAAAGATTAAATGCTTTTTCTTTATGAAATTCATCTTCACCTAAGAAGCAGGGATTTTTCTACAGGCATACACGGATATATATTTTTAGTCTCCTTTTAGTATGACTTCCTTACATTGTCTAATTTTGAGCACTTCACCTCAAGTCACTTTTACATCAGTGGAAAAGACGTGCTGATTGAGATTCACATTTCCAAACTGCAGTTACTTTTTTTCATTTGAAACTTTATCTTCTATAGCAAATGCAGCTTTAACCAAAATTTGAGTGCATGTTTTAAAAAGGATATTCTAAAAAAACCACCAGTTACCTGAAGTCTCAAGATGTAGCTGTCATGCCTTCTTAAAGTGATGGTGTTGCCCATACAATCAATGCAGGATTTTCTTTTACATCACCTGGAAGGAGAACAACCCTATTTTCCTTAAACAAAAACCATTCTAGTTACTTGAAAAGTAATGTGGCTGTGTATTAATTAACCTGCATGTTAATAATTCAAAATACTTGCTTAAAGAACATTAGGTGCTTTTTTGGACTGTAATACCTGATATAGGTGATGTGTACTGCCTGGTATAAACATGGTCAAGCAAACATAAGCATGAAGGGTAAATATGTGCTTTTTTTTTTCCTAAAATCCTTGAGTTTGTTGTTTGTTTGGATTTTTTTTCCTATTATTATTTGCAGATAAACTGTGGCCTTAGATTGTTTGCTGCAAAAAAGACGACTAGAATGTGTTTCTTAGGAAGCACACACAGCCCTTCAAAGGAGGGGTTAAAACAAGATTAAATTCTGCTCTAACACTTGGCTTAGTGCAGAAATTGATCCTTAAAATAATCACTGTTTGCACAATAATAAGTTCAATATGCAGGGGCTTTGTTTTGATAACTGTGAAACAGTTTAAAAGAGACAAAAGAAAAAAAAAAAGAAAAAACAACCATGCTGTTTAACACACAGGAACATGATTGTATTTTGTACTAATGAATGAGCCCTATGGGTTCTTTGTTAATAAAAGTGTCAAACCTACCTCGTGCTGTTCATCTCTGTTTCTGAGACAAATGGCTGCAATGCCCAGAAACACCTATATTCTGCCACCCTGGAACACACACAGATGTCCTGATTCTTTTCTGCCTGGGGAAGTTTGCCTTCATCTGCTTCTGCTTTAGTTGCCTGCACTATCTGTAACCAAGACTCAGGACAAATTCATCAGCTGGGGCCTGCTCCCACCTACAGTTAAGTAATACACAGGACTTAACTGTGGCTCTCTTACCCATAATGATTGGAAGTGGCAGGATGTGTGCTCTAATTGGATTTCACGTGGTCCTGTATTTAATCTTGCAGGATATTTTATTGTGTTTCCTTTAGACAAGATTATCTTTACTGTGTAGTTCATCGATCTAAATACATCAGAAGAACCTTGTAACCATAGTGCAGGATGACTAAAGCAGAGTACCTTGTACCACAGGGAAACAGAGAGATAGCAAATCGTACCTACCACACAGCTCTCCTAAGCCATAAATGAGGCGATGAAATCTCTGTCAGGGTCCTGCCTTCCAAGGGTTTGAGGAATACCAAACACAACAGTTCATTTCTTCTTCCTGTTTCCACAGTTGAAGGAAGAGAGCAAACCTCTCCTTGGAAAATGCAGGTGAAGGTGCTGCTCAGGGTCACGTGTTCAAGCACTGGAGCTGCCAAGAAGGGTCACGACTAGGAAAGGAAAATGCAAACCTTCAAATTCTGGTCTTAGATTTCAAAGTCTCTTACTAACTGATCCTAAAATGCCACGAAGTTCAAAGTAGCAAATTCCACTTGATCCGCTATTAAGTTTTATAGAGGACTATTTCTGTCGATAAGCTGTGATTGGTTGTTACAGCACATTTAATGTTTGAACAAGCAGAAAAGGATGTGCTCTGCCACACAGGGACAGAGCACGTACTGCCAGCTTGCGTTCACAGCGCTCGTGCTTCTCGTGGTCGTGTGGAAATGCACAATCCTCATACAGTGTGAGAGAGATCATTTAATCAGCTCCTGGGGCATGTTCCAAACCACCAAAATAGTATGTTCCATTACCTCACCCACCCACTTTGAACAGCAAAAAGGAACATCTAGCTCATTTTGTGGAGTCTCTACTGTATATATATCAGTAAAGAAGCGTTTGTACAGTTTGCAGGCAAAGTTGAATTAAGATAATTGCTCTGCTACACCCCAACTTCCCCCCTCCCCAAGAAGTGCCTGCTTTCTAGCGACATTCTGCTGATTTTTGGCACTCTCCTTAGGGCAGTGAATGAGCACAGGGACACAGAAACTGGCATTCAGATGGCTGCGTTTTCATAAGCTGATTATATAATATGTTAACAGCAATATGGGTAGTACAGGCTAGTGCACAAAGCAGATTCGCTAGAGCCAATTAGCTCTGTGCTGAACTCATTCACTTTTGAAGATAAAACTTTATACGTGGCAGAGACAGTCTGACAGTCTTGTCCCAAATGACATGGTGGTTACAGTTTCTAAACAACATGGAATTACAGTACACAAAGCTGTACCAGAACATCACCACATTACTGGCATTTTAGGACAACTGGCAATAAGAAGTCGAAACAGCATAAAACACAGCTCTGTGTGGAATGCAAAAT
This sequence comes from Chloroceryle aenea, assembly GCA_013399075.1. Lineage (NCBI taxonomy): Eukaryota > Metazoa > Chordata > Aves > Coraciiformes > Cerylidae > Chloroceryle > Chloroceryle aenea. The sequence continues at coordinate 412,241 of VWZY01010551.1, read as the reverse complement.
GACAACTGGAGTGAGACCTCACTCGAGTAGCTGCTTATGCCAGCAACATGCTGAGGGCTGCCTTAGTTACACAGGACAGACTCTATCTGATTAAATACAACTGTATTACTGATAAATCTCTGCGCACCCATCCCTTCAAAAGAAAAGAGCAAATGCTTCTTAGTTTTGGCTTATATTCAAGGGTGAGTAGAACATGAAATGCAAGGTAAAAGTTGGAGCAAGTGCTGGTGCTTGACAGACACCTACAGATAGATCGCCTCAATTAATCTGAAGAGCACAGAGCAGCCCAGTTAAGTTTTTATACAAGCTATTTCTGATGTCAGTTGATGGCAGAGTTTATGACTATTATTTCTGGCTTATTTCTGGATTATTTTTACTTAGCAGTCAGCAACTGCAATAGCCTAACAAAAAGCATCACCCAAATATCCGATCAGCTCTTCTTCTTTAGTTCTAGCCCTTCTCCATGTCCCAGCCCTCACCAAGCTCTCCCCTCCCCAGTAAAACTGCTCATTGACACTTCACTTGTCGTATAAGACTCAGATGGAAGGCTCTAGGCTCACACAGATGGGGAGAGCAGCACAAAGTCTTATCAAATATTAAGCAGCATAAATAGTCCTGTTAACCAGAAAGAGCAGAGTCATTTGTGCGAGTGTTGTGAGATAGGAGCTGGATGAGTGGGGAAATGGGGTAGGTGTGGAGAGAAGCAGTTGGTGTCAGGCAGAGGACACAGACACAGCAGCAGCAAGAACTCTGGAAACAGATGTAACCTGAACACCAGAACCAACCACACACCCCTGACTTTAACTGGTAGTGATTGGTTTCAGATGCAGTGACACACAATGTGCACAGAGAGGATGCAGCTACATAGGCTAAAGCCAGCCAAATATTTTTGGCTCTGAAAAGCTCTCATTATTTTACAGCACCTTGGAACAGCATCAGCTTCCCTCTAAACTAGGTGCTGGGCACAGAGAGAGGTGGATTGTCACTGACTGACACAAACAACAGGAGGTGATTGTACCTGTATTTCAGTACCCAGTTGTGTGATATTTATATACACACAAAAAGGCTTTTCCACAAATGAGGAGCATTTCCTCACACACTTTACTCAGCCCTGCTTCAGGAAAAATCAGAGTTGGTGTAAGAGGTGATGGTGGGAATGGAACCAGGGCACCGGGGTAGTATTTTGACTGGAAGGTCTTAAACATGATTGTTGCACACCCAGAAAGATCCCAGGTTTCTGTATAGGCCAGTCCTATTTGATGTCACATCTGGAATCATGTTGTGTCAGTCACAACACATCAAGCCACAGCATGAGGAGAAAGTGATTCTTACTGCTGAACTAATTAGATTAATCAATGCACAAAAGAGAGCACAAGTGACAAAAAGTTAGACTTCCATTTAAATAATTTTAACCCTGAAGTGCTTTTCTCCTGCGTCTTACTGTGATGTGACCAATGCAGTAGCTTTAACAGATCAGAAAGATACTAAAATGGGAAATACTCTGCTGTCCTGAGTGTAAAATGAGAGTGGAAAGGGAGAAGTGTTAACCAACAGATTCTCATCCTACAGTGCCCTGGAGGAAGAAAGTGCCCGAGAGGGTTTCATGTCCATGCAGACCTATTGGGTTTGCAGGCTGCGAGTAAGGCTGGTACCACTTGCCCAAACAGCAGCATTTTGGTGTCAGCACCTCCCTCCCTCCCTGCAAGATGCTGGATCCGTTTGACCCGGTGTGTATCTGCCACGCAGTGATCACACCTGCTTAGCACAAGGGAGCAAGATCAGAAAGAAAAGCCCTAACAAGAAGGGGCCCCCCTGAGCTGCAGCCGGTTCCTCTCCCATCTCACAGCCCAGAGCAGCTGTGCTGTCATCTGCAGGGATGCGAGTGGCACAACCTGCTCCTCTGACCCCACACAGGAGTCTTGCACGTCATGGGCAAAGAATTTGAGAGGTCTGTTTGCAGGAGGTGTTAAATAGAAAGGTCCCCAGGAAGGGCAGCTTCGCAGGCTTTTTCTCATGTGATCCCACCTGCCATCACCAGGAGAGGACTTTACACTCATCCAAACAAATTAACAATTCATTTCCAACCCTGACACGAAGATTAACCCTGCCAATTAATTCCTTAATCTCTTGCTGCCGACAAGGCTCGCAGTTGCCATGTGGATGCCTGTCCACTGGGGCCTGAAGCGGGGCCATTCTGCCTAATTAATGCTGCATCCAGGATACGCTGTAGCTGATGCTCAAGCATATTCCAGCTACACAAACCAGAGCAGCAGCTCACACTTCACCGATGCGCCAGACAGCGTTTGATGGATACCCCGAAAAGGGCACAGATTATCTCATTGCTTATGGCAGATTTTGCTGCCTAAGGGAGATGCTTTAACCGATACAGAGTCATTTAGCCATTGTATAGTAGAAAATGCTTCTTGGACATTGCTACAATAATACTGCAAGTTCAACAGGATTAAAATGGGGTTTCTTTAAGATAATTGTAGGAAATAGTCAAACTGTGTGATGAGGCAGTGCTGTGAGAACAGCAGCCTCCAGCTGAAACACAGGGACACGCTGCTGCAGAGGGAAAGGCGTCTGCCCAGGTTTCTGGCAGAGGAGTTTCTCTCTTATTTTGCAGGTTTCTGTGACAGAGATACAAAGAAAAGCAGAGAAACAAACTGGCAGTAAGAGCAAACGGCGGGTCTGTAGCCTCAAGAAGAGCGCAGGAGAATTGGTTTGGGACAAGGCACTGAATGCAAAAGATCCAAAGATCCACAAGCACAAAGTCTCACAGTATGCAGCAGTGTTCAGAAAAACAGCATTTTGTACAATTCCAGTAAGCACCAGGAAAAGAAAACTCCACGAGACTATGTCAGTTGTCTTCCTCCTGCCTAAAATAACTGACAAGATGTTGGGGTTTGGCTCAGGGCTGGAGGGAGAAGGAGCAGCTGCAGTGCATGTCGAGGCTGCTTCGGGAAAGAGAGGTTAGACACGATCTGGATTGACAGGAGTTGGGAAACGGGCGAAGTACAATAAAAAGGGAAAGTGATGCTCAGTCACCTCACGGGCTCTTTGTAAACTAGCTGTAACAAATTGGGTCAATTTTCCTTTGTTTCTGGAGGCTTTGCCATATATAATTAAAAAGACACCGCCCATTAAGGTACTTCACAAAGTTAAGTAATACTCAATAAAATCTACGAATAATTTAAATTAAAGACTACAAAACCTCTCTGGACATAGAAACCAGGAAATTGCAGGTATATAAAATAAGCAAGCAACAAAACCCCCATAATTTAATGCCTGTTACAACTAGTCCAGAGGGTGAAGGCATCACAGAACTGCAAGGAGCCTATGAATTGTTATAAACACAAAAGGTAAATGGTGTTTACAGAGGAGTACTGGGAAAGAGGCAGTATGGTACACCAGACGGGATGTCTGCTCCGTGCAGAAGTTGGGTAATGCCTGGTTTGGGGGTTTGTTGTTGTTTTTACGTATTTGGGTTCAGTGCTCAATTATAGACTGAACTGCCTTAGCTCAGGAAGGGTCAAGGTCACCTGTAGCAATAGCCAGCCAAGCAGAGCAAAGAATAAAGTCTGGGTTTCCTGCAGACCTCTTCCCACCAGCTCCTGACAAGGTGAGAGAAACATCTGCTGACTGGGAGCGATGAAAGGGGAAACAACATTTGAGGCAAAAATTGCATCTGCTCAATTGGAACCACCAGTCCTACAACTGTACAGGTACCCATTTCGGAGGTCACACCACAGAGGTATTACCTCCTTTAGTAGGTCCTGTCTGAGACATGCAGCAAAACCAAGAAAGGTTTGAGGACTGGAAGAGGCTGAAGCACAGATCCCTATTTACATAGAGGAGGCATCTTCAAAGACACTGTGCCATGTCACTGGAGAATCGAGTCTTTGTGTCCTTGGGGTTTGCTTCTGCAGGATTTGTCAGAAGGACAAAAAGCTCACGTGATCTTTCGCATGGGCTGTTGCTCATGACGTGGCGTTTCACGCAGGACTCTTAAGCTGTCCTTGGCTCTTGGCGGCGTTTCCTTTATTACATCACTTGGTTATCGTTTCTCGCTAGGATTCGGGGCTTTTGGGGTGTGTGGCAGGGGTTAATTTGCTGCTCTCTACAGGATTATTTGGCAATTCCTTGTTTTCTAAAGTTATCACACTTTCTTCTAAGGAATTCCTGCTATAAATAGCTCTTGAGTGGATGCCAGGTGTGTATTTTTTCCAGGCAGAAGCCCAAACAAAGCAGTGAAACACTTTACTACCAAACAGGGCACACAGCAGAGTGTACTGCGGCATGGACAGGAGGAGAGGGAGGTCATCTCTTGGTTGTGTCCCACAGGAGTTGGTAGGAAACATGATCCTTCCCTCTTGCAATTTATGTTTTAAATTATTTATCAAATGCAACTTTTTCCAAGCCACACCAAACCTTGGCAGAGCTCAGAGTCCTGCTCGAGCCATGTATGTACATTTTGCCCCCTGTGCTCAGCTGAGCCCTTACATCACCCCCAGATGTGGTAGGGCTGAATCCCCCCCCCTCACCTTGCCCCAGCTTAACACAGAGCAGCTCCATGAGAACTCAGCCTCCCACTTCTGCTCAGTCTTCAACCAGCAACCCTAGCAATCATTTGCATCTCCTGTCATTAAGTGTTCTGTTTGATCACAGCCAAGCAGCCCTTGAGGGGGTCTGGCACACACTTGCAATCCAGGCATGTTGGGGAAAAAGACTTCAAGGCTATTCAGAGAGGATTCCTGTGCCTGCAACAGCTCACAGTCCAAGGGGATCCCCACCTCTGCCTGCAATACACCATTAAACACCTGCTGCCAGGAAATTTTGCTCTGGGAGGGGAAAAGCAGAAAAGCCAACAGCCTGCCAAGTTCAGCGACATCCACCTTGGCCTGGGATGTTTTAATTTAATTCAGGATGGCAATTCAGGATGGATCAGGCTTGGCTCTTCAGCATCTGTTCTTCCTCTCCCCCACTCATGCTCTCCATCCATTTACAGCGGTGCCATCACCCGCAGGCGCGAGCAGGCAGCGATCCCTCCCACTCCTTCAACTGCACCTCAGCTACTCCCTTCTTCCCAGGCAGCTGCACAACTGCTGTCACTTTGGCTACATCACAGCTACAACCCCTGAGCAAAGACTGACTATTCTATTGCCAACCCTCAGCTGTCCAATCCTTCCCTTTCCCCTCACACCTAAATTTCATTGATCTTAAATTCCCTGCACAGAGCAAGGGGTGGCAAATGAGGAGAAGGAAGGCAGAGAACAAGGCTTCCTGTGCTCGCAACACAAGCACGTTGCTGTCACCACTCTGCCTGCCAGCTCAACTCATGTGAGCCAACGGCTGAATTAAATTAATAAGGCTGTGTCCCAGCCTCTGCTACGCTAAGTGAGAAGCAATCTTGCCATGGCTGGCACACGTTCCTGGCTCTCTGGCAGACAGAGCTGGCAGGAGGCATTGCAGGATGCCAGGAGATGCCCCTTCTTGGGCTTCCCACCACTCCAGCAGCAGCAGCGCAGCCCTTCTGCCTGGGGTCTGGCAGCAGGACATGCAGCTCATACGCCATGGTGACTGCTACTGTGCCAACACTTGTTTGAATAATGATATTTCCAAGCTGACACCAGCAGAGATGTTTGAATTTTGCTCTCATGTACCTCAGGAGTGTTTTCTTTTAATTGATCTCACAGTCTGGGATGTTCCTGAAATACTTAATGGTTTTATGGCCTTGCTTCCAGGAGAACTTTTGTTCCCTTAAAACAGATTTCAGTGCAGAGTAATTCATGTGTCACTTGTTCTCCCGAACATCTTGGGCTTTCTGGACTTTAGAAATCCAGATGCTGGTTTTCCCACTCTCATCCCTTGGCATTCTTTTCCTGCTCTCATCTCTTGGCAATGAAATGAAACTCATTTGCAAGAAAATCTACTGCAGACTTTGTTGTCTTCAGCTGAGTGGAAACTCCCAGTTCCTGTTGCTTAGGTACGTTTGTGGTTTCTGGCATGTCCTTAACAGGTACAAAACTTGTACAACTGCTGAATCATGAGCTGTGCAGGGACTGACGCAATGCACCACATAGTCAACTTTCTGAGATGGCCTTTGGGTGAAAATTCACTGGGAGGAGGGAGAGGTGAACACCAAATACCTCCGCGGGGATGCGGGGGTGGAGGTGTGGGCCACAGCTCAGCGGCAGCTGGGAAGAGGTGGCCCTAACCAGAAAGGGGTGTGTGGCTCCTGTGGCTCAGCCCATGGAGGATCGGGCATAGCTCCTGGGGAGGACACTCCTCTCTAATGCTGCTCTTGCCCCATGCGATGGCTGGAAGTGGGGGAAACGGCGTCACGCCTGCCTAAAGACCAACTGCAGAGATGATGCCACTCCTGCTTACCCACGTATACGTGTCCCATTTACCTCCCCCCACACACTGCAGCTCACTTCTAGCAAATTATTAAGAAACATAATTAGAAATGCTCTCTACGAAGGAAAAAGACAAGGTGAGCAACGTTTAGTCCTGAGCAAAGACACACCTGGTGAAAAATCTGGGTTTCTGAATCAATTTACGGTTGGACTCGATAATTATAAAGCTCTTTTCCAACTTAAATGATTCTATAAATTCTCTAGTAACTGAAAGGGCCTGCTCCATGGAAAGCATCTGAAATCAACAGCTGGAAGTCTGAGCTGCTTCTCTCTCTGAAAAGAAGAAATTGCTCCAGCCATTGCTCTATAACTGGGCAGTAAGGAAACCCACTGGGCAGCTCCTGCTCAGAGACACACGCAGAGATACTCTTATATGAGCAAGGCTGCTGCCTTCTGAGAGGATGGAGGTGTAGTACAAACCAATCAGCACCATAAGAACTTCCTGGCCACGGTGATCTGTTGGTAAAGGACCACAAGTATGTGGTGGAGTTTGCATTGGTACAAGGAGGCAGCAAGTAAACTTAGGCTGTGTTAGTCATGACAAGAGCAGTCACAGCCTATTGTAACATAACCAGAATTCATTAGGTGCTTCCCCATCATCCACATGAGTAATAAGAATAATAACAATTAATACTTCAAACATGAACAAGTTCGTCCTGCTCTTTTAAAAGCAAAAACATTGCTGCCCTTATTTTAAGGATGGGAACCCGAGATAAGCAAGGAGGGTGACCTAATCATTGTTGTTCTTTGGAGTGCACGATCACTTGCGGTGTTTTGGCGCCTGGATCATTTAGGTAATTATTTTTCTGATCCACCCATAAGTAGAACAACAGAGACAAAGGTTTGGAAATGGGGAACAGACATAAAACCATGCTGCTCTATAGGATACTGGATACTCTTCTCCTTACCTCTGACAGGAGGTATCAGATACAGGAGTTCTGGGGCAGAAAAGCAGATTATGATAGGTGAATGCATCCTTCTTAGTTCTTGGCTCCAGACCTAGTGAGCACCACAAGATCCATGCGCATTTTTATGCTACACTAAAGCTCTTGATGTCAGGGAAAGACACAAAAAGGGGGCAAATATTTAAAAATCTCACAGGAATTCAGTCTCTTGGGTCCAGAACCAGACCTGGTATCACTAGGGCTGGATTCAACATGCTCTGAAAAGGACAGAGGGCCACCCAACTCTGCTCCCACAGCCAGCATGTGAAAACATGTCCCACCAGGCAGGGTCAAGGCAATAAGTCTCAATCACTCTATAGTTTTAGCAAGCCCATCCTGGGAAACTCTCCAAATACTGCTTACATCCTTCTTCTACTCAATTCACCGAGCATACAAGTCTGCTACCACTTTATCTACCTCACAGTTGTTTATTTTAGGTAGAGGAAACTTCTGCTTTTAACTTCAGACACTCAAAGGTTTAAACCTTTATACCAAAATCTCCAAACACTCAATAAGCACTATGGCAAATCATCATAATACACATCCACCCGAGCCAGGCTACTATCTGTATGTATCAGAGTAATGTTCCTGAAGGATGCAGAAGTCAGTGGACTCCTAAATCCCTGTCTTGATCTCTGGACTCCTAAATCCCCCGTACAGCTCTGAAGCACCAGAATGGGGCAGGGCACAGGGCAGGAGCTGCACTAGTTTCTGTCTAGCAAAGAAACCATTTTGCCCAGTTCCTACATCAGCCACATTTCAGTAATGTTGGAGGCTCCCGAGCTGGAGAAAACCACAGTGAAGGAGGTACTTGGAAAGTTCTTAAACCAACTTATTCCTGTCTCTGCTGAAAGAATGATTGCCCCTCACCACACCCAGACCTGCATGAAGATCCTGCTGGAGGGACAGGATGCAGTTTATAGGGATATGTCTCACGTGAGCAGTTTCATCCTCATGCTAAGCTCTGGCACGACAGAGACCTTTGATGCTGGTGTATGACAGGGAGAGACAGGCAACAGTTCCTGGGAAGATCCACCCTCTCCCAGCCTGCAACTTTTCCCATTGACGCCTATGTCCTTATTTCAGCCCCAGGCTTGGCAGGCAGGTAGATAACTGCTTGCTTATCCAAACAGGTGGCACAGGCAGCAGAATGACTGACTTTGGCACATGCCATTCCAAGATCTGTGCAATCATATACACGAGTTTTCTAAGCCCTTGGATTTTGCAAATGTTTGCCAAGCTGCAAGAGGCCTTTGAGACCCTTGAAGAATCAGCTTAACCATGTCTCTGTTTCTTGCTTGCTGACAAAAAAACCAAACCAAAACAAAGCAAACAAAACTAAAATATCACCTCTCTCAGCCACATACCTGTGGAACTGTGGAAGAAACAGGCTGCTTTCTTCACCTCCCTGCCCTGGTAACCAAACTGACAGATGTTGAGAAGGATCATGTGCTTTCTTGCAGGTTGGAACTGGTGGACAGAGCGAGGGAGGATGGTGGAATTTTGGATTCGGTTTGGACATGCAGCCCAGCAATGCCAAGTAACGAAATCTCACTGGGTTTGAGCAATGAACACACCTGACAGGGAGCCATGAGAAAGGGAAACCCCAAAGGGAACTGGGAACAAATCCAACTCCATCACACTCAGGCAGATCTTTTCCAGAATCCAACAAGTCAAATCATTGGTTCCAAAGCTATTCCTCTGCCGACCCTCAACCCACTACACTGCCAGTGTTGTGATTTGTCCCACTCTGTTTTTCTGACATTGCCAGTCACTCTGAAGCAAAAGTGGGTGGTAATGACTATGTCTGACTGCAACATCCTTCCAAGCTTGGAAGCCCACAAGTCTGGCGTATCCCCAGAGCATTACCAACCTCACCTAGTTCCCAGGAAAGATCTTCTGATGGAATGGCAGATGCAGCTTCTTTTCACCACATTCGTGTCGCTTAACTCGGGAAAAGACCGTTGTACCTCCCTCCTTTCTGTTTTGTCTCTTTCCAGACTACAATCTAGTAAGGGTTTGGACAGCAGGGAGAAGTACAGCACTTCATAAAGGAGAGTGTAAAGATCTTCCATCCCTAAACCCATGCCAGCTCCCACCTTGACACTGTTCACCTTGTCCAGCTACCTCTGATGGCCGACTTAACCATAACTTCCATCAGACACGTTCTAACCAATGGTTTTGAGAGGATTTCTATTTCAAGTTGCACTCAGAAACAGCCCATTCTTTGCAGAACTGGTGATAAAGGGGTCAACCGAATCCTGCCAGCATCCAGATGACAAAGTATTAATTTAATGCACAAACAGTTATCGCTGCATTGCAGCAGCTTGCAGAGCCCCCTTTTCTCCCCAGCAGCTCTGGCCCACAACAGACCTCTCTGCTCAGCTCCTGCACTGGGTTTCAAACAGCAGGAGGCTGTTAATCATCTCTGCCCTGCGTACGCATGACCTGCCTGGCCTTACTTTGGAAACCAGCTGAATCAAGCTGTGGTTTTGCCATGTAAGTGATATAAAAGAGCAGCCCTGCGCAGCAGACTCTGATGGATCAGATTGAAATAGCAAACTAATACTGGTCTATCCAGGCCAGTAAGAATCAGAAATCAGATTAGGGAGAAGTCACTTACTTCACTGTCCTCCAAGCAGGCATTACCCAGGGGATAGAATGGAAGTGGAAGGACTATTAGAAGTGAAATGCCCAAGCGACGCTGAAACACAGGGTGAAGTCTCCACTAGGGTATGTTGTGCAAGGGGGACATTGTTGGGTGACGACTGAGAGCAGCAACCTTTAATTACCTCCAAACAAGACATCTCCATTGCTCACTTCAAGTACTGGAGCAGGCAAGGGGGAGATACTGCACTAAATAATGATGAAGCTGTGGAAGGGTGGGCAGGAAAGAGAGGAAAGGAGGCTTGCTTGAAAATCATGTACCTCTTGCAAATGAAAAGGGTTTTTCCTCTGAGCTAAAAGATTACTGACATTTTCTTCCTGTTCTTCAAGATGCCAGATTGTTTTGCTCCTCACTTGAAGATGATATTAATCATCCAATAAAGACATAGGAAGGGCAAGAACACACTGCAGTGAATGCCATGCTAGCATGGAAAGTGCGTGGTGAAGTTCAGATTGCACTGTCCTTGAGGCAGGAGTTACCTATATTTCTTATTTTTGTACAGCACCTTGCACAAGGGGTCCTGACTCCCTAACAGGGAATAATCCTGAGATCCCAAGTACAGTGGTAGAATCTGACCCTACATAGAAATGTTCTTAAGCTGAAACTGTTCCTGGATGTGACTATCCAGACAAAACCAACCCCACCGCAGGCAGAAAAAGGGTTGAAGTTTTCTGGAAGAGTGAGTGGCCTGGAGAGAGACAGAGAGAAACGTGTCTGAGGCAGCCACCACAGCCATAAACTGGATGGGAACCTCCAAGAGCAGGAGCTAACCTGCAAAACAGCCCATGAATGAGAGAAGAAGGAACCACCATAACATTCCAGCACAGCCTTTCTGCTCCAGGCATCCCACTGATGGGACAGCAGCAGGTGACTTTCTGGGGACACAGGTCCCTGGGACCAATGTCCCAGTGGTCAACATGAAATGATGGGACACTTATGGTGTATCTAGCTCTGGAGAGGGGACAGGCCAGTGAGCTCACCTCCGTGGTATTTTTAGCCCAGCAAATATATCTATAAACTCCTTTATAGAAACACATATGAAGGCATTTGGCACTAGGTAAGATTACACACACATCCACTGCTACTGCTCTTTAAAGACAAGTTTTTCATTCCTGAATCACAATGAAAATGGCTTCCTAACATCTCTGAGATGGCTGGAAAAGGTTTTAGTTTATATGAGTGTGTGTGTATATATATGTGTGTGTTTGTATAACTGTGGGTCCCTAGGGGAACCTGGAAACCTACCCAAGCAGTCAAGCCTCTGATACTTTGCAAGCTTGAACTTCTTTTCCTGTTCTAAAAAAAAGATGTTAATTTTATTTTTTTTTTTAAAAAAAGGAAGTTGGTTTTGGTGGTTTAGGGTTTTTTGTCCCATAACTCTTCACTGCCCCAAAATGTTCAAACAGCTGATCAACAAAATAATGTGAAAACATGTCAGAAAAGTTCAGAAGATATCTATTTAAATAGTACAGAATCCAAACGTCCAATCTTTGCAATTCTGAGTGTCAAGATCACCCTCCTGCGGGTTCAGCCCACAACTAATGTGACTCTGCTCCCAGCCCTGCTTGCCAGGAGACTCCTCTCTGTGATTCAGAGGTGTGAGGATCACCCACAGCACCCTGTTCAGAATAGAAATGAGCTTCCTGCAGAAGGGCCTTTGCTGTGCCCTTGTATCAAATAATAAGAAAATCCACATCTTCACTGGTTTTTGGTTGATCAGCCCCAGCTGACAGCACTGGGGGACACGGGGAGCTGGGGTATTAGGTGGTCCAGTTTAGCACCCAGCCATCCTGGTGGGCAGCAGCATTAGGAGAAACAGACTGAGTCCCAGTCAAACTCACCAGTGCTCACTGTATATCAACAGGAGTACTCCAAAAAAGTCTGAAAACCAACTGAACTGGCAAACTCTCCTCCCTTTACTATCAGCTCTACTTCATCTTAGGCTACCAGGAGACCACAAAGCTAATGACTGGAGGGAATAAACCCAAGTTTTTGATGAAAATCCAATCCTATTCTTTTCCAGCTTGTGGAACAGAGACAAAACAACATTTAAGTGTCTGTCGTTTTCTCCTGACCTTTGAAGAGAAAGGTTCTGCCAGCCCTTGTTTGCGTTTCCATCGGCAATGGGCTGTTTCACAGCTCGCCGGGCGCGTGTGCGCTGCAAACCTGCTGAAGCGTAGGTGAGCCCACAGAGGGTTTGGGTTTTGCAGCCATCTGAATCCTAAAGCAGTTCAAATATCATTTAACCCTCTGCCGTGTTAATGCTTTGAGAGTCACACGGGCCAGCTGAGAAGACATAAATATTTCACAGGCTGCAGTGGTCGTTGCTCGGTGCGAAGCAAAACAGTCCAGTCCCTTCTGGTCCCACTGAGCTTAGAGCATGAACCCAGCAGGATTAACCCTCCCAACTGAAAGATCAGAGAGTCAGTGGTGCTTTCTGCAAGTGCCAAACACACCTCTGAAAAACAAGAAATGTACCCCAAGTAATTAAAACTGCATATCATCATTACTAATGGCAATCAGCTGAAATGACAAGGACCTGACAGAGCAGTATAATGACCAGCCAGCCTCCCAGGGTTGACAGTGTTCAGTGCTAAGCATTTTCTAACTGGCTGAAAATACCAAGAAGATGTGAAATTTAGAAATAGTACTGCTTGGTGGAAAGGTTGGTTTGAATTTAGATATGATTTAACAGAATAAGATTTTGTAGAACAGTTTTCAAAATAGTCTAAGTTTTATCAAATATAATCCTGGAGAATCCTTAGTTATGTCTTCAATTCTACTTAGCATTTATAATTATTCTGTAAAACAAAACAAAACAAAACAAAAAAAAAACCAACAAAATGAACAACAACAACAACAACAAAACAAACAAACAAAAAAAAAAACACCAAAAAACCCCACTAAACAGCAGAACATCTTCTGCGTTAAATAGTGTTAAAATAAAAATGAGCCTCTGATGTTAATTTTATTACATTCTCCTGGAATAAGAATTTCAGTCTCTGGTTCTATGCCACTTTGAACTGGACTCAAGTGGCTTTTCTTAACCTCCTCTGTGACACTGCAATAACTCAAGGCTTTGTGAAAAAAGAGCTCGTATAAAAAGGAAAAAGAACCCCATCAAAACCCACAATGAGACTCAGAGATGTAGAAACCCACAAGTATTCCCATCAGCCTCACATCTCAAGGATACCCCGTTCATTCATCCTTCCTGTGTGTGTGGCTGCACCCCAGCCACGCTCCCAGCCACACGGCCCCATGGTGACACAGCTCCCCAGAACCCAGGAACTTCATGGATTTCATACAAGCTTGTAGAGAGTGTCCACAGCAGTGACTGTGGCACTTGAAGTGAAAGAGGAACCAAAGATGGGTTTTGGAGAAAAGAATTTCCTTCTTGCAAGTCACATCTGTGAGGTTTAGGTTACCACACAGAAAAAAAAAGATCTGGGCAATACGTCAGCAGGCTCAGGAAAACATGCACTGTAAATAGAAGCCTGATTTCTGGGAAATTCAAAGTTTTCAGTCCTAGAAAGAGCTAAGATATATCAGATGCACCCACAGCAGCACAGTGTGAATCCTGTCTCTTCCAAGACCAGTGGCTGCTTTGAGATGCCACCATCTAAGCTCGGATGGCATCCCAGAAACACTAATGTGAGTAAGCACTGCCTCCTCCTTTTCTCAAATAAAGCAGACCAAAGACATGGAAGGGACTCTCCCTGGGAAACCTGCAGCTCCAATCGTGCCAACTGCCCCAGCCACTCTCAGCTCTTTCTGGGGCTCCTACTTCCAGCAGGAACAGCAATTGCAACTTTCCTTCACAGACTGCACGTCTCATCCTTCTGATACAGCCTTTGAAGCCACTACCCTTGTCCACACTCCATCCCATCTATGTAGGAAACTCACAGAGACTTCAGGCTTCCCTCAGAAGTCCAGTGGAAATGAGGTGCCTGGCTCCAAATGCAGGGGTTTCTACTCAGCAGAGATTCATACAGGGGCTACTGCAACTTCAAGGTCACAAAACAGCAGCTGTGAAAAACTGTCCCTGGACTATTCTTATGAAGCTGGAAGCTTGTCACCAGCCCTGCAGCTCTCACACGGGGTATTTTCTAGGTTTATTTACCTTCCTTCCCTCTGCCCCCAGCTCTGAACCATTTTCTTCAAACTCCCGAGACACTCATCCAATGTCTCAAAGAATGAATCTTGTTCCTGGTGGCCCATGGATCATTTTTCATCACATCCAGTGTAGCAATGCAGGGCAGATGCTTAGTGATTTGACTTACAGTTCAGACACACTAATCAGTCTGATCTGTGAAGAAACTCCTGGTCTTTCAAAACATTCACATGGTTTCCACGAGCAGATGATATTGCAACAGGACTATGTGGTTTTGTATTTCTTCATGCTATGACACTGCCGGAAAACAACACATTTCACGACCAATGGCAGGGGGGAAGGTTAAAAAAAGCTACAATAAACAAGTGACATCTCCCCCCCCGCCCCCAATCTGTTTTAGGATTCTCCTCTCCTGCTCCCTTTTGAACTCCCAGTACTTGCACTTGGATATGCTCACGTCTCTTAGAGCTCAGAGGCTGCAGCACCAGGCAAGCAATTTGGTAGAGCCTCATTTGCAACCTGAATACTGATCCAGCTCTCAGTGGACATGGAGACCACTGCCCAGAATCACCACTGACCCTTGTAACCGGCTGCTCAAGAGAAAAAAAGAGACCAGCTCTACCACTGCAAGATATCTAGAAAGCCAGAAGCAATCTCCTCTTCCTGCTTATTGGCACCAAACAAGACAGAGGTACATTAAATGTGGATTGATTGATTGATTTCCCCCCAGTAGGGAGACTGCCTAGTGAAAGAAGAAGCTTCTCAGCAAAGCAGCTCTCAAGGGCTCTCATCCAGGCTGTGTTGCTTTGACCACATCTTGCCAAGACTGCTGAGAAGCCCCAGGCCAAGGCTGGAAGGTCACAGCACATTTTATGCTTTGCCTGAATTTTGAAGAGCAGCGCACAAGTCCAGATAGCTCCAGCTTTCATTCAAGAGAGCTGGCTCACCAGCCACAGCCCCAAATCAGCCTGCAAAGTTATAAACCTCCATACCTATATGCTGGGAGTCCCACAGCTGTGTGTTTGTCACATGGAAGTGGGTTTGTTTACGGCTTCGTAGGCAAAGACCAGAGTTAGAGGCAGGGCAGGAGTGAGGAGCAGAAGTAGTCGGCAGATCCTGAGAGAAGTACACGTCCTGCCCTGGAGCAGTTGACTCTCACCCATTCTGGAGCACAGCACAGTGGCAAGGAATAGTCACTTAATTTTCATATGACATTTAAGACAGTCTTTCCTCACAATATAAATGGGATTTTGTGTTCCAAAAATATGTTAGTGCAACATTTCTGCCAGTTCACCTCCTGTTCTTGATGTAGGAAGATGTCAGGCTCATTTCCTGACAACCCATGCTTAAAACAGACCAGGAGACCAGCAGATTTCTCCTTTTGGTTATATCTGTAGGAAAGATATTTCTTTATTACCATCACTGTGTTTTCCAACACACCTGTTTTAGAAACCAGGGCGTGTAGCTCCTTCAGACACTGTAGGCAGGTGAGCACCACAAGATGACTTAGATGCTTCAGAAGTCTTGTGCGTTTGGACTCTCAGAGAGCTAAGTTCCTGAGGCACTCTTGGGGAGTTTACCTACAATTAGTGAGCCCTTGTTGGAATATTAGCTGCACATCTTGAACCAGACACTGGGACTAAACCAAACTGTCAGAAAAAGGAGGAAAGGGAACCAGTTTATGGAGCACACTGAGTATCAAGAAGGAATGAGACCCAGCAGGAAGATGTGATGGGTACAGGAAAAAACAGAGAGGGATGAGGAGAGAAAACACAGCCCTGTACAGTCTTACTCAAAAATATAATCCTTACTTACCTGAGAAAAGGATTCAAACTTGCTAACTGTATGAGGATTAGAAGTAGGCTTCCAAGCTCTCCTTTACACAGGGTTATTAACATGTAGCATTATTTCCACATTGTACTGGGACTGTTGTGCTTTTTCCCTAAGCATTCTGGACTATCAGTAAAACTCTGGATGCAAAGGCATGGAAACAATCTGCTTTGGTTTTCCTTTCCATAAGATATCCAGTCCAGTCCTCCAATCCTAACTAATGACCTAGATTCCTTGGAAAAGAAATTTAATCACTCTCAGGGAGCTGAACAGATCACAATATTTGCTCTCTGATCCAGTCACAAAGACGTCATCAAGCTTACAGCATGCTGACTTCTCATGACTAATCTGCACAGAAATATCATCCAGGAAGCTCTTTACAGAAAACGGAAAAGTGCAGATACTCTGCTCAGGTTTTCAGCTAAATGGGCATGTGATGCTGTATTTTAATTCAGTGTTAAATGTCCTAGCCAGAAATCTCATGTGGCAGCTGGTCCAGAGAATTCTGTACTATGATAATTAAATGTCTGCCTATAAACAAGTGTTTGTATTACAAGTGCTTTCCCATGGCATTTAACTAGGCAGCAGGAATCAGAGGCAGGCACAGAAGCAGTTTTTCCTGGGTCTAAGCAAGTCTCCTGTTCTATCCCAAGAGAAATACAATGGCAATATGTGATCCTTCCCCAGCAGTGTTGCTCAGCACAGTCCTCGCGATAAAAATAATTAGATCTCTTACATTTGTACAGTATATGTACCTTTTATTCCAAAGAATTCTCAGAGCTATTTACTAACTACATATCTGTCTCAGCATTTGAGATTGCTGCTGTATCACGGGGGTTGTGGTTCAACCCCAGCCAGCAACTCAGCTCCATGCAGCCACTCACTCACTCTCCCTGCCCAGTGGGATGGGGGAGAGAACTGGGAGGGGGGGAGGGGGAGTAAATCTTGTGGATTGAGATAAAGACAGTTTAATAGGTCAGAAAAATTAAGGAAATTATTAAAATGATAATAATAATAAAATAATCAGAATATACAAAACAAGTCACACAGGATGCAATTTGTCACCACTCACTGACCGATGCCCAGTGAGTTCCTGAGCAGCGACCCCCAGCCAGCATTCCCTCCAGATAATATACTAGGTACATATGGTGTGGAACATTCCTTTGGCCAATTGGTCAGCTATCCGGGCTGTGTCTTTTCCCAACTTCTTGTGCCCTTCAGCCTTCTCACTGGCAGGAGTGAGAAGCAGAAAAGTCCTTGACTTAGTATAAAAACTACTTAGCAACAATTAAAAACATCACTGTGTTATCAACATTTTTCTCAGGTTAAACCCAAAACACAGCACTGGACCAGCTACCAGGAGAAAATTAACTCTATCCCAGCCAAAACTAGGACAACAGATTGATTGCAAACACCAAGTCTCATGTGGACATTACAGGGTCTCTGGCTCATTTATTGCAAAGACCTCTGACAGGAGGAAAAAAATCCCATGCTATTAAATCCAGCCACTTCTGAAAGACAGCTGTGTACAGAAACACAGGAGTCCAGAACAGAACATGAGAAAAAGTGCCTCAGCCAGCTGGAAGCATGTGTGGAATTCAGGTGGCTGGGATATTACCTCCAAGGAGATGTCCACATTAGAGCCTTGATCCAAGAAATGCTCCCTGCTCTTGTAATACACATCAGCCAAAGGCTTGCACAGGAATCCAACAGCAATTTTTCATTCTGTAGGTATTGAAAGGTTGGGATAAACCTGAAAGCTAAAAACAGTAATGCAGGGACTCTGGCTGGTGGCTCTTATGCTGTCTTTCCTCTATTAATTCCACAGACTTTCTCCTGTGTGTGCAGCACACGGACACCCTGGGCTGGACACTACTCCCAGGCTAGTAAACCCTGTCCAATCCAGCAGAGCAGAGGGATCCAAACAGCTCCTTGCAGTTCCCCCTCCTGGCTGGCTGATCTGGTGCTGTGCCCGAGCTGACCCAGACGAACGATGTACTTGTGCTCACATAACCTCTCCTGTGAGCTAACAAACCCTGACAGATAGTAGCACATTGACTGCGTATAACTCAGATAACCAGAGGCCTGACTCTGATCTATCGACACCACTCTTACCCCAGCACAGTGCCACTGATTTCTGTTGAAACACTGCCAAGGTCAGACCAATTCAGGAGAGTCCAGATGTAATTTTGCCTACTGAAAGCAGGACTGCATTTTAAGTGAGAACAGATTTAATTAGTGCTATTTTAACATGATGAGTTGAAGAATTAGGAAAGGGGGAAAATAAAGACAGAGCCCCAACAACTATAAAATTAAATCTCCCCACTGCAAGCTTAAAAATGCGGGAGAGTTGAGGAAAGAAAGAGAAATTAGAAAGGAGAAATAATGTCTCTCCTAACAAGATAATGCAGGGTTTGGGAAATAAAACCAAATAGAAAAAGCCTGGAGTTAAGAACCCTGCTGCTTAAAAGCAGCACTGAATTCCCATCACTGCAGGTTATAATGGAGTTGTTCTGCTTTGCTTTGTATTTAACATTCTACATTTCACTCCCGTTCACAGACCTCTGCGGAAAGCCAAGTTTTGATGTGGGATTACAGTGCAATGGCTGATGACCACATTAGCCATCTGCTCTCTTGCAGGTCTGAGCACAAGTCCAGGTCTTTCTCAGCCAAGAGTTGTTGGCTAAATGAAGAGACTTTTCTGATTTACGTGTCAAACTGTTTCCACTACTGCATGCACGTGAGCGTGGCTGAGGTTTGCTGCTCAGCACGGTTGATCTGCATTCAAGATCTGCAGGAAGAAGACTTCCAGCCGAGACCAGCCACTAATGCCTCACCTGGCAGAGCTGCCACCCATGGCCTAGGCAGCACTTGCCAAGTTCAGACATGGCTTGTGATGAATGAAGAACACATGCAACAAGTCTAGCCACAGCTAAACAGACTCAAACATCTGGCCAGGAGCCAGCAGATGCAACACCACACGTTTTACAACATACAGGGAGAGGGAGTATGATTGTGTCTCTCCAGTGACAGACCAGGCTCAGCATCTTTGGTCTGTTGTTTATGGGAAACCTGGTCTGCCCAAGGTTCATGCTCCAGAGAACTAAATATCCACCGACAAACTCCAAATGATACCTGAAATTAGACTGAAACACGTTCCAGTAATTGGCAACAGGCAAGAACTTTTATCTGCTTTAAATCAGAGCAGAGTAGAATGAAGCAGTTCCAGGCGGATTTGCTATGTAGTGGAAATGCCTTAAATGCCCAGAGGAGCACAGTATAAAAATGGAAACAGCCCAATATAAAGTTTCTGACGTCAGAGGGGCTGTTTCCTCCAGCCTCAGCCAGCTCTAATAAAAATCCACTGAGAAGCTCCAGAAGCAGCATTTACTCTGGAGTCCAAAAGGCTTATTCAGTGTCTTCTATAAAAACAATTTTGAGAACTTATTTATTGGAGCTGCTGGAAACCCTGGTGCTCTTCCTGGTGCCTCCTGTCACCACAGACAGACCCACAACCAAGAGATGACTGCCTGACCAGTAACCAGCCATCAGATGTGCACTTGCTCTCAGCCCCCTGCTTGGGGGTTAAAAGCAGCAAAAAAAAATGAATAAAGGGCATCTCCTGGAGGCTGCAATAATCTTTTCTTTCTTTCATAACTGCAGTAGGTAAATCCCACGCTCAGGGGGTACTTCTGTCATATCCCATTGCTCTGCAAGGCTTCACGGGTTTCTCTGCACAGTCCCAGACAGATTTGGTGACATGAGGGCTGTGTCTCACAACCCTCCCTAACTGTTCAACACAGTCCTGGATTTTTTTTTTTTCTCATCTTCACATGCCCAGTCCTTCTCCAAAAGGCTCATCTTGCTTACATCTGACTCAGGTCTGGATGTTTTCCTCCCCACCCAAGGGAAGGATACCCACTGCGGGGCAGATGAGCTATTTGATGGCCTCCTGCCATTTTTGCAAGGTATGTGAAAGGTGAAAAAGTAAATAAACCCATCCTGCATGGGGGGACTGCCTGTTTCTCTCTGTGGTGCCTTCCACTGTCTCTTTAGAGAAGGAGACTGGCTGAGAGCAGACCCTGCACCAGGCGAGGCATTCCCTGCAGAGCACACGTGTGCACACACCCAGCCTGTGCCGTGCCCGCAGTCCTCAACAAGAAATCAGGCCAACTTCCAGAGTATTTATAGATCTTGAAAAGGAGCCAGAGCCCTCTCTCCAAGAGGATGCACAATTTAACATTGTACAAAGTCATTAAGCCTCACAACACTGGTAACAGGGCGTGTGAGCAGCCCACCAGACTTCAGCAGATTAGTCCACATACTTGGAGGCTCACTGAAATACCCCTGCAATCCACCAGAAATGCCAAACAAAACTATTGCTGACCACGGTACAGACATAAATGTACTCTTAAAGTTTAAGGTAGAGCTTTGCTGACAGCAAAGAAGTTTGATGGTAGGCATGAATTTGCATTTTTACATTACACAGCAGTTCTCTGCTCCTGCCTTTATCAGAAGGAAATATTTTACAGTTTCTCCTTTTTATTTTATATTTTCACCCCATTTTGAAGAAACTCCAGGTTTTAGCCCTCCCCCACATGCTATCCCACGTGCAGAAGACCTTTGCAAACAGCTCCTGCTGTTAAAGTGGATGAGGTTGGTGGTCTAAATTAAAACAGTTCTCTTGTACCCTTGAACTTTCTTTAGCCTGTCTGATGGAGGAGATTAAGGCAATGCAAGAGGAAGTAAAAGTTCACAAAGGGATGATTTGTCAAGGGATTTCCACAGGTTAGCTTTTATTTAAAGCTTTCTCAATCATCTTATCTTACTGGGCTTTAAAACTGGAACAGTCACCTTGGCACCTACATCTATTCCCTGTAGTTATAAAAATGGCTGGGGAGGCCACTTGAGTTACCAGGACACTGACAGCCATCTGCTGTGCTAACGAAGGCAGATAATCAGCAGGCAGTTGAGGCAGCCATCACAACCAGGCTGAAAGTCTGTGCACTACAGCCCTTCTTCCAAGAGTCACAGGAACTAGAATCCAGCAGATCCCCAATTTTCAGCTTCTCAAAAATAGCTGTATCAATCTCTATGCTGTAAGATAATCTTGAAACACAGTTAACCACAACCTGGTTTTGCCAAGAGCCTGAGTTACGTGCTCCAAACCCTGAATTCCCTTAAGCCCTTTTGCAGCAGAGCTGCACCCTGACACATGGGACTCAATGTGCAGCAAGACAGGTGATTTAAAGTCTGGCCAAGGATGTCAGTGCCCAGTGTTATTTGCACTCTGCTTCCCTGCTTTGTTCCCATGCACATCTTTCCACAAGGTCTGAAATTTCTGGATGAAGAGTATTATTTCAGTTCCAAGAAGTACTACTGCTGGCTAGGTTAGTCAGGCCAATGCACTGGAGAATTTCACTGAAGGTAGTGGTGCTCTACCAGAGAAGAACCTGACCTGCAATCTCCCCTCTGGGCTTGTAAGCGAAGCCATTCATATGGCTTCATTCAACCAGACCATGGGCATCTAACTTCAGGCCCTATGTTGCATCCAAAAGCCTAGGAGGATCTTTGGGAGCAGCTGACCAGCAGTTGCCAAAGCCTGCCAGCACAAGAAGTCTCACTGGGAGCAAGTTCTGTACAGACCATAAGCACTATAACAAATGTGGTTTGTTCTTTTCCCTTAGCATCCTTACTGCAGTCTTAGCAAAATGCATTTCAATGCTGCCCACTACTGCTTTAACAAAAACAAGCTCTTTTAATTAAAAAGTGGATATAAAGCCTGAAACCCCAAGTGATGGAGAGCTAGATAGACATATTGACTGAAGACTCCTCGGCTGTTCTGGTGCTATGCCATTTGCTGACTCCGTAGCAAAGATCTGTCTCCTGAGTGGCAAGCAGTGAAATGTATTTGATGTCTGCAGTTATCTGCTGCTCAGATTCAAGTCATTCCAAATCATTCCCGGTACCACACTACGGAGATCTTTCTATGCCACGAGGGGCTATATGCATCCAATCTCCATGCATTTACAGTTTGCAACTGTAGCTGTCTAGTAATGCTCTACATATGGGCTTGAAAGAACATTATTGACAGCATATTGCTTAAACTGGGTGAGAAACTACTTCTCAACCTGTTTTCAACCTCATAATTCAGCAGTGTCCAAATTAATTTTATGATAATCTCATGCATCAATAAATTCAACTCACAGGTGGCTGACAGAACCCAAGATTTTGAGAATTATGTGCATTCCCCTTCAGGGAACAGACACGGGCAGAAGCAAAGGCTTGATTGCAGCCTGTGTATTTTTAGACACGTTAATTAAAACTGCCACATCATTTTAGATAGATGGCTCTGCAACTTTAATCCCAAGGTGCTGCCTTTCAGAGGGATTCCTGCGGGAGTCAATTATATTTTGTTTGCATAGTGTTAACAGGTGGTACCTGCAACTCTAAACTCTGGGCATGGAAATGAAAATCCAAAGAGCAAATTCTGCTCATTTTGCTAAAACAATTGTAATAGCAAGCAAATATCCAAAAGCCCCCCTGGGATAAATTACCTTTCTCAAACTCCTCAGAAATATAGTTTGGCCATCTATCCAGGGCCAACTGCTGCTCAAGATCAGGTCTTTGCTCAAAGAAAACTAGGGTTGGTTTCCCTTTTTCCCCCCAAACCTCGCTGCTTCTAGTGTTTTCCCCAGCATAGGTCTGCCAACACCCAAATCTTCCCTCATGGGCATGGAAAACTGATAAATTATCTCTTTCAGCAAAACCTCAGTGAGGTTGTAGAAAAATTGAAATAGAGAGGAATGTCTCAGGCATGACATTTTACAAACAGTTGAAGCTCTGAATCTGCTAAGCAAGGATATAGACACAGCAACCACGACAGCAGCTGAAAGAAGTATTTGTGCATTGGCTGGGATTGCTGGAGCATCCAGTGGAGTTAGATCATACTCACTCAGCACTCTTCAAAATCCCTTCATTTCGAAGGTGATGAGGTTACATTTCTACCTAGTACAACAGATGATTATTAGAAGGCATGTGCACAATAACCACAAGAGGCAGAAGGAGTGATAAGGATGGTCAGGATAATGATGTGTGTGGCTCAAATCCTTTCAGAATAACTCGACACAATTGCTGTTGCTGGTAGGACAGATTTGAGGCCAGCTTGATCAGACAATGAGCATCTCTAGGCCCTCTCCTTTGATTTTGAGAGGATTTCCTTTCTTGTCTACATTTTGTACAGATGTCCTACATTAAACATGGTCAAACCTACGACCTATTTTGCTGAAGGTCCTCTTAACTACTCCTGCACATCCACAGAGTAATCCACTACAATGAGAAGCCCCATTTTGGCTGTTTCTAAACTGTGATGGGGGAAGATTCCTCCCGTTTACCTATGGTTTGCAGTTTCTATACTGTACGTCCAAGCTTTTAAACATTATTAGTCTTGATAAATGAGGTGCACATCTTCCAAGACCACGGGTCTTCTGCTAATCTGTTAAAAGCAGTGAGATTTCATCCTAAATTCACTGCCAAACAAGTTTCCTTGACTGTAGAAGTCTGACTTCAGCCAGATAATTTTTTCCATGTAGATGGCAGAAAGGTTTGGTATAAAACTAAGTATGAGTTAAGAGTACAGTCATATCTCTCCAAATCTTACTGATTTGAAAGGCCTGACAGGCAGGACAGGGCTGTTCTCTGATAAGGGAACTGTCAAAAAAGGCCAGACACTATGACAGAAACGAGCAGGAAAAAGACCAGCGAGGTTACAGAATCTGTCCCTTGGAGGAAGGGCAACATTCCTGTTCACCACTGTACATTCTGGGGGGAACAGAGGCAGCACACCATGTCATTTGGAACAATAACCCAGTACCTGGTAAAAAGGTCAGCCTAAGTTCAACTTTCTTTTAATTAGATCCTTTTATTCTTGTTATATGCTTTTTAGGTCACGATAAGAAAAGTTGCTGTCCTCTTGCTGAGACAGAGTACACAAAAAAACCTTTTGCATTTTTTTTAATCCTTAATACATCTCCTTAAAATATTATTTAATGTTTACCTCTGCTACTTACACAAAATTCATTTTTGCTCACATGACCAAGGTGAAGGACCACAGTATAACATACTTCATAGAAAGATGTCCTTGTGACATTTTTCAACATAGCTAAATACAGGAAGGACGCTGCCTTTAGAAAGCCTCAACTTTCCATCAAAGAAACCCAAATAATCAAGGAGACTCAACCATACTGTCTGATGACTTCAGGAAAAACCCTCAGCCTACGTGAAATCAGCAGGAGTTTTCTCACTGATTTCAATGGAAACAGGATTTTTCACATGGATATTTCAGCAAATAGAATTTCTGGCATTTCCCAGTCTCCAGAGGTGAGTTGGATTTGGAGAACATGGACAGAGTTGAGTTGATCCCCATGAAAAACAAAAGCACAAAGACAATCTGTAATTTAACAGGGAAAAAAACCCAGTTTCCTGAAAATTCTGGTTGGATGGGGGTTGATGCATGATTGCAGGGAATATCCTGGGCTCACGTCAGGTAAGATGTGCTTCCCTTTCACTTTACACCCAAGCACAGGGCAACTGCTCACAGTTTTTCATGTGCCAGTCAGAGGCCTTCTGGTTCCTCAGGTTTCTTCCCCCACACAGGTACACTGAACACAGCGTTCCTCATGACCATGGACTGCCCCAGGTACCATACGGGGATTTTATGGATATTGCATTGCCTTCCTCACCCAGGCACTACACAGTTTCCATGTTTCTTGCCCACTGCCACAAAACTCAAGGTGACAAACCCATGTGACAGCATCACTGACCCAGAGATGCCTCTTCCTCTCCAGAGCTCTTTCACCTACCCAAATGTCGTTTAGCATATCAGGTCTGTAAGAAAGCTGCCCAGGGTCAATCATATCAGCAAGTCATCTGGACTGGTTTGTAAATGGTGTCAAGCAATCATTTCAAGCCCAGAATCCAAATACCCCAAGAGGCTGTTTCAGGAAGGGAAGTGAGATTTGGAGCAGAGGCATCATTATCTTATCAGCTCTTTCCTCATTATGCTCCCCTCCTTAGGGTTTCTTTACTAAAGGTTCCTTCATACTTAGACCTCGGTTCTGCATCAGTTTGTCTGCACATCAAAGGGTGAGTTAAAAGCTTCATCTAGTGGGAAGGCAGATGCAAACTTGCAAACACAAATGGGGAGCAAAGTGTCCAGCCAAATTACATCTGTCTTCACACTACAGTTCCCACAGAGGTACCTGAAAACCCCAGAAGAAATGTCACCCAAACACATCCCCATTTAATTTGTTAAAAGAAGAATGAGAATGGAACCATAAACCTGTTTCACCCATAGTATAATTTCAGGCCAGTTCCTGGCTCATGTTTACCATCAACACTGAAAAGTGGAGCCTAAGCCATTGAGATTCATTCCACTGAATCTGGATTTTTATTCCCATTCCCACTTCACAGAGCTACAGCTGGGATTTGGGTTTGAATCACCAGAGACAGGAGACTTGGAGTGATCTGGTTTAGACTTCCAGGACTGAACCACTTCTCTATTCTGCACCCTAACTGAAACAAGAACATCATCTGAAAGGTGCTCCCTTTGACTTGCTTTCTCTGTCTCCAGTGGAAGGGCACACACACTATTAACAGATGGAGCTTATTTAATTTAATAAAGGCTGATTTTAATCAGACTTAGAGTCCATAGCAATTAACAAAGAAGTCCTCAGTTTCTACAGAGGTCATCAGTCATTTCTCTTGAAGACAGCTGGGAGAGACGTGGTGGGATGCAGGGAGATGACAGCCAACCCATGCTGGCCTGTGTGCCTGGATCAGGGAACAGCAACACACTCCCCACACGCTGTTGGAGAAGAGCAAGCCTCGGTACTATCAATCCAGTGAAAAGCACCACACTCACCCAAAACCACTGCATTGGGATGAGGCTTTTCCTGAGCATGTTAAAAAGCTTCACATGCCCCTGACAACCCACACAGGAAACTAATGCAAAGAGGCTCTGCTGTGAAAATGCAACTTTCCAAGTACTTATGATCTTTATCTCCTTCTACATTTATACACAGCATCCTGCATTATTCTTGAGAGCCAAGGGATGCCTGAGGCCACACTTGCAAACCTGCTAGATGTGCCCTCTTCACCCATGTGTCACCAACAGGCAGCCCAGCTGGAGGCAAAACCAACTGTGGTCAGTAAGCAAAGGAAGCACGAGAGCCACCAAAAAACCACAGCCTGCTTTGCAGAACTGCCAAAAAAACCCCACCTGAACCAAACCAAGAAGCTACAGCTGTTTCCAGAAGCTGAGCAAGACCAACTCTCGGGTCATTTCTGAGATGACTTAGCAGGAGTACCTAAGCTCACGAAGTGCCCTGCTTAAATCATACTAGCAGTTGTTACCCTGCCTGGTCCCCTGGTGCTGACTCTTCCCTTCTTTGAATAATTTTGTTCCCAACAATTCCACTGTTAAAGTCAATAAAAAACCCACCAATATTCAAGACCAATGCAGCAGCTTTTGAAATAACAAATGAGAGAAATTACTGTCCCAAAGAGAATATGAATAAAAAACAAGTGAGCACTGTAAATACTATAAATTTGCTCCCTGTTTCCCTACTACATTAATAATGTTGGGATTAATGTCCACAAATCTGTGTATTTCAAGTGCACAAGAACGAGGAGATTGTAAACCAGACCCATTCCTTTGCCAAGTCTTTGATTTCTGCATTATGCTTCCAACAGCTTATGAAAAATGTAATATAAAGCTCTAGATGGTAAACTGAATTCTACTTTTTCCAGCATTCAACACAATTCAAAGCATAAAAACGAAGCACAAGGTGGCATTTTCCCCTTTAGTAAAGGTACACATCTTTTCCTCTAAAACAACAGCAGATGAAAACCTTTTCTTTCTGCTGCCTTGCTCCCCTTCATGGGAAGAAAAGGAGAGGTGCTGTGGTCCCATTAAACAGCACGTCCACCCGCTCAGATAAGGCAGGCTCGCCTCTTGAATTTGCATGTGAAAATTACTCTGCTTCAGCTCTGGAAATTATGCTTGTAGGTGTAAAGAGAGTAGCTTTTCTACTTTGAAGTTTGCAAGGCAGCACCGATGAAGGCAGGAATTAACTCGATGCTGATTACCAGCTCTTGGTCTCCTCCACATCAGACTTTTGAACAGGGAACAGAAACACACCGAGCAGCCAGGTTACATTTCTTTTTGTGATCCAAAGCCCTCAAAGAGAGGAGACTAAAGCTGTATTTGTTCCTGGAGCCCAGCCTTTCCTCTGAGCTGTCTGCTACTGACTCAGGCTTGTGTTGGAAAAATACATCTTCAGAGAAGTGCCAACATCAAACACACAAGAGATTTTACAGGTACACGTATTGAGGCCTCTCTGTGAAGTTCTATGACCAGGGGAATGTACTGGAATATTTTAATAGTAAGAGGGGCACTCACATTCTTCTCTGGGCTACTATAATATTTTTTTGGGGGGGGCGGTGCTAACAGCCCCTTAATTATCCACACAAAGTTCTAACTTGGATCCTCCACCAGTAAAGCAGTTAAGCACACACCCAACTCCATCTTCATTTAAATAAAGCAAATAACCAGCCCCACTGAATCAGCTAGTTAGGGACTTCCCTGAAAAGGGGATGCAGTGCCCAAAATCTGCCATCTCTACAGCAAAAAGCATCAATTAACACAAGTGCAACAGCTTTGGTCAGGAGTGAGGAGGGGGAAGAACATCCCAAGGCAGGTAGACTCTCATGGTGGACAGCTGTTGGATTTCTATAACCTTCAGAGGTTTGTGCAGACCTTGTTGGTCCCCTTGCTAACCCATACTCTTCTTCAAGGGTAAGAAACTTCGTAGAAAGAGCCCTGGCCAGGATGTGCCTTGCTCTCTGTAGTTGTTCTCCTTGTTTCTTGAGAGCATCTACATTGCTCTATAACAGGTATCAGTCTTCCTGGTACTCTCTGTACTTTACAAATACCACTCAAATGAAGACTACCTAGAAAAAAGCTGAGAAAAGCTTGAGTCATTTTCTTCCACCTGTCCCTGAATGCTCAGTGTGCTCTTCAGCTGTGACTTACAACACATGAATGATAGTCTCAGTCAGGAAAAAAAAACAACAAAACCACACAGTGGGAAAATTAAATTAGTCCTTGATATTTTAATGACCCCTAAAAGACAGGTTACTGCATCAGTCCCTCTGCATCCACCTCAGTTTATGAAATTAAGACTTTTTCAAGACTTAGTAACTAGAGAAAGAAGAGTTTTGGGGGAAAAAGATGTCTCCAGCCTATAATTTTGCTTTTTCCTTTATTTTTATGATTTCCTTAAGCTAAAGAAGAAATCTGTAATAAAATACATCATTCTATAGCTTGAAGAGTGTGCTCAGGAATTCAGTCTCATCAATAAGCAGTGTATTTCCTGACAGTATATATCACATCAGTTTTGAAAATTCAAGAATTAGAGTCAGATAAGCAAATCAAAGGAGAAATGTGCTGAAACACCACCCAAAATCTGGGATAAATGCCATAAACTGACCGCTTGCTGCTTTCTACCTTACTCAGTGTTTGCTCTTGCCCATCCCAATGTTCTGTCCAAAGGCTGTTACTGAATATCAGTCCCTGAAGATTAGATGGGCTCTCACTGGCAGCCCACCTTTCTTCTTGGCCATTATTTCCCTATTTGTTCTTGTGTTTATCTTTGATTTGCCCTTGACAGCAACTGGAGTTAGGCCTAAATGTTGATGGAACAAAGTGAGGTGAACTTTTTTGATCTTCCCATGCAGGCTTAGCAATTCCTGCCAGATAAGGATGTTGAAGGTTGCACCAGGATGGATGTGAAGTATCTCACCCTGTGCCTCAGCCAGATGTGTGACTCTGTTACAGTCCCCAGCTACAGAGGTGCAGTATTCGGGTCATGGGTTCGTGGAGACTTATGACCCCAAGAGCAAAAGACCCCTCTTAGACCTGGCTCTGTTATCTAAGTTAGTGACCATCTATCACCAGCAGTCTTTGATCAGAGCATGGAAAGAGGAGGCTAAATTGAACTAAGGGCTGATAACTGAGAACAGAACTGTGATAAACTGACAAAGAAAAGAACCTGAATACTCAGGCTGAGCATCGAGCTTAAAATCCACACTGACATCTACTGAAATTCTGACAGCAGACAGCCCTTTCCCTTTGCTTGCAGAATAACATGTGTTCAGAGAGCTCTCAAGGCCAAAATTCACTTCTTCAGATTGGCTAATTTGAATTGGCCCATTAAGTATTCCTGCAACAGTCTTAGATAGTCGATTGTAATCTAGAAATGTTCTGTAGATAGGGCTCCAGCAGGAATCCTTGAAATAAACCATGGTAAAAAGCAAAAATGATAGTCCATAATAGAATCACTCCATTCAACATAATAGAAAATAAAGCATAATCAGTGATTTGAAGAGCCACACACTGTACTAAGCACTACACATTACTCATTCTTTTCAAATGACCAAAATTGTCAGGATTTTCTCATGTCTGGAGACCAAACAACCCCATAAAGAAACTGCTGAATATCAAGAGGAAGATTTTTCTCCACCAAGAAAAAACACTTCGGTGGCATTAAAGTCTTGCAGTCTGCATCTTAAAGGCTGCAGACAATATTCAAAGGAACAATTTTACATTTGATGATAGCCACGAGTGAGTCCCATTACACCTCTAAGCCAGCTTCCCAGCCTCTGGAACCTCACTGGAGGATCATTTCTAGAACATAAGAGAATGAGGAACATTAAGCTCGAAGTGAGAGTAAATCTACCTGATGTACTGTTAAACTTGCCAAGCCTTTGTGATAAATTCCCAGTATCTAACCTAGAGCACGCGTCACCGGTGTCGGAGAGCAGCATTTGCTGCACAGTGTGGTCTCGCTGCCTCTAGCAAAGCGTGGACATAAATCTTAAGTGAACTGAGCATAACTAATGCTTTGTGTAAGCAGTTGGTGTATGATTTGAGTATTTAGGAATTCAACCTTCTGAAACAAACTGGCTTTCATGTGTACTGAGGGTAGCTACTCAGTCAAGCCAGCAGTTGCTAAGCAGTCTTGTGATGTCAGTGTTTGAGAGGAACTCCCCTGATTTTGTGATGTGACCTCATGTAAGGAAATACAGAAGGAGGTCTTCTTATTCCTAAATGCTTCATGCTCCAAGCTCTGGAGGTTTATGATTACTGTGCAGAACAGTCAGACTCTGGTGTGTTCACCTAGGAGAAAGCATACAGAGGTCTGGTGCTCCCAAGAAGCTATTTAAAGCTGAGTGTGAAAGAAGTAGCAATGCCATCCTCCTTCCTGACAAATCTTCCCTCGTCCTGAGAGCAAATCTAACACCTAATTGAGAGAGATCCTGGAGCAACTGGCTTCCTTCAGTGCTGAGCAAGAGCCTGTCCTAGCATCAGAGTCACTGTGTATGAGCCAGTCCTTGGTGTTCCAGTATCATAAAGAACTGTAAGCATTAAACAATGGGGGGCATAAGAAGGTCTATGGGTCCTCTGATACTAGCCAGGGGAACCTGCAGGATTTGCTGCCAGAGCTACCTTAGTGTCTGATTTTCCCACTGCATGGATGCCTTCAGGAGCTGAAGCCATCAGCGCAGCTCCACGGTTTCTTCCTAGTACAATAAATAACTTCTGCAGTACATGTGAAAACTTGCACTGGAGACACTTCACCATGTTATTAGAGAAAAGCTTGAAGGGTTTAAAGGTCCTGCCAAAAGTGAGAACAGGCAGATTTGCAAGGCAAATACATATTTCCACCAGAGCTTTGATGTTTACATTGTCAGCCACTGAATGTCCATCTGTCTTTTAGTCAAACGTGCCTAGCTGACCTTGTCTAATGCACTGCAAAGTAGTCTACCTTTGTCTAAGTCACCTGTGAGAATTATCCCCAAATCTGAGCATCTCACGGTCTATGAATTCTCACAACACTCCTGTAAGGTAGGGAAACTATGTTTTGCAAACAAGAAAATGAGACCCAGAGGTGATCTGTGCCAGACTTCCATCAAAGTTTACCTATGCAGATCTGCACAAGGGCAGGGGGAAGACCTGGATAGTGAAATTCTGTTAATTCCCTCAGGTAGTCCCCAAACAAGGGACTGCTGCTCCCATCTGGAAAGTAAGTTGGATTATTTTGTTCTGTCTCTGCAAAGTTGCATTTATTTGTTGCGAGGTGAGAAGCCGACAACAACATAAAGACAAAAAACCCCCCAACTCTAAAGCTGTTCTCTGCTCATCTTCCATCCCCCTCATCACTGTGGAGTCCTCTGCTCTGCTTGTGCTGTGACACTCGACAGGCCCAGAACCCTGCTTTGCAATTTACCTCAAGAAGGGGATGTTCATGTTTTACATTAGACTGTCGAAATGAATCCACGCTGCCTGGTCCTTCTGACTCACTACAGAGCTCTTCAGCCGATGCGCTCCTCCCCGGGAGGGAGCAGCTACACGTTCCAAGTTCCGCTTGGCTGTCTACCATTGTGCGGCGAAACCAGAGTCTGTCACCCTCTTGTCATGTTAAGAGAATAATATAATTTAATGTTTCCAGGCAGTTTAAATGAAGCTGCTCTACCCTGAAATAGATACATGGGTGTACAACATGCAAAAGACAGATCCTTCGATAAACACGTTACCCGTGTCTCTATCGCACCCAGGGATGTTAAAGATGTCCAGGGTTGAGTCCCCCGCAGCACAGAAAGATGTCACCACGTATGAAGGGGATGAAACTACTACTTATTTGTGCCACTTCTGGAGGTCAGACTGACCTGCAGGTTTCTCTTTCAAATGCTTTTTCTTCAGCAGAGGGCTGGTTTCACTGCGTGAGCCTCCTTCGCACACAGGGGTGCCTGTGCCACCAAACACGACTCCCCTCTCACTTCATCACACACAAGAGATTATTCCCCTTCCCTCCACCCTCTCACACAAGCCATTTTTAACCCTCACTTCTCCCTGCACATGGCAGCAGCCATCCCAGACTCTTCCCATTAGAGTACTTCTACTCATTTAAACCCAGGAGAAATTTTCTGGTCTTTTCTTAGCACACAACAATTCCTCATCCCAGTGCTGTACGATCACACACCTCCTACTCCCCGTCACTGCTTTGCTGTGCTGGGAACTGGGAGCACAGCTTCACCACAGGGGTAAGAATACTCACAGTATGCAGACAGTTGTACTAGAGAAATAAAAGGCATAAAAGATTAGTTAACAGGCATTTGGAGCACAGAAAGATTCGATTCCTACTCAGTATACAGCCTTTCACACACATAAAACGAGCTGAGCAATCTGCCTTTTGCAACCCTGCACCTGTTATACAAAGTTTATTTCTGTTGCTACAAGCACCAACCCCTACCTCAAAAATCAGCGGGTGTGTTGAGCTGCTGGCACATGTCCCCCACACAGGGTTCCCAGGGAGGAACTGATGTTTTGCAGAGCCTGTGGGTCCTGACCAGCCTTTGGAGCGACGTCTTTGCTGCCTAGCTGGCAGCTTTCTAAAGACATTGTTCAAATATCATCAAAAGCCCTTACTCCAATTTCCTTCCACTTCACTTTACAGCCAGACAACACCCCTTGTCCTCTCCAGAGAAAGAGAGTTGCAATCAGTTTTAAAAACCTTACACATTTCTGAGTTGGAAAGAGTAATCTCTCTTTAAACAAATACTTACTTTCTATGGCTTTAACATACTCCTAGCTTTGGAAACAAACTCTCCCTGCCACCTGAGAGACATAGTGTGTGTATTTGGTTACAAAAGGCCAACAAACAGCAGGTTTTTGATGCCAGAGAGATGCTTGGAGCAATCAGTGGCTTGTAAAAGAGCATTTCTTCCTGGTGCTTAGTGCTTTGGGGGCTTTTAGACATTTGTAAGTGATTTTTTGCATTTGTGGTCTTGTGAGACAAATAACATTGCTGGAACCAAGCAGCATGACTAAGTATAACACAAACTTCCTTGCAAGACTCTTCTGGTGCAGCTGAAAATTCACCTCCACCAAGGCAGCTGTTACAGAGAGCACTTGGGCAGCTCTGAACTGGAGGCCAGGCACAGGCACAGCCCTCAGAGCTGAAGTATGAGAGTAAATAAACTCTCTAGGGATTAAAACAGATTGCTAACTGCAGAGAGCCTCCCAAAGCAGTTTTAGGGACAAGCAACCAGGATGATTGCCCAGAGCCTTGGTCTACACGAAAGTGTGGCTAAGCCACATTGTGTTAGTAGCTCAGGAGTAGTACCTGCCTTTAATCACAGATCAGCATCATTTCAAACCTACAGGCAGCTCCACCTAATCGAGACCCATTCCTTGTCTTTTCTAATGGATGTTTCCTGATCATGGGCAGGAAAAGCCCCCTCCTTTGGTAAGCTGTGGTACCTGCTAGACAAATGACACTTGTACTAACTCTCTCCTTTGGGGAGTTTATGCAGTTCCTGCAACAGACCATTACAGCATTTACTCTGACATCCTCTACATGACCACCTCCTAAAAATCAACCATAATCTTGTCTGGAGGCCACAGCTAGTGGGTGGGAGAGCTCCTCTGCAAGAGCAGCTCCAAGTGTTACAACTCCTGTTCACATTGCTGACATTTGGCAGGTTTGGAAGTGATTCATGAAGGTAGTTGTTGAGAGAGAAGGGCCTGCTGAAATGGTTTTGAAGAATGAAAAGTGACAGTAACACTGAATAAACAGCTTAAGTGTCTTCAGTTCTGCCTTGCAAAGCCAGAGACCTGCAGGTGCAGAGCCACATTTCCAAACGGATGTCTGAGGGGTGCAGAAATCTGTACACACACCTCTGCCCCATGCAGCGAGTGACAACCGAGAGAGGAAAGAAAAGCAAAGAATTCAAGAATGAGTGCTTCTCTGGAGTTGCCTGTCCTTTGAGGGTTGTGAGAGAGTGGAGCAAATGTTTCTGGAGCAAGCAGTGCGTGGAGATACACGACCTTAACGGCTGGAGCTGGCCCCATGGGGTGGCATTACACAATCTGTACAATACTCATGGCCATGTTCAAATATGCTTTCTCTGCTCAACCATCAGAGTCTTCACAAGCAAAAGAGCAGGTGCATTGCAAGGACACAGCTTATTGCACAGGGGAAGGGGAGTGTGAGTCAGGCTGGGGCTCAAAAGATAGTCATACAGTCAAAGGCAAACGAATCACAGCAGCTCTTGTGCTTCACTGTCCATCAGCAAGGCTGCCACAGCTACTCAGCTGCGGGCTCTTAGCCTGCCCTGGTCACCCAGTGAACTCAGGTAGCTAAACCCTGATAAAAGAGATTCTCACAAAACACAGCAAACGCCGTTCCAGTTCCCGAGCTCTCCAAGGTCAGTCAGGTTCCAACAGAGAAGACGCTCCATGAATTTCTGGTGCTCTTTTGCCAAATCCAAACCATTTTGTCAGAAATGCCCCATAAACTTCCACCAAATCGCAGTGGGTCGGTGGATTCCAAGAGGGCTACTGGATGGGAGCCCTGTTTTTCTCTGGCTTTGCTAGCAAGGCTGGACTTCCAGGCTCTGTGGTGGGAGGCTGAGCGTCTGGAAAAGCAGGCGGTGCCTGTGCTGCTGCAGCAGCAGAGAGGAGCACACAGGAGCTGAGAGTGCTCCAGATGCGACTGCAGCGAGGGAGCGCAGCTGCGGAGCCGTGCGGCGTGCAGGCTGCCACAGCCTGGCCCTCCCCGCTACCTTTCCTCTTACAAACATCATGTGTCAGGAGTTCTGGGTTTTGTTTTTTTCCTCAAGTCCCAAAATGTCTGGGTTGGAAGCATTTGTAAACTATTGGCTTTGTTTTTATAATAAAATCAGCATTTGGAAAAGGAGAGTGAATGCATCACCAGCAAAAACACTTCAGAGAATTGGACATTTTTCACAGCAGGACATTTGCAAGATTTCCCGTGGACTTTGGAACGAGCACTGGCTCTGGACTTCTCAAAGGAGAAGGAATTCTGTATTTCCATCACTCCTAGCCAGAGGACTTGGCCCCAGAAGACATTGTAGGTACTAAAGAAGTGAGCAAAGTTGTGCATGGAAAAAGCCATTGATGTATTGATTTTTAGAAAGAAAAATATTTCCAATTCTGAAGCCTCATCCTGCTGACAGACAAGAAATAAAACTAAGAAAAAAGCACGGTGTCTTTTATATGAAAAAGACTGTAACTACAATAGATACTGACCATGAATATAAATGGGAACATACACAAAATTAGGCCAGGCAAATTAGCCAGTGCTAAAAGCCTAGATAGAGCCCACACATGCCAAATGTTACTCTGGAGAAATCTTGTAATTGCTTTAAGGATAGGCTTAAGATACTGTAAGTAAAAGCCATTCAATAAGCAAGCAGAGTACATAGCAGGCAGCTACCAGGAATATCATCATGTAGAAAATGCTTCTTTCCATCTCCATCTAGTGGGTCAAACGAGCTATTGCTTTATCCCACGCTGCTTTTATGGCATCGCGTGCAGAGATTTACCCTGCTTATGTAACAAGCCTTTCGGTCCCCTAATTCTTTCCCCACAGCTCTCTGCTATTCCCTCAGCTGCGTCTCTCTCCCTGTCTCTCTTCTCATAACAAAAAAAGTGATTCTCTGATTTTCTCCCATTTGGCTAATGGTATTCATTGCACATTAGGGCCGTTTTGCGACAAGATTTACAGCAATGTCACAAGTAGAGAAGATCGTTGTAAAATAACCACGGCCAACATTATAAAATAGCACTAAAACCAGCAATAATGCACAGCTGGGTATTTATGGCTGCCACCTGTTCATTTTTTTTTTTAAGCCACCTCTAATCAGATCAGCCAGTTCCGCAAAGGAGTGATCTGATAATGTTTCACATGAAAGCAAACGTCCGAATTTCCCACAGTTCTCCCAGCCTTTATCTCCAGGCACAAAGCAAGAGCATTCATTGTACACGCATGGACACGTGCACCAGGCACAGAAACAGAACACACATCACACGTATTGCTCATGGGTGACAGTAGTTCTGCAATGGCCATCTCTACATGCAACATAAGCATGAAAACATACATCCACACGGAGACACAGACTATAAATGTGCATCTGATCACATGCTCTAGGCACATATATCCATCAGCTTTGACATTCAGAGCACTAATCCCCAGTTCCCAGACTGCAGTCTGTAGCTCCCATGCAGTATAAGATTTTTTTGTCTGTGGCCTGCAGAGATCTGGCTGCTCACTGGGATAATTCCTCTATTTAGGAAGAAGAAAGAAGTCATCTTATCACATCAGTCAGTGACAGGGGCTCAGCATGTCCCCACCATCAGATGGTGACTAGTGGCCAAAGGAGGTTCAGCTCAGCAGCCCTTGTGTTTGGTGACAAGGGTTGAAGAATGTGAGGCTAGGGAGATCAGGTTTGTCCTTTAGTCCAACTTCCAACCGGGACCATCCATGATGGCTGCACTTAATAATTCAGCTTCAAATATGCCTGCTATTTACTGATGGAATGGTTTTGCCAAGACCCTCCCACTTAAGCAAGTGGGAGTGGTCTGAGACCAGCCACTACTTGCAGAGAGTGGATTTCATACAATTTGTAACCTGCTTTCCACCTCTGGCAAACATTTCTACATCTGACACTCCAAAATAATTGTTGTGGGATCTACGAACAGCCTGGTGCATTTAGATATCCCAATTTGCTTTATGGATCACTTTGTGATGAACAAGGGCAGAACAGCCACCTTGGGAAACATCCAACCAACAGTGATAAAAAGCAGCATCCTGCACTGCACCACCGAGGAGGAACGTGTGAAAGGGTCTGTCAAAAAACATTTGGAGAAACTGTCAATAACCCTTCTAGTGCAAACCACAAAACTCTCTGGAATGGAAAGTGCATGGGCTGAATTTTAAATGTCCTGTCCTGACACAGCCAGTGCTGCTGCAGACCATTAAGAGTTACACTTGAGGCAGTTTTATTTCGGTGATGCCTGGTTAACACATATTTTTAATGGTCACCTCTGAGTTAGGAGACATTTTTCATTACCTAGAGACCCAGTGGGCTAAACATTAGAAGAAATTGCAAATGAAAGCAAGTGTAGAGCTGGTGAAACGTTTCAACTAAAACACAATTTTTACTGAACAACATTTCTCACAATAGTGGTCTGCTTTCTGGGAAAGTATATGCCTCAGAAAGGCATCTCCCTTTCCACCTGCCAGGATTTCCGATTCCAGTTCATTCTTCCACAATCCATCAAAACCACATATCCACAGTGTGTCTGCAGTGTCATGGGAAACCAGGTCCCTGCAGGAAAGGGAACTGGACAATACAGTGCCTGAATCACAGCTCTTCTGAATTTCAGTCTTACTCATTTTAAGTACCCCAACATAACGGTTTTCCTCACAAATATTTGATATATTTTCCTTTACACCAGAAAACTGTGCAAAAATTGTCCAAGTTTAGTAAACCCCAACCTCTTCCAGCCAAGAGGCAAACAAACTGTGTCTCAGTTAAACAGTCAGGATATTACCATGCAGTATGAAAGAACGGCTTGAAGCCATATTAGTCCTGCTTTTACTCATCACTGAGTCTCACACAGAACACGAGTGAGGCATGAGTTAAGCTCCAGGACTATTAGCAAAAGCTTTCCTTTCTCTGCTCCTCAATTCACCCACCCCTGCCCTGGGCATAATGAAGTTTTCTCTAACTTACAAGCTTCGAGGCTAAATACATTAATAATTGTAAAACACTCTTCCCTCGGTAGCTAAATGAAAAGGATAGAGAAATTAAAACAATGCATACAAGATTATTATAATAGGGATGATATGAAAGCCCTTGTGGAATGCCTGAAGGCCACTGGATAAAGTCGTTCAGCGATGACCCTAAAGCCATAATGAGCTTCTCATCTTGTACAGCTTCTCCAACTAAGATGATGTGATGGCAAAAAAAAAAAGGGATATCAGGCTTTTGTGGACCAAAGCCTGAAGACAAATCTTCCTTATCAGAAGTTCTGCAGGTCAAAATGGGATCAAGAATCTTTGTCACTCGTGAGCAAATAATTACCCCAAAGGTGAAAGATGAGCAACCGAGGACCCATCCAAATTACACAGAGCTAGCACAGCACAAAGCAAAAGATTTCTAACGTGGTGATCTTTCTCGTGGTTATTTGTCACGAGTATTCCTTTACCTGATGGTTTCTGAGGAAAAGAGAAGGATCAATTTTGGCAAAGAAATCTCTACCCTGCAGTTGAATTTTCAAAGCTACGTGGACATTGTATAGAAATGAAAAGAAGGTCAGGAAACACACGCAGCCCAGCAGTTAGTGTTGCACTGGAGATGCATGAAGGATCAAGCAAAGATAAGCTGGATCCTGTGTTGAAGTTAATAAGAAAGTACACAAAGGAATAATGAAGCATGTACTTTGAAAGCGTGACCCCACTCCTGTCCACAAAGGCACACAAATTCAAACTGAAGTTTGCAGTAAACCTCGTGAGGATTGTGTGCGTGTGCAAGAAAGAGGGGATGTAGAAATTAAACTCTGCCATTTTCTACTATTTAAATGTCACCATTCCCAAATTTCTAGGAGAAAAGAATCACTCCACCTCACTGCTTCTAACAAGAGTTTTCTTAATGCAAAAAACTTTGACTTTTTAATTTTGTTTTCAAATTGAAAATTCTTACAGTATCTTAAATTTCCAGCCATCTCTTTTCTGCACAAAATTAGCTCACCAGAGCTGGGGGTGGTTCAAGGTACTTAAAAAAAAAAGAACTTAAATTAATTTTGCTACATCCTCTAGTCTTTAAATACCAGACAGCAAGTGACCCAGCCAATTTCAGCCACCTAATACACAGGACTCCTGTTCTTTTGTGCTGCCTCCTGTGCACATTAGATCACAGATGCATAGCACAGGGGTGGTAGGAACAGAGCACTGGAAGATGACTTAACTATCCACAAAGTGTAGGATAATATGGAAATCTAATGGTGAGTTCCATCACCTGCTAGCACCAGGGATAAAGTACAGCTTGTGACAGCATGCTGCTCTGAGTTAGCAAATCACAGTTTTATTGCTATTTTATTTGGCTGCTGCAGAGGGAGGCATTTAAAAGCTTAGGTCAATATCAACCATTTATAGAAGCGACAGACATCCGCAGTTGAGAGAAGCTTCAGCTGCAAACTCAGCTCTTCAGAGTCAGGCCATAAATGTGCTTCTCCAGACAGGCATCCAAAAGCAGAGGCACTCAAACCCAAGAGCTACAGCTGGAATAGTTGGCCCAGGTGTTTATTTCTCCCTGACTCTCCCAATTTTATTTACTGGGATCAGAAGATGGACTGGCTGAGAATGGACAAGTAAATATAGCACTCGGGGCATTTTGTCATTCCAATCATGTTCTGACTGAGCATGACATCATCCCTTATCACAGCAGGCAAGACCCTGAGGGAAGGAAAAACCTAACAACTTTGACACATGCCAAGGACCTGATTCACCCTCGCTTTACACCAGCTTTCCATACCACTGTAATTCAGTCAAAACCTGTATGAATCAGACCTGCTTTTTATCAGAGCTCCAGCTGGCTGGTTATTTCTGAAACAAACTAAAACACGGTGGTTATAGTTCTGCTTCTGCCACCATGAAGAAAACTCAAACTGTTGTCTTCAGACCAGATCAGAAAGGGACAAATTTCTCCCTTGTGCAAAGTCACAACACCGCTGAAGGCAACAGAGTCTGGATCTACGTGAAGGACTGCAGAGATGATTTAACTCACTCCACCTTTATCCCACTGCTTAGCTCCTTCTCCACTATATTTTTTTCCCATCTTGTCAAAAGCTACAGATTTTGTCTAGCAAGAACAAGCTGAGGGTCACAGCTCCCCTTATGGGCTCAGTTATGGAGAAAAAATTGGTTTGTGTTTTCATTTTTTTCTTTATGGTAACTTCTCACCACACACTGGGTTGTCTCCAAGACCCACCCCTGACCTATAGGGCTGACGATCATTTGCATCCACGTCAGAAACACAAGAAGTACCTGCAACCTTCCTGAAGCAATGAGAAGTGAGCCTGAGAGATTTCAATGAGCCTGACGTGTCCCCATCACTAGGGTTGCAACAGGACAGAGAATCCCTAAGCCAGTAAACCCAAGGTAAGTTGGGGGGGGAGATTAAAAATAAAGGAAAAAAGGGAGAGAGGAAGGGAGAGGACCACCCAGCAAAGAGAGGGAAACATCTTTATCTGAGAATGGCTATCAAAAGCCACCACACACGCTGCAATCTACCACATGCACCGAGATGTCACTAGTAGCATGGGCTTGGTGTTTTCCTCTAGGTGTAGTGGCAGCTCTGACTCTCATAAGTCCCTCTCTTTCTTCTTCCCTTAGTCAGGAATCTGAACCACGTGGAGTAAACAACGATCTTGGTCTAATTTGCAATGCTTAGCTAAGATCTGTCTGTCTATAGGTGCTATGTCAGTGTATTTGCTGTAGGTATTCAGACAGTTAGTCATCTCTGCTGCTGAGCCTACAGCAATATTTCTACAACTTCAAAGGCCCTTACAAAGAATAATATCTTTTGGCTAATTAAATCAGGATATAATGTAACAAAGGTTGTTGGTTTTTTTTTCTCTTCCCTTCTCTTCCTTGAGTTTCTGCTTTCATAACCTAATCAGGCATTTTAGTGGGTGAAACATCTCTATTAAGTCTCTCATTTCTCAGCCACACGATACAAAAACAGGATGATAATTGAGGCTGCATAATTGATGTGGGCAATGACAGAATATAGAAAAGGGCTCCATTAGCCAGGTCACATCATTAGCATACATTACGTTCAACAAGATTGCTCTCTTCACCTCCTATTTATTAATGGGTTAATCCAGTCCCATCAGCCTGAATACATCATTGTTTAGGTCCTTTCCTGTAAGATACAGTAGCTCAGTTTTACATTAGGAAAGAATTGCTGCTAATGGCAATAAAATCCTGTAAGTGTCAGCATTGCAGTGGTGCTGTTTGCAGAAGCTCTCGCTTCCTCTAAAAGCCAAGGCTGCAATGAAGTCTGCAGCACCAACGTGCCCTTGGCAGCACAGGCCCAAGCAGAGAGGGAATTCCTACAATGACACGTGTGGTGTTGCCAGATGAGACCACACATGGACTCCTCCCATAAACCCAGCATCGAATCTCTTCTATTTCCTGTCTCTGTTACCGTGTTTCTCAGAAAGAAGAGGTAGTTTATTTCCTCTCCCACTGTCATTGATGGAGAGAGATACTAGCTTCTGCATCAAAAGAATTTCAAAACTAAAAGGATGTTTCAAACCCACTGCAGTGGTGAGGATGCCTGGGGTTACTGCATTGACTGCCTCTTTGGGTGAACCCTCCAGAGGAATTTGCTCGGGGGTGAATGCAGCTGCCCATCAACCCAAAAGCTCTGAAGAGTTCACATCTGCTAGAGCTGATGCAAAGGGAAAATCCTGATCTCCCACAGTGCTCTGGTAGCTGCTGGAAGGAAAAGCTGTTCCTGAAGACAAACCAGAAAAACCTCTAGGTGCTGTGGGGAAGCCTTCTATTTTGGTTGTATCATGATGCTAGAGGATCTGGCCTTAAAAATTTGGTGTTTACGTAGGTGTCTTAAATTAACCTGTATGACCAATTCACTGAGCATGGGTTTCCAAAGAATAGATGACATTAGTGGAATGATTCAATTGCCAAAAGGAAAAAATGAAATGGGATCCCTAATCCAGGGCTGCCTGCCACTTTCCTCCTTGTCTAAAGCACCATGCCTGGTTACCAAGTCCCTTGGGACTCCAAACCCTATTTTGACTATTCAGAGTCAAAATCTGGCCAGCTGGAATGTTCACTCCTGGGTTGTCTTTCTGCACTAACCTGTGCATGGTGTCCCAAACTGCTCTTATTACTGTACCCTTTCCATTTATTGATCAGCACATGGAGAAATCAACCGGGCTCAGAGCTCCCTCATGCTAGACACAATCTGGGTAGCCAGACAAAGGACAGAAGCAAGCAAGCACTATTATTCCCATTTTACATCTAAGTTCAAAAAAAACATCCTCAGTGACTTGTCTAGTCACATAGAAAATCTATAAAAGATAGGAAGTAAAGACAGATATTTTTGATTGTAGCCATGCTCCTTACCTGTGCTAATTAACCTGCCTCAAGGCAATAATTACCCACTTCCTTTCCTGGCTTATGCTGCCTTCCACCAGAAACAGAACAGATCCAGTGAGGCCAATCTCTTGGCTTAGGCACAGTTCCCTTATTGTTCCTTCAAGAAGAAAACAGACTTTATAAGCTGACTTCTTATTCTGGGAATGTGTAGATCAGGCTATAGTGATGGTTGTCAGAGTGACATCCCTACACTACAGACACTGCCAAGACCACAGAGTTAATCATCACTGCCGGGTGCACTTCTGCCTAACAGTGCAGCCTTCTCAACTTAGCTACTTGAGCAGGGTAGACACACAAACCATTCTCATTTTCATATCTCATTCAGAAAATGTCACAGAGAGGCTTCTGCACTTGAAGCTGGCGATGCATTGATATATTTACTCGTGTATCATCATCAGTGCTGTGGCTGAGACATGAACATAATCAATCTGCTGTGTTGGATCTCTCAGACATGTTAGAGTTATGTTAATAAGACAGCAGGTTGTCAGCTTTTCTAGTGAAGTACCAGAGTATTTTTTTTAACACCTAATAGTAGCAACTCAGAGTTCAGAAGCTCTGGAATCAAATTAATGCTTGTATCTCTTAACTAGCCTTTCACTCTGTTTTTTTCTCAGAGTTGGTATCAGATACAGCATAGAATAGTCACTCTGAAGGCCTCCACGAGAGCAAAGCTCTCATCTCATAACAACAAGCAAATGAAACTTTCCACCTCTCCAAGATGCTGAACTGGACTTTTTTTTCCAAAAAAGTCTTCAAGTGCCATTGTAAAGTAAAAATTAATTTATATACTCATAGTTTTGTTTTAAATGAAGTGGGCGCTGTCATTCCAGCTGGTATTATAAATAGGGAAAGGAGGATCAAACATCCCCTTTGTTGCTGAACCCTCTCCCCCAGTCCTCCATTGCAAACTTGGTACAGCAGTTTTGCTATGAAAAATATTCCTTTACTTTCAGCTTGCATAAACTAATTGTCTATTTTACATTCATTTTTAATGTGTATCATTTAAATAATTTTCATTTGGGTTTTGATCAAAACCAGTTCATATCCAAAGCCAAATAAATCCTCACAGAAAGTATTTCCCCTGTGAAAACTCCCTGATTATCAGACCTGAAATTGCAATCAGCATGAAATGGCACTGCCTGATTTCACTCTTCAGCCTGCATGTCTTGATTCAGATCT
This sequence comes from Chloroceryle aenea, assembly GCA_013399075.1. Lineage (NCBI taxonomy): Eukaryota > Metazoa > Chordata > Aves > Coraciiformes > Cerylidae > Chloroceryle > Chloroceryle aenea. The sequence goes on along the minus strand of VWZY01010551.1, from coordinate 368,973 downwards.
CTGCCTAGGCCAGCTGATGGCGAGCAAATTGCCCCAGGGCTACCCAGCACCATTCCCATCTGAATCTCTCCAGCACTGCACTGGCAGAGCACTCTGTTGACACTCCAACTACAGACCCTGCTTTGGTTTAGGACAGGATTTACTCAGCAAATTCTGGCTGATTTTCATGGCAGGTGGCCCAGGGACTGATGGATAAAATTCAGCGTCTAGAGGTTGGCTTGTCCTAGAAAGGCTGGATTGGGGTGCTACCTGCCAGACCTGACTAAAGAATCATATCATCACCAGACCTGGACGTAGGAGGGATAAGCGAGGCTGAGAGCACAGCTCCATCTGCCTCCTCCCCTCCTCTGTAAGGGGGAGGCAACCAAGCCTATTTATCTGCCCATGTGCAGAAGACCCCATGTACTCCCATCCTGGAGATGGCTGTGAGGAGTTGGGATTCCTCCCACACTGAGTCAGATTTTAGTCCTGAGGAGAGTGGTTAATCTCTGGTAAAGTCAGCATAGTTTAGGCAATGAAAAAAAATGAAAATAAAAAGAGAGAGAGAGAAGGGAAAGGGCTCTTTTAATTGCATTAATTATGATACATTCTCTTTTGTTTCTGATGACTGTTGCATTTTAGGATCCAGGAATGGTATCACTGAATTTTAATCAGAGATCTGAGCAAACTACTGAAATATGATTAGTTTTTCTATCTGACACTGTGATTACTGCTTAGGAGACATCTGCTGCTGTTGCATAAAATCAAATTTTCCTTTTCTGTCTTCCATTGTGTCAACACAAGAACTATTCTCTTGTTTACTTGGTTAGTTTTGTTTGGTTTGTTTGTTTTTGTTTTGTTATGGTTTGTTGATTTAGGGTTTTTTTTAAGTAGGTGGAGACAATCTTGAAAAACACTCCAGCAAGGAAGCATGGCTCAACCTTTACCACCACGGGCCCTCCAAGGACACAGCCCCTGATGGTTTTCTTTGCCCTTTGCAAGCACCCTGCACCAACACGTTGCCTGCTTTTCCAGTGGGGAAGAAAGCTTTATCCCTGTGTGCCCATTTGCATGCACAGGACATGGCCCTTCTCTGTACTGCAGTGGGGCTGCCAACTCTTCCCACTCTCATGGCTCAGCTCTTCTCATTGTCCTTGTGACACCTGGTCACAGGAATCGCTTGAACAGCCTACAGCTGGGTCTCCCTTCTTGCTAACCATGTGCTGCCCAAATGCTCCATCAAAACAAACAGTGTCCCTCTCATCCATGCAGGTGAAAAGGCCTTTTTCAAGATGACTTCATCAGAAGGCAGATGGTGGCTTTAGGCTACGCATTAAAAGCCTGATCTTGCAAGGTGCTGATCTCAACCAGGGCTGAGGGCAGCACTCAGCACCTTGCAAAGACAGCATCCAGAAACTAAAGGTAGCAGCAGAGAGGGAAGAGGGAGAAAAGAAGGAAGAAAAAGTATATATATAAAAAAACAGGAAATAAAGAGCAAAAATAAAGGTAATATTTTTTACATCTGACCTCAAAGCTGCTGAGACTGCTGTAAGGTATTTTTCACACTCAGGTTAGTCTGTTCTAAAAGGCTGTGGGCATCAAAGAGAAAACATTATAAAATATGTCTTCCACTCGCCTGCATTTTGCCTGTAATAGGTCTCCCACTTACACTGTTATTTTTTCCCCCCTCATCTCACCACGGAACAGAGGACGGCTGCTCACAAGGCTCATTAATATGCATAAAGTGCAGTATAATTAGTTGCCACAGGTAACCCTTCTATAACTGTGTGAATTGAGCTAATGTGCAAATATATGAAGCACTGCAAGTAGGACGGTGTAAGTAAAAGTCCCCCATTTCATAAAAGGAAATATTTGAATAATATGCAAATGTACTGGATGTTATTAACAGGATGTCAAGGTTTGACAGTTCATGTTATTGTGGAAATAAATGAGTTTTGACACAAATAACTTAGATATGCATTGATTTTTTGAGCAAACGTTGTAATGAGATGTTATGTATTGTAGTGCAGGTTTATACAGATTTTGATGACTATTAGGGGAAAACATAACAGTGGATCAATTATTAATGTATTCATTAATATGCTCCAATGTGTAACAATAATTATTTTCTTTTTTTTTTCCTCCCACCCCACTTCAAAATGCAGTTCCTCTTGCATTTTTAATATACCTGCTTGAAAGTATACAGAGCAGAGTCAATATAGCATTCAAATCATAGACATTGAGATAGATGAAATTGTTTCAAAAATCAAAGAGACTGTACCTAACAGCCACTGACAAACACTACACTGTGCTCCTCACACTCTGAAATTCTTCATTATAACCCCCTGGAGGAGGCATTAGCTTCTGTTCTTTCAAGGAACCCAGTTTACATGCCGAAACTCATCGTCAGGTCAACACTCCCTAATTTTGGTCAGTGAGCTTATGTGAATTTCCATTGTGTTGGCATTTGCTCCTGAGAGGCAGAGGAAAGATGCGTCCAGAAAGCATTCAATGCCTAAGGACAAACATCTGCTGAAATAGCTTTCTGGCCAAGTTCACCAACAGGGGAATCTAAGGTTGATCCATTCTGTTGAACCTGCCAGCTGTCCCTGTTTTGTGCCATCCCTCCCCGATTTCTAAAAGGATTCTCCTAGCATCCCAGTAGCTGTTTTGGAGTCCTGTATGGAAGGACTGTCAGATCCCTGCTCACTGGACCGAGAAGGGGACAGGCACATCAGCATGGGCAACCCAGCAGCAAGAAATCCTGAGCTGATGGAAGTGGTACAGATTTAGCTTGACTCATTTTGCCTTTCCTGCAGTGCCATTTCCATAATGTTGGACTTGCATTGTCATTTGCACTCGTGCAAAGATGATGCAGCAGATGTGAAATACTCGTTCATGACAATGACCACAGGAAGGTGTCCCAAAAGGCCAATTCATTTTTAAGGACGAAGATAAATGATTGAGCCTTCATTTCATTAAGGTAGTAATTTATCTGTCACTTGAGAAACCTTATCTGTGAAATAAAACTTACTAATTTGTAGGATCATCTCTAATATTCTCAGGTTAAGAAGTTCTGGCCTTAAAAAGTTACACCATAACAGAATCAGACACAGAAGTTAAACAATATTTCTGGACAAACTTTTTGGCAGTCATTTCGTAAACAGTAACAAAGCAGCAGTTGTTCTGGAAAGTGACTATCTGAAGAGAAGTAGTCAAGCTTATGAATCCTGTCTTTGGTAATTAGGAAAATTCAGAGAAACGGGATTATTTGGGAGGTGTTGAATAGAGGTTCTTCTCTCAGGTTAAGCTGGCAAGTACTGCTGAGGGTTTTTTGGCTTCTTATGAAAAAATGGGCCCTGATACACTTCTTGAGTCACAGAAAAATTTACCTTTCAAAATTCCCCAAAGGAGCACAGGACACTCAAAGCTCAGTCCCTCCAGTGATCTTCCTGCCACAAGAGAGAAACTCCTTGCTACTCAGTATTAAGTTTGTTAAAAGGTTCTGGAAAGTATATTCCAGCCTGTAGAGCATGAAGCCAAGTGAAGATGTTCTGCTGACCTTTTGACATAATAGACGGGATTCATCTCACTTAACATTAGCTCAGTTTAACAGATTCTTGTCTGTGGTGGTTCATTCTAAATAATTAAACATACCTCTAGATAACCCTCTCTCGCAGCTGGCAATAGGTGAATCCTGGATGAAAACCTCAAATTTGATGCCAACTTTCAGACAAGTTTCTTGTATGGCTGCTGAACTCAACAACCCAGAAACTTCCAAGACCTTTGTAAGACTTGGGAATCATAGTAAGTAAACATCTTCAAGCTGATCAACTCTGATTAAGAAATACTGCACTAGAACCAGTGTTACTTAAACTGATTAGTTCATCAAGAGCTTTACATTTATTACTCTTTCTCAGACTCTAATCCAAGACAGAAGTTACCCTTGGAATACCAGAAGTTCTGTCAGAATGCTACAAGAGTGACCATATTGTCTATTCAGTTCTGCAATGTGGACCACCATAACTAGGTTTAATTGCTTTTAAACTATGACATAAGCAAGCAAATCCTGGATGCAAGGAGGGAAAATAGCCACAAAGAACTAACCAAAACTTGGATACCTCACGTCCTGGAAGGGAAAAAGGATATCCAACACCAGGCTTAACATTGTGGGTAGAATCATGGGTCTAGAAGAACTAAGAAGGACATTTGCTAGTTGTCTGCATGCCATAAATCCTGGGATAGCTAGAGATTTGCTGCTTAAAACATTCATTTTATACAGTCAATTAGCATGCTACCTAAACCATTATCCAGCATTACTGTGGGTAGCACACTGCACAATGAAAAGGTTCGTGCAATTATAACATGATCCAGACGACCTTTTGTACCACACGTAATACTTTGCACCCCTTACACTGTCTAATACTGGCCAATGGACCTGAGACAACCCTGAATTGTTAAGCTACAGACAAGACTTCAAAAGTGTTTCCAGCCTTCGAGCATCCAAAATAATAAGTCATTTGAGGTCTTGTGTTTTCGAGAACAGGTACTGATTTTCAGGGGCAGATTAGATGCCTGAACATTTGAGGCTCTTGCTTTGGAGATAATAACTCTCTGATGGATTTTGCTCACAGACAGTCATCATCTCTGGGTAAGTGAACCTGAAAGCAGCACGAGTGTATAATTGACTGCACACTGGGGTCTGTAGCTCAGCACGGCAATGTAACCAAAGAACAGGGAAAAGCTTCAACTGCCAAGAAAAGGAAATATTTTCTTTAGCCCATAAAAAACATTCTCCCAAAACTGCAGGCTTTAAAACTCAAAGCCAAGTTTTCACATATGACTTCAAAGAAAACAAACTCCCTACAAATCATTATGCTTTCCTCTTAGATTTTTTTAGAATTCTGATTTTAAAATTTTAAAATTTCCTATTTTAAAAATTCTAATTCTTGTACATAGGTGAAAATAAAGCCTCCCACTAATACCAATACATTTATAGGATTTAGTGATACAGAACATCTCTTGTGTTTATCATTTGCATTGTTTTTTTAATAAAGCTGCTGTCTTCCATCTCTGAGTAGCATCACATGTTGTGTATCTGTGTAATGCAGCAGAAGAGAGTAACTGGGATTCCTGCTAGAAAACCTAAAGAAATAATTTCCTGTTGGTTATTTCCAAGCGAATAATAATAGTGGACAAAAACACTTTTCCCTCAGCAATATTATGAAGTCTGCAAAAGATCATCTCCCAGGGAATGGACTGACAGCTCAGAATTAACCCAGGTAATGCCAATCAGAAACAGAAAATACTTTTGAGTAATAACTCCTGCATATTACTTTGCACTTTTTAGAGGGAGATTTTTTCAAGTATATTTTAAAAGATGGGAAAAAAAAAAATCTTGCCTGCTCTTTATGCATGTGGAAATCAAAGCAAGGAGAGAGGAAGTGAATTTGCAGTGATCATCCACCTGCAGAACAGGGACAGATAAAAGTCTTGTGGTGACCTCTGAAGTGAGTGGTGAGCAATGCTGCAGCACACTCTAGGGCTCTGGTCCCCACTCATCCTGTTAGGACACCTGACCAGGATATGCTGCAGCTCTTAATATTCACACACCCACATTTCTCTTGTTCAGTAGAGAGCAAGGCAGGGACAGAGGACCTAGAGAGTGATGCACAGCTCATCACTGGCCAACAACATATCCTGTAAGTTGCCTTGTCAGATTTGAAGAGATGTCTGCCTCTGCTTTAGCTGAGGCATTGCTCTTCCTACTTGTCATAGGGATATGAAAACTTGGGCTGTTTCCAGGCAGTGATATCATTATCACATCATGTAAAGAAATAATGCTGCTTCAGCCTATCAAGGACTGGTCCATAGAGAGTTACACTTTTTTTTTTTTCCTTCTTTTTATCCCCTACTGAATCACTCCAGTTTGCTGCATCTGAGGCTGAATGAAGAGGATTATGATCACTGTATTTTCAACATCCCAGTCCATCCAGTTGCTCCTAGACAGTTTCAGATCTTGAATTCCATCAGCTGACCCTCAGTTATCCCTGTGGCTTCTGTTGCATGCACTCATGACAGGTGAAAAAGCTGGCAATGGGATTCCTCTGAGGAACAGTTTCCAGAAGAGAACAGATTAACACAGAGCACCAATAAACACTGCAAGACTCTCCACTCTATCTTCCTTTCCCATCATAGCTGCGGTATGGAATTACAATAGACAGAGCCTTGTTCTACAGAAATCAGCACAACTATGAACGTGAAACTTTTACCTGCCTGGGTAGTTTCCTACAGAAGAGTCATGGCTAGATAATCAGACAGCTAAAGACAAAACTTGGATGCATAGAGAAATGTTTTAGATAATTTCTAATTAGTTAGCAGAATAAAACACACACACACAAATATATATTTATCTATCTATATATATCAATCCAGATATGAAGTCTGTGACAAGATGTCTTGTTCCACTCAGAACTGGAATTCTCTTTTTACTCTCTCCATCCTTAGTTCAGAATCAAAATAGTGCCAGAAAAAAATCCCAACAAACTGAACCAAGACGACCTCTCCAAAACCAAAAAAGGCCAGTGTACAGGGAGCAAAACCAAGAACTGAAAACAAAACAGAAAGATACACCTTTTATATTCAAAATTTCTAATTTTAAGTTAAATCAGTAGGTTTTCAACATATTTGAACATTTATTTTTTTTCCCCCACAAAACAGATTTGTTTTTAATACCAACTCCAACAGACAAGCAGGCAAGCAGATAGATAGCTGCAGTCCTCTATCTGAAAAGCTTTGCTCAGGTTCTTGCCCTCTCTAATGTGACTGCCAACAGGGAGTGACAGTTGGTACCATCTGCACAGTGGTTTTTCTGATTTGAATAACTTCTCAGACTTCCAATGAGACAAACAGGTCATTTCAGATTAGACATCAAATTTCACTGGCTTTTGGTCACTTCTGCCCTGGGTCACATTTGACTACAGCCTGTCACTTGCAAGTTTTCTATCAACAGGTTGTTCCTACCTCCCAAAATGCCAAGTTCAAAAATGCACATAGTAAAACCACAAAATGACCCCTGATATATGTTAAAATAACTATGTAAATGAAGCAGAAATTTAAGGAAACTTTTTAGGACCCTTTTTATTAGTCTACAACTTTACAAGAGACTTGCTTGTTTTATTTGCCCAGGGGGGAAGGAAGTGGAATTTGAAAAGACAAAAAGAAAAACAAAGCAACAACAACAACAAAAAAAAACCCACAACACAAACAAAAAAACACCACCAAAAAAAAAAAACCAAAACAAAACAACAAAACAACCCAAACAAAACAAAACCAAATCAAACCCCAATATACACACAAAAGGAAACTCTATTAGAAAGGATGCTAAAATTCTGTGTCAGGCATAACACCACATAGTAATGTAATGCTGAAGTGCACCTCAGACAACCTTTTCCCCCTTGCTTATCAGATGGATGATATATGGCCCTCCATTAAAAGTGCTTCCACAGCCAGGCCACCAAGGTCTTGCCTTCAGCTCATTCAGTAAGTGCAAAACAAGGGAATGGAGAACACCAGGGCACCAAAGATGTGTATTTGCAAAGATGTAATGACTGCCCATGTAATGAAATGTGTGCACTGTGTGCAGCTGGCCTGGTTTGAGTTAGAGCAGAAGTAATTCTGTTCAGTATTTTACTTTTCAGCTCAGTCTTTTGATAGGGAGACAAGAAAAAATAAAATAATCACCATTACCCTTAACTTGCCACTGCTTATTTACCCTTCTTGAGGTAAAAATACACCCAAGTCATTTCTCTTCACAGAACAGTAGGGGTTGGAAGAGACCTCTGTAGATCATCTAGTCCAACCCCCCCTGCCAGAACAGGCTTGCCCATAGTAGATCACAAAGGAACAAGTCCAGGTGGCTTTTGAAAGTCTCCAGAGATGAAGAATCCACTACTGCTCTGGGCAGGCTGTTCCAGTGCTCTCTTTCCCTCACAGAGAAGCAGTATTTCCTCATGGTGAGGTTGAACCTGCTGTTTTCCAATTTATGGCCATTGCCCATGTCCTGTCACTGGACACCACTGAGANTGAATTTCATTAGATTTCTCCCCATGCTAGCCCTCTAGCATGTCTAGGTCATGCTGGATCACAGCATAGCCTTCTAGCTCCTCACAGTTTTGTATCCTCACCAAACTTGCTGAGGGTACATTCTATCCCTTCATCCAGGTCATCATTCAGACATTGGTTCTTGTTGGAACTTCCCTGATAAAGGATCTCTTACAAACTAGTGTTTTCTTGCTGTGGAGGCACTTAACACTGAAAACAAGTCATCTCTCAATCTTCTTTTTGATAAGCTAAAAAGACCGAGAGCACCTCATAGCAAAGCTTTTTCCCCAGGCCCTGTATTACTCCAGGCATCTCTTTTCTGCATCCTCTGTAGACACATCCCTAAGCATGCACAAGTAAATGAAAGCTAGACAGTGCCACCTACTCCCATGGATTCCTTTAAGGTTATTAAGTGTTATACATTCTCATGGATGGGATCCATTTTGCTCTAATAACCCAACTGCAACTCCAAGAAGGAATTTGTTTCACGATTCCCTTTATTGTTCTGAACAGCCTTGATGGATCTATACACCAACTTTTTGTACTGACATTGTTACATCCCCTTTTTTAGCAAAGGACTGACAAACATGTATCTTAATCATGTTTTCATGGCTGCTTTTACAGTTTAATGGCACGTTATAGTTTAAATGGTCACCAATTGAATGGGTCTTGTTGGTTTATGAAATAGCTGTTAATATTAGATTGCACAGTTGGGAGTATTACAGTGTGCACTTGTGCATTAAATATTTATTTGTCTGGTTAGAGCTGAGACTATTTGAAGTGTAAGAATTGAAATTTGGGCAGGGCTTCAGTGTGTTGTTGCCAGTGGCTTAATGGTGTGTGCACTGTACGCTTGCCCAAGTCTTTGGGGTACCACAGCCTTCAGTTAAGGCCCTTGGTTTGGCCCCTTCAGTTTTCTGGTTTGTCCTCATTCATTGTGAATAGTGAAATAAAGACATATAGAGGTCTATTGCCTCATCCTTCTTTAAGCCAGTCCAGGGCTTTTTCCAGATGATCACTACCTCTGCTCAAAGTGGGTCATGCAACATAGTGGCAAATATCATTTTTGCTGCCAGAAGCCTCTTCATAGTAAACTCTGGGTCCCTGAGGACAGTCTATTGCCAGCACATACTCCTCTTTTGTGTAACTCCTAGTACAGTAGTCGATGTGAGGTTGTGAAGATCTCTCAAGTATCATCAAATGAGAGGGAAAATTAAAATCAACAACAGTTAAGTATTTGTATTGAAAGGCCTTGTGTATGTGTCAGCATTAAGCAGAAATGGGATGGATGCACGTGTGTAACTCATGAATTAGCAATTTTTAACTTGGGTGATTCCAGGTATTGCATAGTTGCTAACTGTAAAACTTTTTCATCAGTCTAGACTCTGAAAGTCCTTCTACTGTCTAGATTCCTTCAGATGGACACACTGTAAACTGAATACAGAGATGAATCCATGTCACAGCTAATGTCACAGTTCATGTAAAATCTATAGCCCCCCAAAGTGTCTGTTAGACTGTGGAACACCTGAGACATCTCCCTTTACCACATCGAAGTTCCACCTGACAGCCAAAGTTATTTCATCATGGTTTTGCTATTATTATTATTTCTGATTTACTTTGGTAGAGAGCTGGGACAGCATAATCAATACTGGGGGCACAACTCTTCCAGAAAAAGTTAGACAACTCCTCAAGTAGCAAATATGTCTCAGGAACTTTACACACAGTCCTACAGACTTCCTACAGACTACCTGCATGGTTTACATTACACACAAATATACACTGGGAGAGTCAGACCATATTATCCTGGAGATTGCAGAGGAATGGGTTATTTCTCCGACTCAAATTACTGTATATTTCAAAGCTTCACAGTATTTTACTCTGAGAACATTTAATGCAGCCTCTATAGGTGTGGCTAGGAAATTTTACAATGCTGGTGTGCCAAAAAGCAGTTTGCAAAACCGTGTGAAACTCTAACATTAGTGAACTTCTGGAACTCGCTGCCACAGGAGGCTCTGCAGACTGACAGTATCTGCAGAGTTTAAAGGGATTAGAGAAATTCATGGACAACAGGTTCATCAATGGGGTAGGCAGGAATGTACCCTCTAACATCTTTAATCCAATGATTACAGACACTGGAGGCATATGAAGAGAAAGGGCTGCAGAAGGTGGCTAGAGTCAGATACTTCTCTTGGACAAGACACCCAGGCTGGCCTGATTCAAAATGTATTTCTTAAGTCAGTTATTTATCTCAAAGTCTATTTTTTTTTTTACTTTGCAGTTGAAGCCATTTTCAAGGCACTCTGACCTGGCTGTTCTTAATAGGAGTAGTGAGCTCCTGCCAGTATTAGAGGGATCCCTACAGTGAATGATCCCAGAATGGTTGCAGGTGGCTTAAGCATTAAAAATGCAATAGCATTAGCAACAGTGGCACTGCCCACTTCATCCAGTTTCATGTCACTTCTGAGGTTTCTGATAGACAGAGAAAATGCAGAGACCTTATACAGCTGCTCTGATTTCTCTCTCCGTCTGGTGAGTCCAAGTCCCTCTCAGAGGAGATCTCTCAAGGACCACGATTTCTCTGATATTTCCTGATTAGCATTTCCAGGAGCAATTTTGCTTTATAAGGAATTTCAATGAATAGAGTTACTGATAAGCCTGAAACTTACTTCCCATGTTTTCAAAAGTGACTGATGATTTTGAGTACCACTGTTTGCATCTGGACACTTTAGGATGCTTTAAAGGGCCTCCAGTTTTAGAGGTCAGTAGTACTACGGAGAGGCAAACTTTTGCCCTCTTTCTGATACCTCAAATTGTGCATTCCTCTCCACAAAGGAAGGAAACCAAAAACAACAGCCTTTGGAAAAATCTAAACCTCAGATTTTGAGATGAAGCACAAAAAGAATTAAAAGGGTAATTATAGCTGCCAAGAGAGGAAAGACTTCAATACATGCCTTCAGGTGAGCAGATACTTCAGTCCTGATGAAACACATGGCCTTATCTCAAACACACCTTTGACATTTCTAGTGTATGTGTTTGGGTGGGGATGGGTGTAAAACAGAGCACAGTTCCTGGAAAAAATGGAAGCAGACTTCAGAGCTCGATGGGAAACATATGGTGACACCAGATAAAAGAGACAGACAGAAAATAAAAAGAGCAAAAATTCTGCCAAAGGGGAAAATCACAACTCACATCCTCTGCTTTGGAGATGGCTCTGTATGATTACAGGCACACTGCGAATATGGCTGTTCTGATAACAAAAAAAGTCTTCACCATTCACATAGGAAAGTTATTCTTTGGGGGTTAAATGTTCTTAGATTGATTTTTATTTTTTTTTCCCCTCTCTTTTCCCCCCAGCTAAGCAGCTTTTGGGTACAACCAGCCACGCAACATGCAAAGCCCTGCCTACAAGCTAATACCCAAATGCACACCCTGATTCCTAAGCGCATATTCATTTGAACCACAGTGACAGCCTCATTTAGAAACAAATTAGGGGTTAACTAAGAAGTCCATGACAGAGGCAGAATCGAGTTTCCCTTTTCCCCTCACTGTCTGTTAGAATTAGAAAGTGTCTATGAGCAGTGTGTGTCAAGAATATGAACATGAGATGTCATTTCTCCTGCCTCTAATTGAAGCCAAGATAAATGAAGTGGAAAGGCGGCGTCCAATCCAATCAAAACATGAAAAAGGTATTTTGACATGTAAATTACAAACTTCCTGTGTATTTTGTCTCCCCAATTACACCCTCCCCTGTCATGTTTTTTTAAATTATATCTTAATCTCCCAGTCTCCTAATAATTATGTCATCATTCTTGGGCCTTGAACACTGTGTAATGGTATTTTATAGGATGTGCCATTCATTATTAACTAAACTCACTCTCCGTCCCCGGTGATGCGATTTCTCATGGTGTTCAAATATGCATTGTGTCAGTTCTCCCTTTGTAAATGTTAGGCCAGTTCCACTCACTGCTTCTTGATTAAATGGTATGGAGTGGGTGAGATACTTTCAGACAGTTTATTCTGCCCATCATTATTTTATAGGGATGCACGCTCCCTAGTATTTTTTTAATGGAATGGGTGAATGGTTTCAAGTGTAACTTCCCAGTCAGTTTGGATCACTGAAAGAGCTTTGTGGCTTTCATGGTGTAATTGACTGTGTTTTCTCTCCACCTCTTGAAAGGGGAGACAGTATTGGCTCGAATTAAAATGCACAGTAAGGGATCAGGAATGAGATCAATGCAGTATATGTCTACACCTACATGAGAGTATTTCCATCGACTTTAGCAGTCTTCCTATCAGATCTAACAGAACGACACCAAGGATCAAATTCATCACATTTATATTTAGACCTTGTGAATGCTACATCTAAGGTAGTCAGCAAGACCAAAATAAGCACTCCTAGGATGCTATTCATCTCCTTCCTTTAAATGTCTATTTTGGGATTAATCACACCTTAAAGGCACCTTTTTCTCTCAGAAGACTAGAAAGAAGTCCTCATCACTTGTTCAAGCTGTTGGAAGTTTACCAGAAGAGGAATCCCACCCCAAACAGAAAGGATCCCGTCCCTGCCACAGTAAGGGGGACACACAGATGACTGCAGGGGAAGGAGAATGAAGGTAAGGCTTTTGATACTTGAATGTGTTATTAATGCAATCGGTTACAGGGTATTGATGAACAGCACTCAAATGCTTCAGTTTCTGAGCAGAGTCTATCTAGAATACCACACAAACTATCAAAGATTCAAGAATGGTAACTAACTAGACACAATATCAGATGTTTCATAAGCATGCCATATTTTTCTGTTCTAGTGGTTATCAGGGAAAAAAAAAGTTAGCCTTTGTAACACAAAAGCAAATATTTAGCTAAATATAGCTAGTTCAGCAGTATAACTTAACTGCTGACTTTGAGAGTACAGAAAGTGCTCTCCAGAGGTGACTTGCACATAAACAGCCAGAAAAATTACAAAGAAAATTACTAACTTGACTGTATTTAAAGGTGATGTTAAACTACTTCTGTCTACACATCGGGTTTTATGTTCTCAATCAAACCTTCAGTGAGGTAGAGAAGCCTGTGAAATGCTTTCATCCCAGACTTTCTGTTATTGAGCACAGCATACACACAAGTCAATCCTGTTTTTCAGCATCCACCTGCATGACAGGAATTTTGCCCTGGATTTGAACCACCCCTCAGCTTTGTCTAAGCTCTGCATAAGTGAATAATGATCTCAGTATCAAAGATGCAGTTTGCAGATGAAAGTTTGGCTTTGGATACACCTGGGCGATCTCTTTTTATTTATTACCATAAACCAGTGAGTGCAACAGAGGAGCTGTGCAAACTCCTTAGTGGCACGAGCTCAGAAGTGAAGGAAATGGAAACTCCTATTGAGTTTCAGCATCCCCTCTCTTTGCAAGAAGAGGGAGAGCTCTGCTCTACAGCTGCGCAAATAAAAAACAGAAGTCCTCTCTCCCTCCCCTAGCAAATGTGCTGCCAGAGCAGAGTCCCACCTCATCAGGCCTGGAACTGCCTCATTCCAGGGCCTCCCAACACAAACTCCTCCTCCTTACTCTAGCAAGGACAAAAGGTATCCAGCTCAACAAAAACTATCAGTCACCCCAGGTTTAATTCTTCCTGGTGTGTTTTCTTCTGTCATTCTCCCCAGACCTGTTGAGTAATACTTGACCTGAGGTGAGACTGCTGTAAGCAGGGCAATCTCCTCTTCCTTCACCCTGGCTATGGAGGGTCACATGTCTCTCCTCTACTCTCCCTCTTGTCCGGTGTCCATTTTTACTGTTCCTGACTTTTCTGCTGTAAAAGCCTGCACTCCTTGCTCGCCTGTCTCCAAAGCATTCAAACCATTACTTCTGCTAAATTAACCAGCAAGCTGGAGTTAAGACTTAAAATATCTAAGCACAGAGTCTACCTGCTGAGGAGATCCCACTGTTCTCTACCTGCTCTAACCTGTGTGGACAAGTCTACAGAGGCATTAAGCCTCAGAAGGCCCATGATAACCATCCATCCCCTGCTGGGAACTGGTTTTTTCTACATTCATAGCACAGCATTGCTGCACTGATCATGCTCTGGCACCTGGTGCACAATGTGCAGCTTCCATGGAGATGAGCAAGCCCTCGTGTACCCTTGCAAAACACCTTCTCCAGCCTCAACCACAAAGCTTGGGCCCTCTCCTATCAGGTATATTCCAGAGGCACACACACCTTTCATCCAGTTCCTCAGGGAAGAGCTCATCTTTCACAGGACTGGACAGTTGGTTTTACAGGAATAGGATTGAGACAACAGAATTGAATTGGTTTAGTCATTCTGTCATCTGAAAGTTCTCCTACCTGAACAGGAAGCAAGATTAATTACTTCCCCTTCATCTGAACATCATGAACAAGTAGCAGTCCTGCTTTCTACCACACTGGGGTTTCGCAGCACAGGTTTGCCAAGCTGTTAGTGCCAGTCCCAGATGTGCACACACACACGTGCACGTTTGCTCTTTGGAAAGGAATGGTGAGGCTCCTGCCAAGCTGGACTCAGTCCATTAGCACAAGATGCTCCACGTTCATGTAGCTGGTCTTCTAGCACTAGATATAAACAACAGGCACTCAGGCAGAGTAGCAGCAGTCACACCTTAATTAAAGCCACCTAAAATTACTGAGAGACTCTTTCTTCAAATGCACGATTCTTTCTGCCCAGGGTTCACCTCTCCATCCAGGAAGGTTTTCACACAGACATAAACCTCATCCACACCTTGGGGTTCTCCTTGAAGTGCAACACACATCTCTGTCCAGATGGGGCTGTGGCTGGGGTATCATCTCTCCTCTTTGTACACACAGTAACACAAATTTACCATGTCAGAACAAGATGTGTCAGTTTGTCTACAGCCCAGCAAGTTTGTAATGTTTGTGTTTTATCAGGATTTAACAGATTTTTACCTGGGTTTTGGGGGGTTTGGGTTTTTTGTTTGGTTGGTTTTTTTTTAATTTAAGACTTAGACAAATCAATCAGAAAACTGTTAATGCAATAGATGCCAGAGCACTTGTTCAGATATATGCTGTGCCTTTAGGTGGAAACGTGTAAAGAGAAAGTTTCCTGCACCAGCTTTTCTTGTGGCCCAGCCACATGCATTTGCAGTGAGTTGCACTGATTCTGTACTACTTACACAGCCCAAGTGTCCCTGGGAAAGTACTGCACATACCAGGCAAGGACTTCTTTTATGCACTCTGGGATTCTGAAACACCTTCATGTGTCCTTCTTCCTTTCCAAATGCTCCAAATATATCACTTTATTATATCTTGTCCTGTGTAGCCCAAAGTGTAGCAAGCTATAGGACAAGAGGAAATAGCCTCAAGTTGCACCAGGGGAAGTTTGGATTGGGTATTAGGGAAAATTTCTTCACAGGAGGGGTTGTCAAGCACTGTACCAGGCTGTGCAGGGCAGTCCCCATCTCTGGAGGGATTTAAAAGCCGTGTACACGTGGTGCTGAGAAACATGGTTTTGTGGTGGACTTGGTAGTGTTGGGTTAATGGTTGGACTTGGTGATCTTGAAGAATCATAGAATCATTCTGGTTGGGAGATCTAAATGCATAAATAGGGAATATATACATATATACACATGCATACATATAGATATATATGCACACTCACACACAACACTGGCCTCAACTTCTCAAGTAACTGAGGATGAAAAAACATTTCTTGTTACATCCCTACTGATCACAGCCTCCAGCAGAAGAATTTGCCATGCTGCAGAGATGTGTTCATCAACCCAAGCCCTAGTAAAATCCCACTGTCAAACAGGCTGTGACAGTGGCCCTGGCTCCCAAAGGACACCCCTACAGCTGGAAGTCCATGTTCACCACAAAGAGCCACCCCCTTACTGGAGAAACACCAAGACCTCCCCTGGTCTCCTTTTGGCCACAGCATCCCCATCACTGGGCACTATGGCAAGGGGTTCCACCTGTTCTGACATTACAGGCCCCATGGCATAAGCATAAAAATCTGTGGGTTTGATACAAGGACAAATTGTCAATCCTCTACAGAAGTCCACACTCCTCCTACCAGCATCCAAGGGTACCCAGCATGGATCCCAGGCCTAAGGTGCCTGCCCAGCCCCACAACGTGCTGAGGAAACAGCCTTTTCTGGCTCTTCTTTTTATGTGACTTCTGAACTCAGATGATTCTTCAGCCACAAAGATCCTAACCTAAATTACAAAAGCACCTAAGTGTGCAATAAAAAAACCAACATGGGAACTCACACCGCAAACTTCTGATGATGAACCCTTCCTTCTTGTGGATATGCTATTAGTGGTTTTCTTCTATTAGCCATTCATACATTCACAGGTACGTTTATTGGAGGGGACTTAAAAATAGATAATATTTCAAATATCATTTTGTCTGTAAACAATATGAGAGGAGGAAAAAAACATTGAAAAAACCAGCATTGCTCTTCAATGAGCTACAGACCAGGTCAGAATATGCCTGAAATCTCAAATTTTCATAGATTGTTTTTGCCCTCAGAATTTCATAATGAAGATCTGTCATTTGTCAGCAATTACCAAATACACAGAGTAGGAGTTGGATTAGACTCCAGCTGTAACCAAAAAGCTCTTTATCTTCATCTACACACCCCTTACAACAGTGCTTTTGCTAATAAGAGACATGGAGAGTAAAAACAGTGGATGCCAGTGTCTCTGCAAATCCCTCCTTTTCTCTTTTTTTGCTATCAAATCCTTGATTTTAATTCCAAAGTACAGAATTAAACACACACAAATTCAATACTACATCGAAAAGCAGAGGTTGATCCTACTGGGCCAGATCCTCTACTGATAGAAATCAATACAGATCTCTTTAGCCTAAGTTCATTTACATCGTGAATCCAACCCCTGGGATCCTTGAGCTCATATACAGGAAAAGTCTGCTTTTTATTTAAAAGAAAAAAAAAGAAAAGCAAAGAAAAAAAAAGCACTTTGCAAATGTGGGCTTCCAGAGGGATGAGGCCCCTCTGCAGGTTCATTCTGCTCTGATTATATTTTCATAGCTGGAAATCAGTGGCCAAAGAAAGAGCCTGGATGGCCCTTGCCTTGGTCGAGACATTCTCATGATCATTTCAGTTTTGCCTTCTAGAAAGCTTGTCCCACTTTCACCAAAGTCTTTGCCTTTGAGATAGGAAAGGAAACAATGCTTAAAACTCATTATTTTGATATGTACAAGCCAGAACCAAACTACAACTGCTTTGTTTGGCAATTTCCTTTAATTTTATGTTAAATAATTCAAACCATCCTTAAAAGCAAAGCGTTTATGGAACAAAACAGTTGTTTTGGAGAGAAATAAAACATTTATTTTGACACAAAAGAGTCTGCTCCTTCCCTTTCACTATTTGATTTCCTAACTTTTTTTTATTTTACTTCCAAAAAACCCATATCTATTTTTTTTTTTTGCACTGCCAGAGAACAAAAATAATCAATTATTCACACTGCTCTAGATTAACCATACATAAATCATGAATTAAAACATATATTAATTCCCTCCGCTGTAAACTATTATTTGGTGAAAAGTGAAACATAACAGGAGTCTAAACTTATTCTCTGCCTCTCTTTGTCTTGTTTTCTCACTTACTATTCATGTAGAACAGCTTGGATCTTGGGACAACCTTAGAGCAGCTACACTCCTTCCATGTTGTTATACTACCATCTACTGATAAAAGGATGCTACTTCTCTGGGATCTTCTCCTGTCTTAGGCACCTTGGTGCAACAAGCAATATTTCAACTCAATCAGAGCTCGAAAATGAGCATTAACTGCCAGTTCAAGCGTTATCACCCCAACGCTCTTCTCTGCAATACAAACATATTCAAAGAGCAATCAGCTGCTCTCCAGACCCCTTGTAGAAAAGAAGGTATTGGGGGATTTAGGTTTGTTACTTCCTTTGTTTCTTTCAAGGGGAAAAAAGAAAAAAGCTAAGGGGTGGGAAATGTTCATCAAAAGGCTTTTGTCAGCTCGAAGGAAGGAGGCTGTGCTGGTCTTTTTACTAAAGTGAAGCAACATTAAACCGCTAGCTTAAAGCGGCTTAAAAATGCACTACATTTACAAACAAAACAACAAGTTTAGTTCTATCAAATATTCATTGTTCCCCATTATTACCAGCAGGAAAGGCAGTAGCTTGGCTTTTTGCAGTGTTCCCACACCCCTCTAGAGGGTTCTTGGTGCTTCCAGTGAGCTGTCCCCAGTTAGAATCTGGGGAAAAAAAACCAGCTCATCTGGGATTACTTTTCTGTTTCACTAAGGAATGGAGAACAGAAAGAAGAGCTGAGGTGTCTCTGCGAGGTCTCCGGATGAAACAATTGGAAGTGCCAGTTAATTTCATATCCTTTGCCCTTCTCAGATACACCCAAAATAGAAAGAGTGGCAGGCACCTTTTATTTTAATCAGTGCGCTACAGTGATTTGGAGCTAATTAGATGTTAGTAATTAAGAAAAGACTGCTGTGACTGATGTTTTTACAGGTTGCATTGTTGATTCAAGAAATAAGACTGTTCACCTTTAAGTATTGTCAGTCACATTACTTTAGCTGGGAAGAATTAAATGTCAATTTTATCTTGCTTCATCACTGCTCTTTAATCAATGTCGATGCATCACATCCCCCTATCATTCCTCCATCAAACACTGACCTGGAAATCTGACACTGAGCTTTCCAACACCAGCTCAGCTAATTAAGAACTTTGTTATTCCACCTTCCATCTTTTAAAGAAAAGTAAGAAAAGTGCCAAAGAGACTCTTGCTTTCATGTGGAAAAGCATCAGCGGGGGATTAATAATAATTATTAAAATGACTGACAGCTCAGGCTACGCTGTGATTTGGCCCAGCCCTGTAGCCATGAAAAGGTAAAAGCTAAGAAAAGTCAGGCCCTGAATTGCTACAGTAAATAAATAGGATTTTAGGAAAGATAACAGCTTCCTACCCTCAGACTACAGAACAAGCCAAGATCATCTTGTAACCTGGAAAGGTGCTGATATTTATCTTCGCATCCAACCCTTTCAGCATGGCAGCCATGTCCTCATTAAATCACTGGGTGTGCTACAGATCAGCAGCAGGAGCACTCAGAGCCTTTCCAAAGCAGTCAGCTATGGACAGCGTGGGCCACCAGCAAGGAATTAAAGAAGGGCTGAACTATATCCAGATGGGTTTACTGGATTTTTCTGCACACGAGCAGAGGAGACTGTTTTGTGCTTGTACTGATATAAATTCTGGGAGTCCCCAGCACAGATTAAAGTTCCAGTATTCTGGGACCTGCACAAAATGACAGCCCCAGTCCCACAGATCTCTCAGCCTAAGTGTGCTAAACAGAAACACCATGTGGAGGCAACTTGTATTCTAAAAGCAATGAAGAATTCTTGATCAGCATCATGTCACTTCTCCTCTGCCTTCAACAGACAAGAAAGCAAGAGAGGAAGCATCATTTAAATATCACAAAAATAGATACTTTTGAAGATATTCACTACTTTTCCCCGAGTCCATGGGGAACTCATAAGGCCAGATACTGCAAAAGCATTTGCTGGAAAACTTCCCTGGTAGAGAATCAATTAGTTGTGGCCTGTCAGAAGTGGGCATAGATTTGTCAATACTGAGTAGGAGTGATAAGCAGGATGGATATGGGCTGTGAAGGCTCTTCAATAAAGAGACAGTCAGGACTGGCAATGAGGACTCGAGAGGCAGAGACAGGTCAAAGTTTCATGGACATGGAATCCAGCAGCAACACAAATCTGGGCAAGAAATCTGTTTGTTTCTGCCGTGCTTCTGGACAAGAAATATTAGGTGCATTTTCTGAACATAAGTGGGAAGAATAACCAAGGCATATATTTGGCTGATATCAGTGTTTTCTTATTCAACTGCAAACAGTATCAGGAGGTTCAAACTTGATTGGTCTAACTCCTCAGAGGTGGGGGAACAAAAGCACAAGCACTTGGCACAAACTGTTGCTTATATTATCTCACCCAAAAGCCCTGTAGACCTAACAATTCAAGCAGACTCTGAAGGCTTTCACAGGATTACTCATGTGAGAAAGAACTTCTTTTTTTTTTTTTTTACATAAGAATGAAGAACCAGACCTCCAAAAATATTTTAAGGGCCAGATTTTGAGTGCAAAATGAGAAAAGATGCAAGTGGCACTTTTTATCTCCTTTTTCAAGGCTAGCATTTTCTTTGAGGGTTTAAGGGGAAAAAAAAATAATTCTGTTGAGTAAACCATGCTTCTTAGAATGCTCATTACCCATCTCAAAGTCCTCTTCTAGCTCCAAAGCAGGTATGTGCAGCAGCTGCACCCTGACCCAGCCCTTGTCCTAAGTCTCTGATTCAAGCAGAGCTCTAGGTGATTCTAGTTCTGGAGGCCCCAACTTCCCCAAACCAAATCCTAACCCCCAGCAGGACACAGTGAGCCCCCCCTCAGCTCTGGTTAAAATCCACTGACTTGCAATACACCTGCAGGGCAGTTCAGATTCCTCAGGTTCTGAACTTTTTACTTTTTCTAAGTCCATGAGTGAGAGATCTCAGGGATAAAATGCTGAATGGAGGCACTGAGAGTGGACGTTCCAGTCTTGGCACTTGTGAGACTGCTGGTCAATCACTTAATCTCAGGACCTCAGCCTCTCATCTGGCAAATGAAGGTTCCTTAACTTATAGATTTTGTGAAGATCAATTCTTTAGTATCTGTGAAAAGCAGCATTAAAGTATCTACAAAGGGACCTTGGTAATACTGTTGTGTCTTCAGTACCACCTTATGGATTGCACTTTTCCTGGAGCACAGTGACCTTCAGTCTGCAACCTGTGTAAGCATCTACTTAAAAGTTTAGTTGATTGTTCAGGGGCTTGCAGAACCAGTGCTGACACATCCATCACAGAGATATCCAAACACACAGCTGATGAAATAAATATCTTCTTAGTGTTCATATTATCATCCAGTGTTTTGGGGCCATCTCATAAAGGCACTTATGTGCAACAATGCCTAAGCAAAATGGCTTGATTTAAGAGGGCTGAGGGAACACTTAGCTGAGAATTTCCTGGCTTCAGTTAGCTGCAGTCAGAGCGTTAAGATTATATTTCAGTGTCAGTATATTTTTTTTATTTGCTTTATTAAATTTGCTTTAACTTGCATTGACATTTTCTTTCCCTTGTTACTCAGTCTCTCAGCTGTAAAGATTCCATTTGCTGAATTGTTTTGCCATTTGTATCAAAAATAAATGTTAATACAATGGGAATTCTTAAGGTTATTTTGTTTTCCACCAAGAAGTCAAATCAAAACCCTGATGCTGCTGTCATTGCTGCTGCTTGACTTCCAGTACCAGCCTGGGCAGACTAGTCAGGAGCTTTTGACTCAAAGGCAGCTGTACCAGCAACACACAGAATTTGGTCAAGAACACCCAGTGCAGTTGGGCACCACTGGCTGCCACCAGAGTCCTGTTTAAAGTCACCACTCCCTCTCTTGCAGACGGAGCAGCAGTACTGTAGGGAACAGCAGTGCTGTTTCTGATTGCAGCTTCAGACATCACCAAGTTTCCTAAAAATAGCTTCGACTTCAGCACATGCAGCACTGCACCTGTAAGGACTTTTGGGGGGATAAGTGGCAGTGTGATGGGGTTTACTTACTGAAAGCTCACTTGCAAAAAAAACACAAACAACTCAATGCACATTTAAGTCATGTACTGGTGAGCAGTGGTATGTCTGACAAGACAAGGGAACAAGACGTAGGCTTTAGCCCCTCTCTCCAACATTCAGGGAAGGACATGACTCCCTGGCAAGATTCCCTGGAATGGAAGAGGAGGGATGGCTAGCTGGGATTATCTTGTCTGTGCAAGAGGAGACAAGAAATTGGTCTCATACCCCTAGGTTTACCCAGGTCATCTGCAGGTCTCACCTGAATATTCCCACCCACCATAAATCCCCCTCAGTGACAGAGAAGTCAGCCATCTGGCAATAGCACAGCTCACTCAGTGACCTTATTTCAAAGCACCAAGCTCCAGCGACCTGTGGAGATATAACTTCTCTCCAGAGAGAGGATCCCAAACGGTCTTTACATCAGAGCTTTGCTGTATGTGTGAATAACAAACCACCAATGCAAGCAAAAAATGTTCACAGCGCAGTTGTCAGTATTTCTTTCCGTTCTTTGTTCACAGGAACTGCTGAACTCACGGAGAGCTGGTGATGTCCTGCACTATTGATGCTGAAGTCTAACCCAGAGACACAGGGGATGAGCAAGGAACAAGCCACAGCTTTCAGGTCTTTGCAGGTATTGAGTCAATTGGACCTGTAGCTTTGTTCCCAATGTGCAGAGATTATCAGATTTACTTGGTCAGCTCTACAGTTCAGGTGTTCTTCAGTTCAACCCAGCCCTCAATCCAGCAGCAATAAATCCCATGGTAATCAGTATTCAAGACACTACAGTGGGAGAAGTCCGAGCTTTTGAAGACAGAAAGAATGATGAAAGTTATCTTTTTATTTTCTGTGGATATTTTCTGTCTTGGAAGAGGGAAGGGATATAATTAAAGCATGGTCAGAATTTCTAGTGGCTGCTACAGAATCAAACTCATGAGTGGGCACAAAACTCCATGACCATTAAATGCTTTATCAATACTGTTTGTTTAGCCCACAACACAAGCATTTGATATGCTTCAGGCACAGCATTTCCCTCTCTCACTTGCCTGGGATCACGCCCAGATGAGAAAACCACAGCGCCAGCCTCTGCTCTTTGCTCTGTGAATGCTGGCACCAGTCCCAAGGAAGTAAAGTCCTGACACTCGTGCCAGGAAGCCACACGAAGAGGTCAAACATCAAGTGATCCTTCTAAAAGGAATCACTGCAGGTGCCTTTCATTCACCTTCTGCTTCCTGAACCCTGAAGGCACACTTGCTTTATGTGGCTCAGCTTTCTTTTTCAGCTCTAGAAACTTGTGCCTTTTAAAATGAAAACTGCAGCTCTAGTTCCTTCTCTTCCTTCCAGCAGCTACAGCTTTAAGAGGGAGACCAAACATCACAGTGAAATTCCCACAGCTGGTAGTGGTGACTGGGCAAACACTGATCTTCAGGCCATGTCCTCAAGTTGTCTGTGAAGTCCTGGCTATGCTGGGATCTGCACAGTAGCCACGTGTGTAAATACAGTGGTTCCTCTTGGCTTGCAGTTGAAGGCTTTTGGATCCACACCATCTTAAGGACAAAAGTTTCCTTTTGCAACTCCCATAAAAGGGTTTATTTATAAAATGCCTTTCCTAGTAAGGCCTGCCAGGAAGAATTGCTGGTCTTTCTATATCATGGTCAAAGCGCTGATCAGATTGTCACAGACCCAAGACACCAGCCTCTTTGGAAAAGATCCCGTGCCATGATGTATGGCAATAAATCCCCCTAAACTCAGCAGGAAAGCACTGTCAAATTTATTAGGAGGGCAAAACTGTTGACATGCTTGCTAGGCTACTCCTGCACATCCCTTTCACTGAAGATCATTTCCAATCCACTGATGGTTTTTTAAGACCCTGGTTCACACCCAGTATAACCCTGTGTAGCAGTAGTCCATTCCCAACACTGGGCAGTGATTGGAAGGCAGTAGCCAAAGAATGGGATTGATTTTACTGCTTTAAGGGGGAGCTGGTACCCCTAATCTGAGCCAGTTCTTTATAGAAGCCAGAAAATCCCTCCTGGTCACTGCTGAACTGAGCTCAGAAACTTCTGCATGGGGCTGTCTGGACCCACCCAGCCCATGGTAGAGTAAAGCTTTGTTTTCCCCTTTAAAAAGTGCCAATAGAAAATAAAAAATAAGTAAATCTAGTTTTCAAGCAGCCTGAGCAAAGAGGTCCATCTCCTGTCTGCATGCTTTGTAGAGCATCCCAAAAGGGGACAACCTGGCTGAGGCCCTGTTTGCATCCTGTTCTGCAGAGCTGTTAGTGGATTTGGGCATGAGGACAGCCTCTAGCTACCAAATTAGACACAACATCGACCTACCCAGAGGACCCCAGCACTGTATTATAGACACTTGGATGAGACCAAGTCTACAGCCTCCTGCTTGGTCTTATCACAGCGGTCTAGATGTTGCAAGTACGACATGCCACTTTTTCTACACTAATAAACCCAGAAGGGCAAGGAAGGCTGCAAGAAAAATGAGAGCTACCAGAGCAGAACAGCCCCTGAGTTTTTTGTTTATCACAGACTAATTAAAACAAAAAGTAGCCCATAACTCAAGCCTTAATAATAGGTAACTGAATGTGTCGTTACTTGACCATGCTCTACTGCAGCATATATATAAAGGTTATAAGATTATTTTTCAAAGCAGTGCACCACAGCTAAGGGTTTTCTGGCACTTTTATAGCAAACTTAGCACCTGAAGGAATTTTACCTACCAAGGCTAAAGCAAGAGATTGCTAAACCTAATGCACACAATCCCTCAGCCCAGGAATAAAACTGTTGGCATATGGCATCATTGTATGGTACACTATAGACACTGGTACTTTTAACAGGAGATAGTTCCCCAAAAGGCTATTTTTCTGTTGAATGACACAAAATGACATGAACAAGGAAATCAGTGCCAAACCACCAGCGGCGGGTAGTTCTTACCTTTTTGTATGCAGAGTTTACTCAGCCCCACCCAAACAACAAAGAAAACCTCAATGTTTACAGAGGTAGTAAAATATTATGGTATGAGTGATCTACCTGATGGCCAAAAGGACCAGGAACAAAAGTAAAAGGACAACTCTAAAAAAAGTCCTAGGCCTAAATGCAATAAAGCCTTCTAACACCCCATGGAAATCACTGTTCATTATGTATCTCCAGATGAAGGTACGTTGCTTACGCCTGAAACCATGCAGCTGAACAATCCCAGATCCACACGTTATTAATTTCATCCTGCTGTCAATCACTTTCCAATCCATCCAACTGATGTTTTTCACCCTGATCTTCAATATCTCTTCTGTGGATTGAATTTTCAAGTGTCCAGCATTGATTGAACTCTCTCCCCATTAAAGCCATCAGGGGCATCAAGAGGAGCCACACTGAATGCTCTCGGGACCTACAGGCAAGAATCACCAGAGGCTGCAGCTGGGCAATGTGCTTTCTAATATGGGCATAGCAGGAAGGCAGCTGGGGACAAGCCACTTTCTGAAGTGGCCTTGTCTCTGCTCTCCAGTACTAATTCTGACCCAGAAAGCAGCACTGCGAGCCAGGTGGTTACAAGCACAAGACTGCGGGCAATTGAATGACTTCGGTACTTGAAAAGTGTGGTTTTGTGGGTCTGTACCGTGCAGCATGGAGACATGCAAAGAGATCACAGCAGCTAACGATTCTTTTGGCTTGGTGGTTTATTTTAGCAGAGTAAATAAGCCAAACACTTATATATATAGTCTTGGCTTAGGAACAAACGAAAAACCCACACGCAAAAACCATTCTGACTGGAGTGCCCTGCCCAGAATCTCCTGTAGATTGAAATACAGGCTTTTCTTTCTGAACCATAAATCACATTTTTGCAATATTGCCTCGGAGTTCGCCCAGGCCATCTGATTAATCTGACTAATAGGGGAAGATGCTTTTAACCTGTGGGCTGCCAGACATCTGGGTACCTCCTTGGCCACATATATTTGTCTGTCAGGTTGAAAGAAAGGCAGCAGATTCAGGGTTAAGCACTATTCCTGTCATGATTGCCCTGAACTTGCCCAGTTAAATTGCAACAGCATGGGTCTCCATAATTATCTAATTGTTAGTGTTGTGCCTTTACGTAATTTATGATGTAGCATTAAAGACTGACCTCTGGTTTGAGATGAAGTGCAGTACTGCTGACATCCAAGCTCAAATTAGTAGGTAAGTAAGCACCCAATTAACGATTATGCCACTGAGCTTTCATTTCAGTCTGACCACACTGCTACACTAATCAGTTTTCTAAGCCTTTCACCTTCCCCATAACTAATAAGCATTTCTCCTGCTTTTTATGTCTGCAAAAGCCTTGTTATCCTCATAAAAAGCACTCCAAGATTGCTGCTTCCAGTAATTCCCGCATTAAGCCACTGGCCCAGTGGCATATTACCAGCTCTCTAGCCATCTGATCAGTAAAACCCAAGGCATAAAGCATAGGCAAGCTGGGACTCTACAGCAGGGAGGAGCAGAGACAGAATCCTTGCAGTGCAGAGGAGTTGCCTTCAGCTTAAGGCAGTGCAATTTAGATGAGAATTTGGACCTGCCAAGGATTACAGTTTCACAGGAGTTCAAGGATATAGGACAAAGGGTTTGAACATCAAACTGTATTTTGCAGCTGACTAAATTCTGTCATATTATCCAAAGAGTGACAAGACCTGGAGCATCAAGGATCTAGAGTTTTAATATGAGATCCATTAATTATCTTTCATTTGCCATGAGCTAGGAGCATGGACAGAGGGGCTTTGCCTACACAGGCAAGTCAAGCCACAGGTAGACACCAAATCACAGCTTGAATCACTGATCACCCTGCTCCTTGAAAACCTGAGTTGCAAAGCTAGAGTTCTGTTCATCTCAGAATGAGATTCCTGATGTTATATAGAGATAGTAAGGAACCAGGATTTAAGGCCTGGGTAATAACGTCTGCAGCTCTGCATGATGAGTGAAGTCAGTGCTGGAACACAAGCCTACAGGGGGGAAATAAATCCCCACTTCACTGCAATCCCATCCTCTTCATCCACTCTCAACCTGCCATTTTCCAGATCTCTAATCTCTAGAACTTCTATCTTCAAGGCACTTGCATCTTTTCCTTAGTAACCAGCTATTTAAATCTGATCTCAACAATACAAGGGACAGCTTTGAGAAATCCATGTTCTTTCAAAGGTGGAAAGCTTCAGTCAAGCTCTGCCACTGGGCCAGACAAGCACTGCAAAGTTATGATTAAAGTGCAGACGTGTTCAGCAAAACACCATTCCAAACCAAGTGCAGGGAACCACCATGTCTTGGGTGGAATCACATCATGCAGTTAAAAGCACTAAGGCATAAACAGGTACAGTAGGCAGTGTCAGGAGAAAGTTAAAACAAACCCAAAATCAAAACCAATATGCAATAAGTATCATGCTTAAGATTTGAACACCACATCAGGGGATACAATATAAAAATCATCTTACACACACACCAAAAAAATATGGTAGGAAGAGTTGTACATTATAGGAAATGGGTTATGGGAAATGTGTAGAAAAGCTGACAGAGCCATAGAGTCTAATTTCCTGCTCCATGGTGGAGACAGCCCTGATCAGCTGGACTTGATATAGCCTTCTCCATGGCTGCTGGGTCAAATAGTGGCTTAAGCACTAGAAAATTGCCTGCCACGTGGATGGGTTTAGTGCATGAGAAGCTGTGTGGTAAATAAACACATTTAGCATGCTCAAAACTAGATGGCATGCTCAAGAGTTTTATGACGCATCCAGATAGATGAAGCCAATGAGTTGCTGCAAATTGGCTGATTCAGAATAGCTCATTCATGTGGCCCAGTTTTAGGGGCCCACAAGCAATTTTCAGCATCACACCAAAATGTTCTAATGAATCCACACGCGTGCGGAGCAAAATACCCCATCGCTTCCTCAAAACTCCACGTATATATGGTGATCCTAATGGCAATGCTTTCAAAGAAGCACCACCAATTTAGAAGGCATCACTGCAAACTCTCCTTGGCTGATAATGCCCCCAGGTCATACCTTTTAAAAGCTGCTGTGTCTTTCCAGGTCTCACTCACATACAATATGGTGCAGATTCTCCAACCCATTTTCTGTTAGCAAGGATATCTGCCAACTTCCACAATCGCCCGTGTGTTTTTTCAGTGGCACTAATGAGTACCCCGGTGGATTAGGGACTGGACTGCCCACTCATCTCTTACAAATTACCACAGATTTAAGGAAGAAAAACTATTAAGGAATCTATAAGGACTTAAGCCTGGGTTTTATAGCCACCCTTGCCCCGACTGAGTCAACAAGAAAGCACTCTACCTGACTAATTGGGAGTCACTCTGCCTTCTGACATTGGTGCCTTCAGCTCTTATTCTGAGCTACTCAGAGGAGACTTGGGAATGCTTTAAATTATTGATGAAGATAGGAAACCTATCTCTGAAACGCCTTTGGCAAACTCTTAATATTCTGGGATTTGGCATCGCAACAGACAATGCCTCTGTCTCACTCATGCTGTTGATGTCTCTCACCCATTTACTCACACTACAAAATTACAGTTTCTGATTAGGTCCGTACAGTAGGGAGAGGCAAATGGAAAGTGCATTGTTTATAGCTCTGAAAGCTTCCAGGTAATCCATCTTTGGCGCCAGAGCCTGCAAACCCCTCCATTTGCAGAATTTTCATTGATGACAGGAGCCCTCAGAGAAGCCAACCCAAAGCAGTCAGTTGTCATAAACATATTGGATAATTATCTTAATTATTTATAATAGCACCAGTAAGCAAGCCAGCACTGAACGCACGGGTCCTGCCCTGGACAGCTCACATTTTAATCAGACACGAATAGAGCCTGCAAGACACAAAGCAGGGATGACATACAGGCTGCTAGGTGAGTTTATTAATATTTTAGAAAAAAGGTTAATCAGTAAAGGAGTATTAATATTTTCAGACCTTTTGACATGAGTGCTATACCTGACCAAGCATCACATGGCAGACTTCCCCCTCCCATTTAAAGGCAATATATTCAAACATGACAAAGCCCTACAGAAATCTTCTAATTGTTTGCTTTTCACTCACATGGTTTCAGATTAAGTGCTTTGGCTCAGGCTGTGCTAACTGTGTCTTCAAAGTTAGCAAAGCCGAGGAAAATCTCCTGCTGTGCCTTGAGAGACTTTGGGACCAAGTTACCAACTCCAGAAGGGTTAAGAGACTCTGCTCACTTTCAGCTTTGGTGGCTCAAGAGAGCAGTCCTCACAAATGACACTGAGGTTGACACACAGGTATAATAACACCATCCTCTCAGAAAACACACCAGCTACACTTGTCCTAATCAAAAAGGTAGGAAAGCAGCTTGTAACTACTAATGGCTGATGTTTCACCACCACCACCTTTGAAGATGTGAAAAGAAAAAGCCGAAGGGGAGAGCAAGAACCTATCTGCAGCCAGATGGCAACCTGGGGGCATCCAGGAATGGGACCAACACCTCTCAGTTTCAGGTATTACACCTAAATGTGTCTCAAAGTCTGCCTAAAGGTGTAGTTGGCAGTGTATATGCACATACAGAGATATATATCCACATAGGAAATATGCACAAACACAGTCTTTCTTCATAAAAACAATTCTACCTGGATAAGGGCACCCAGCCATATTGAGAGCAGTGACAGAGGTTGAATTTGGCTTTAACCTGTGGATTTTGCAAGTGCTGACTGCCAAAATGTGTTTTCTCAGCTGGTTGGTGTGCTGGTCATTTGTTAATCAACCATCTTTTATTATCCATTAGTGTATATTAAGCTAAGAAAAATGAATTTGGAGCAGGGATCCCATTCTTCTTCTTCTTGTCTTATCTAATTTTCTCTTCTCAGAGGAAGTTTATATTTTTCCATTTCAAAAGGATAGAATTACTGCAAAAGGGTCTGTCTGCACTGACAGATCTAGCTTTCTTTTCCTCCTCAACAGCTGGGTTATTATTAGAACTGGCAGAATAATTCATAACGAATAATTTGACACCTCTTTTTCCATACATACATCACAAGTTGCCCACATTTATTTGTTACTCCAAATTATTAACCGCAGACTTTCTGCCAATAACTCCCAAAGGGGCATTACTGATACAATATATTCTTTGTGCCCCCCCCCCCAGTCAGGAAATGCTTTCATTAAAGTCAGAGTGGGAAGCATTAATTACCCCTTATTTAAAGGTAATAACTCATCATCTGCAATCATTCCTCAGAGATAGATGCTTGTGTGATAACCCAAAGTAGTGCGGAGTTTGCATTTAGCGTTGGATGCAGATGAAATTCACTGAGAACACAAGGAAGAGTAGTTCTAGCTTTGTGTCTCATTCTTGCAGAAAGAAATTTCTGTTGCATTATGGTCTTTTCAGGACTGTATCTGTCCATAAGCGATCACCTGCGTCTTGCTTAAAAGATGCAGGAGTTATTGGAGTCTTTAAGCCACTCAGTGTGATCACTGCACTGTGTAGTCTATGCTTTGAAAGGTCAAGTGGGACTTCAGCAGTGAATAAACCTTGTCTTGGAGCCCAGAACAGGGGGGAAATGATCCTTTGGTAGCAAGTTCTGTATATTCCCTTTTGCAGCCAGTTAGTTTCCATTTGTAATAGTAAAAGTTCAACATAGCTCCAGGGACACATTACTGCTAAGCCCTTAGGTAAACTGGTGCACAACTAGGGAAAAAGAAAGCACATGGACACAAGCATTGCAACTCCAACCTTATGTCTCCTCAGCAGAAGGACAAACAAACATTTCTCATTTCCCTAAAGGATAGGGCTCATTCCAACACCATGTTGGTGGTGCATATTAAAAAGAACCTGCCAAGACAGTCTCTACCTAGAGGGGTACATTGCTTTTGACAGTTCAGGACGGCCTCATGTACCCACTGGCATTAATATATACTGTAACCACTCACAAAATACCCCAGCAGGCTTGTAAACCAAAGACAAATACCAGTAAATGTAAAGGAACTGCTAGGTGCCAACCAAAGTCAGCCTATAGCAGATGGGTACAGATACAATAACCTAAGGCCCAGTCTGTAGACTGGGGAGCTACAAGAGCTCACATAACACACTCACTATTGCCTGGCCCCAACTATACAAAGGCTTTTAGTTATTTCAAGTTCAACAGGTGAGTTTAAACAACCTGTTTAACATAAAACATAAGGCTAAAAACCAGAAGCAAGCTAAACATATTGGCATTCTGGCACCTTATGCTGAATAATTCATACATAAGGTACTGCAGAAAAGAAACATATGGTTTTGGTCCACAGTGACTTTTTAAGGAGCATTTAAGAACCATCCACCAACCTCAGATATATACGTCCAGCAAAAAACTTCTTGGGCAGAGTGAAAAGAGGTAATTACAACTGCTGTCTACCTCTACCTTCACCATTTTCCATGGTGATTTAAATTTTCTCCTTTGATTTTGCCCTGACACAAAACTGAAGCACTTAAAAAAAATCTCACCAAAAGATTGGCTTTCCCTCCCTGTTCCAACTAAGCTGGGCTTACCTCATTTTGACACACCAATAGCAGATGCAAATTTAATGTATTAAAACATACAAACTCTTGGGAAAAAGGTCCCCCTTGCAAAAGTGAGTACCAGTTGAGGTCCCAGCTGTCTGGAGAGGAGGAGTTGTACTACAGTCATCAGCACATCAATTCTCTCCTTGGTTGTTCTGAATACAGTCTCCTACTGAGCACCATATGCATGTCTGATAGCTGCCATTAAAAATCATCATTGCACACACCAGTCCCTCAAACACAGTCAGTGGAAAATAAACTCAGAATCCCAGCATGGTAACTGCTGGCAAATGAAGTCTTTTAGTACTGTGCTCAGCCAAAGTACACAGCTACTTTACTCTTGGCTAATGCTGCAGCCTTTCTGAGACACCTAAACCTATGTGCAAAGTGACAGCATTGCTGCAGTTACATCTTTAATCACAGCAGTGGTTAAAAGCCAAAAGTAAGCTAAACATATTGGCATTCTGGCACCTTATGCTGAATAATTCGTACGTAAAGCGCTGCAGAAAAGAAACATATGTTCTTGGTCCATAGTGTCTTCACTGTAAAATATTTAAAGATTAGCCTTGGATGTATATATTCAATAGTGGCCCACCAGTATGGTGTCAGAAAGTCAGCTGCATACACTTATTCACTGCACTGATAGAGCATATATGCATTTTTAGCGAAGATGAGTCTATATAGCAAACCAATTGTCGAGATTATTCAAGCATTTTGAACACCTCTTTACAGTAGATGTGGACACTAACCCACACTTTCATATGAGCCCTACATGAAGCAACATGCAAAGCTGCTCTTCCTCCGCAAACACACAGCAACAGGGATGTCAAAATTTACAGTCCCTTGATAGCAGCCTGTCTAACTTGCGTCATTTTATATTTACATTTAAGACCTTGAATCCCATCTCATCACATCACTGGGATCAGAATCAGGTCCAGCATATCTGGAAACACACCCAGACACATGCACACACAGAAGAAACCTTTTGGCATATCTATGAAGAATAGGCCTTCCAAAAAAACATCCAGTATACAGATGAGCCCTCAAATTAGTAGAGAAAGCATGACGACTTCAGCAGTGGTGGCTGATGAAGAGACACACACATATACACCTCTGCCACCAATCGTGCTGCTAGGGCATTCATCAAATTAAGTACCAAGAGGAACAACACCTCTGATATCTCTTCATTTGGGGCTCCAGTAAATGAGGCACTAGATTAGGCCTGACAGAGGCCTAATGCAGCTTGAGCTTTTCCTGGTGTAATTAATTGGAACTTCGCCAGCTTGACAAATTGGAATGATGAATCTATCTTGTATGAATAGAAAAAAAAATGCATAATCAGTCAAAGATTTAGTTAAGACAGCTTCTCTCTGACTCCCTGCCATAGCTAAATCCATTAAGGCGAGGAAACATCACTTTAGGAAAAGGCACTGCTCTCCGTATGTTCAATTTATAACTTTTTGTTCTTGAATTTAATGGAGCAGTCAACCTGGACAGATTTGACTTTGGAGGGGCAAGGAAGGGGGAGGTAGGAAAGGTTGTTTTATTTTTAGCATTCTAATCTTCCCTGTGCCTGGATAGTCTGGGAAAGAAAATAGTCACTTTGGTTTGAATGTGCATTCCTGAGCTTGGATTTTAAACCTTTGGGGTTGCACCAGGGGAATCTAATGAGAGTGTCCCACATACATTGCCACCAAGATGATTCTGATAAAACTTGCTTGTCAAGATTTTCCCCTACTAACTTGTCTAATTGCTGGTAACATTCAGGCTTTAGAGGATGTGATAGATTGACTGCTCTGCCAGCACTGCTTTTTCCTCTCTAATTACCACCTAGTTGTAAAGGCCCTTTCCTGACACATTTAATGGAGAGGCAGAGGGAAAAGAGGTTTGCTTACTTTTAAAATATATTTTTATCATTCAGCAGTTATTTTTCATATATTTAATTTAAACCATGTGCTTCCCTCCTCCCTCCATCTCCCTCAGCCATAAGACCCGAATTTTGAAGAATCAATTAAGCAGCTAATATCCCCATTTGTACTGAATGTTTAGAGAAACTTTACACTTCCTCTTTGAGGCTGTGGGCTGCAAAAAAAAAAAAAAAAGGAAAAAAGATACTTAAACACTATGGAAGAAATGCTTATTGGTTAAGTGAGAGCTGACAATAATGGTTTTCGTTTCAAACAATCCAGAATTCCTCCTTGGCTCACACATGTGAAAGCGCCAGGCGAATGTTTAGCTGACATAATGCAAATGACTGGCCATAGATTTATTTGATGGCGAGTTGAGCAGACAGCCCTATATTGCACTCACTTGTACC
>VWZY01010551.1:321329-333279 GCA_013399075.1 Chloroceryle aenea | reverse complement strand
GGAGGCAGCAAAAAAAAAAAAAAAAAAGGAAAAAAGATACTTACACACTATGGAAGAAATGCTTATTGGTTAAGTGAGAGCTGACAATAATGGTTTTCGTTTCAAACAATCCAGAATTCCTCCTTGGCTCACACATGTGAAAGCGCCAGGCGAATGTTTAGCTGACATAATGCAAATGACTGGCCATAGATTTATTTGATGGCGAGTTGAGCAGACAGCCCTATATTGCACTCACTTGTACCCCACACAACCCCACTGGAGCCAAGATGATTTTGCTGGCAGAAATGAGAGCAGAATTAAACCCAAACACTGCGGTTGATGCATTGAGCCATTCGCTTTTGGCCACTGGCCAACATGACAGCCACATTTAAATAAGCCACCTGCTGAGTAGGGAGTTTAAAGAGCTAAGTGCTCGGGAGAGCTTTAGCTGAAAAGTATATTGAACTTATGCAATAAGGCGTGAAGTGAAAGGATTTCAGTGACAAGGAGTACTAGAGGCCATATTGTGGTCCTGACCTCGTGTTCTAGGTCAGATATAGAATAGTTGTGGGGATCCTCCCCTTCCTTGCCTACGCTACCTAAGATATCTCTATCAGACAGACACCCTGTTCGGAGCACCACTATGTACGTGTCCCACGAAGTGAACTATATACAGCAGACGCTCACATTTCATTATCTAATAAAGCTGTAGAACAGGAATGCTTATGCAGAACACTTCATTTCCCTCTGTTTAGATAATGTTGTGATTTTACTATTCAGAACCAGATTAGCTGCATCAGAAGCAGAAGTGCTTCCCCAGGAGAGCAGCAAGATCCCTGTCTTCCCAAGCACTACCGTACCACGAGGCCTTGTCTAAGTCACCTCACGATCTTTTTCGATTTGGTTCTCACCCTCCTTGTCAATTTTAACAAAGATGTCCTTAAGCACCTCAACACTGAAATGGGACTGTGCTCTTTCTGCTACTGATTATGTGTGAAAAAATAACAACTTCCTGCTATTACCAATCCAGTGACAAAATACTCCCCAAAGAGAGAGGCCGAAGAAAGTGACAGGAAGGCGAGTAATTCTGCTGTTCCAGCCTGGAACAGCAGCAGATTGCAAGTGTTATTTGGCTTTTTCTTAGCCCAAAATTGTTCAAATCAAATCAAACCAAGTTATAGCTGCAAAGACCCCTGTGAGAGAGGTTTACTCAGCACCAGGCTGGACAGCCCCTCCAGCAGTCAGACTCTTAAGCTAGATTGCTTTTCCTTTGAACTTCAGAAGGGGAAACCAAATGCATTACATCTGCGTAGGTTATTCAAATACATATTCACACTCTTTCCTCATTTGCACTCTTACTGCTTAACTTTTCCCTTCTCAGTCTTTGTTCGAAAAGCCTTGATATTGCCTTCTACCAGTAGAAACTACCAGTTTATTTTTTATTTCTTTACCCTCAAACTGTCACACGAATGCCTTCTGACTTGGTGGTGACATGGAGGTTGTCAAGTTCAGCAGCTGACTCATAGGCCATTACTCACACGGCTGCCATTCCAATTTTAACCTCTCCAGCCTGTGTTTAAAACAGGGTACCCCCTTAGCTATGCTGCCAGGAAACACTTTAAGAACTTAATTCAAATAAAAATATGTTATTTTTGGTGCAGAAAAGCTCCTATTTACACACAGTACTTGATAAGCAAAACACTTTAGTGGCAAAGGACTTGAACCTTTACTCATTGCAGTGTAATATGGCACTGCTTCTACACGACAGGCATTTAAGTGTTACTGATTTGCCAGTTGAAAAGATGTAGCCATAAGATCGAAGAAATATTACAGAAAAGTATTTGTTAGAGAAGGTCCCAATCTCCAAAGTAGTTCTGCAATCATTGTCTCAAAATGATCTGAACAACAGGTCATTCACTTCAGATCACATCTCTGCCCCTGCCCTGACTGTGGGAACGATGCACCCGATGCTCACCATATCGTGCTGCTTGCCAGCTCTGTTTAACAGCAGAAGCACCAAGCTCAGCAGTGGGCTGCTTTACCATAACACAGGCTGTGGTCATGTTACCTCACACGGAACCATGGAGCCTACAGGAGTAACCTGCGNCTTGTGCACACACCTGCCCATTGTAGAGAAGGGGTTTTTTTGTTGGTTTTGTTTTCTTTTTTAACTATCCTTTCTATGCAAGGATGATCAATTGCCTCTGTCTCTTCCTAGTCATGTCCCTATTACAGAAGATCCTGTTCCAATAAATGATTAGTACATGCAGAATGCATTAAAATGAATTATAATAGCAATCCGATCCCCCGTGCCTCGGCAGAACCTTTCCATCACAGGTGACAGCTGGTTCCCTTGGGCTTAGCTCTGGAGAGAGAGCACCAGACCTCAAAACTCAATCCAATAACTTGGTATGAACCTAACCAGCTACATAAAGCATGCCATGCTTCCACCATCTCTGAACTAAGAAAGATGTAGATCAAAGGCTATTCAAGAAGCTACATACACAACCCCGCCTCAAATAAATGTAAATGCATTTTTCCATATATTATGTGATTACAGCCTCTCTCAGCCTATGGTGCTATGTTTTATTACAGGCCACCAAATATAATTAGCTGGTGACCCAGAAAACTGATATATAAAATCCTTTTAATCACCAATATGGCTTTCAATTATATAGTGTAAACTTATTAACCTTTTTACTGCTGAGATTTGATTTATGGAATTCCAGCTGCATTAACATTACAGGAGGAGATAGAAAGTGTCTTGTATGACACGTTGGGATTAACAAGTGATGGCTGACTTTGCCATCACGGAGTCTCACAGAGCAAAGGCAGCATCCTGGAAGTCCCCAGGGGCTCATTTCTATCAGAGCTGTGTGAAAAGTTTGGTCTGTGAAGTGAGGCTGGGTAATTCCTGTCACTTTATATAGAAACCAGAACACACAGTCCAGTTATGGCTTTCAAAAGGAGCAGGGGTTGTGTGAGCACCTGCTGCGTTAATAAACAACAAGGGCAAAGATAGGGCTGTATTTGTACCTCTGCTCACTCGCACGGTCAGAAACACTCGTATTTTCAATGGAGACACTTTGGGGAATTCCACTGCATGGGAATCCTTAACAGCAGCTCTATTCAAAGAAAGGTTGAGTACGAGGAGAAAGGCTATTTGTGAGGATGCATTTGTAGAAAACTATATTCTTTGTGCTTCTTCTTTCATTTTACCTGGACCTTCCCACCCCCCCACTCTGGAAAAAGGGGAAGTTCCCAGAAAGTTATAGATCAGTAGAAAAGGGTTTGCATGCTTTTTGCTGGTACAGAAACAGTGTTTCATGCTTTCTACAAGGTCTTAAGCATTCCTGATCATCTTCCCATGGGGCTGTGTTTCTACAGATAATGCAGAGAGGAGACAAACAGGCCACACTGAAACCCTGATAATTAAAAAGCCAAATTACCAATCTAAACTAGGTGATGCATAAAGATCCAATAAAAACCACAGGCATCTAATAGGTAAATACTATCATACCAGACTTAATTGAATCAGCCAAGAATGGAAAGAGATGGATTTCTAGCCCACACAGGTCATTTCATTCAAGTCTCAGAAATAACAATTCTTGCCGTAACTTCCATTCACAGTTCCCTCCCATCTCTTGGTTGCCCATTATTTGCTGTTTAATGACAATAAAATAACAACATTCTATAGGACCATTTCTGCTGTGAACACCCAATTACCTCTTTTGTAGTCTCAGTAGGACTAAAATAATGAATAGATTTGCAAATACATATAAATTTTCAGTTTTCAAATCTAACCCTTTTTCAATCATAAAAACCATTTTACAGTTAAGCTATTTTTTAGGATTTTTTCACATGTAAGCATCCCCAAATGATGCAATAAAGCAAGGTGAAATAACTAACATTCCCTACACACTGAACCAAACCATCATCATTCGCTTCACATTTGAAAAACAAAAACTGAAAAGCTTTGAAAGCCACCGGGAAGAGAGGCTACGTGGTAGGTGCTTTGATAGCCATCATCTTCACGGAAGAGAAACACCAGTATTTGCCATCACCTTTCTTCAAATTAAACGTTTTTGATTGAGATGCAGATACAGATGTATATAATATATGGAAAAAGATCTTTGATGAGGTGCAGATGCCCCCACACAGGCACCGCTTTGCCTGCAAAACGAGCAGCTCACTTCCCTTTGGGCCATCCTCAGGTCACCCTTTCTTTTGCAGATACAGATCTGTGATGGTTTAATGCCAACCAACTCACACACTGGAAAAAGACCCCCAAGTCCTGACTGCCTGGGTCATACCTGGACATCCAGCAGATTTATCCCAAGGCCAGCTTTGACATCTCCTTCTCCATGGGCCGAGATTTCTGGCGCTTGCGTTACTGCCATCCAGCTCACGTCGGCTCCTCCGGGTGCTAATAAGGCCCATCACAGAGACAGCAAGACTTTTAAGCATATTCTGTGAAACAAGGAGAATAAAAATCAATGGCACTACATAATCCAGTCAGTGCTTTTCTTTGCTCACGAATCTTCATTTATTCAGCTGGGGAAATTATTAACTGTCTAGAAATAATACAGTAAAGGCAGTCAATGACAATTATAACATAAAGCCTAATAGAGATGGTGGTAGGAATACAGTAGAGTCTGTTCTGCTAAAGCCCATTTATAATTTTTAATAAAAACAGTAACATTTTATGATAAGTGGACATCATTTAATGCTCAATTACTATGAAATTCCTTTGGAAATATATATTAAAGGCAATAGCTCTGTATTTATACCAGAAGGGTTCCTCGAGATTGATGTTATTACAGTGAATACTAGGGGAATGTCAAGTCCAACACCAGTGCATTCAATATTCTTGCCCTCTGGGTCAGGTATTCTTTCCTCCCCCACTCTGACATTTGAGATGAGTCCTTATCTACGTGGAGAGGAGCCACATAAATTATAGACGTGCTGCAGTTTTTTAGAAAAGGAATTTGCAACATGGGCTGGCAAGGCCTTTAGCTATGATTAACTGAGA
Source organism: Chloroceryle aenea (assembly GCA_013399075.1). Classification (NCBI taxonomy): domain Eukaryota; kingdom Metazoa; phylum Chordata; class Aves; order Coraciiformes; family Cerylidae; genus Chloroceryle; species Chloroceryle aenea. Next base: position 328,268 of record VWZY01010551.1, on the reverse strand, counting down.
CATTTTTGAATAACAATACAAAAAGGTAGAGCTCCTAAACAGGCAGTTTTCTCTTGAAGGCCAAGAGGTTTCTAAACCCCTACATTTCTAAAACAAGCATTATTTCAGATATAGCATATAAACCTTTACAGTAGAACTAAATTCAACTTACTGAAGGTTTCTCTTAGCACAAAAAAAAACTACCCTAAGTCTTTGTCCTCTACTTGTAGAAGCTCCTATTCTGTAACATTCTGAGCCCTACCTTACCCTCAGAGTTCACCACCTACCTCTGAGCCCTTAAATATGCTCTGCACAGGTGGGATTAGTTACCCTGGAAAGCAAAACAGCATCTCCCCCATCACCTACAGCTGCCTGCATCTATGCTTTCAACCACACGTGTTGGTGCTGTGACTCAACACTGCTCCTTCCTGGCAGGTTGTGGGAGAATGTGTTTGTCTCAGAGGGATTTGTGAGGGAAAGCAAGGGGATGTGGTCAGTGAAGCAGCAAATTGAACCCGAGCAGAGTATGGCTGAAGCTTGCTGAAGAAGCCTTAAATCAGAGGCTTCTGCATTTTGTTTAGCTACAATCTCCACTGGCAGCTGTTAGCAGCAGAGTAGGTAAAAATGGCTGGAGTTGGTTTGGGAAATGCAGTCTGGGAAGCTGAATCCAAGGCCATCCCTTTCTCCCTGGATGTATCTGTAGCCAGGGCTCTTCCTCAAATGCAGTCCATAATGTGACTTTGTACACAAAATCTATCGCCCGAAGGTGGTAGTTCACTGGCTCCTGGAGGATGAGGGTGCTGCCATTTGGAGGGCTGCCCTGCTTCCTTTGCAGTGAAGACTAACAAGATTAGCCATGGTTTGAAAGATGGCAGATACCAGACACAGGTCACTGGAGTCTTCAGTCTGCATCACTGCTAGGACCCAAAGACAATAAATACTATCAATAGCTACTTAGCAGCTTAGGGAAAAGAAACAGTTGGAGCAAGTGGGGCATCCTAAGTGCTCTGCTAGAACTAACACTATTCTATTTAATCATAAATCATATTTTGCATCCTCTGCTGCAATGCTATTTATCCCAGACCTTCAGGCAGCTTAGACACCTGGCATAATAGCCCATTAATTACTTCAGCATGGGAAATAAATGTTAATATCTTTCTCTCTGATGCTCATTACTAAACACTTCACGCATTCCTGAATACCCATCAATGGTTCATCCTTCTTCCTTTTAGATATAACAGGCTTTATTTCTCAGGTTGACTTTAATCAACATCTCCCTCAACTCTGGGTGGCTTGCAATAATGTTTATACTTTCATCTGGGGTCACCAGTTCATTTAAGAACTCGGGACAAGGTATTTGTATTTTGCTGCACTCGTGTTCTTATCCTGTTAAAGATGATTACAACATCCACTTTTGTCCAGTGTTTCAGTAGCTGAAGATGAAAGGTGGTGTGAGGCATAATGGCAGCAGGTCAGCACTTTCAATAAGCATCCATCTGTAAACGAGTCCCTTAAAATACTGCAGCAGTGTGAAAGCAAGTTGCATCCTAATTGGGCAGAGTGAAAAGCCATAGGGCTTATAAATATAATGTGTAGGTGATCTGTCTTGCCAAAAAAGAGGAGGTTCGTTATATGAAGGACACATTATCCTTTTCTCTTCCTATGATTCAGCATGGTAAGTAGTCATTCCTAATTGGCTTACAGCTTAGTATGAAATATTAGGATGCCACACAATGTGATGACACAGCTGGATTCCTAAGGGAAGCCAAAGAGTGATCTGAGAACAGAAGAGGGACAAGAGCAGATGTGGGTCTGAAAAAAAAGAAATAATTGTAGCTTACAGAGTAGCATGTCATTCTTTATCCTCCTCCTCCTCCCGTGTACAGCATGCTGCGTACAGCACACCGCTCTCCTGGTAGAAAGAGACCTGTCATTTCATAGTTCCTAAATAAAATGTGGGGAAAAAAATGTGATTGCTGGGAGTATTGAAACAGGAAGAGGCAAGCAGGCTGAATAAATCTGGGCAATAGCTGCCTCGTCATGAAAAATACACTGCACAAATTTCACCTCTCTTTGTGCGTCGGATGATGATTTCCTCACATTTATTCTTGACTGGAAAGTATTTGCCAAATTACCTAGTCAAACAATCTGTGGGTCACTCGCAGAAGTTCGGCGGTCGGGAGAAAAGCCATTTGAGTGGACACCCAGGTCGTATGCTGGGAGCTTGTTTCCTGGTCCTGGCCTTGATTCAGGAACGTAATTAAACAGCTGCCCACCTGAAGTCAATAGGGCTATTCACATGCACTTAAGTGCTGCTGACGCCAGGCTGCGGGGAATAAGACTTCTCAGGGGGAGGCTTTTGCTGCAAATACTAGTGCTAATTCAAAATTCCCTTTCTACAAAGTCCTTCTCCTGCAGTCAGCTGAAATTAGCTATATCCACCGTGGTGCTTGCCAGGAAACTTGATAGAATATTGCCCAAAGTGAACATAAAGGAGAAATAAACACAGCAGAAATTAATAACAGGAGTTCAGACCAGTAGGTTGCAAAAGATGTGTTATAAATTTCATCCAGCTGTAATGCAAATTCTGCCAAATGATTGGAAACATCTCCCTTTTTATATCACTGTTCCACTACATATTAATAGTAACCAGTTACTGATGCGGTACTAAAATATTAATGATATGGTCATAAACCTGAATCAGTGCCTAACTTGGCAGAACAATGTAGGGCAACTTTTCAATCACATCTGAACAAAACCAGTTTTCAGAAACCATTTTGTTACTGCGAGGTCACGTGAGCAGAAGTAATTGCATGGCTATTTTAAGCACAAAAAAAAATTGTTACTCTTCCTTGGAAAATCAACAGCCCCGTTGAGGTGTACAGGACAGGTGCCCAGATACTTGTGCAAGGCTGAGAGAATCTCAAACCAGGCAGAAACAAAGTTCATGCAATTAATTAGTAAGATTTCATCTGTGATTTCATCTGCAGCTGGGATGACTGACTTTTATATGTACATTAGAGACAATAGCCTCAAATCCCTGGGGACTGATTGTTTCTGCAGGATTTAGCTCTTTGTTCTGGACTGAGTTGGAATATGCTCACCAAGTAAGGCAAGAAATCCAAAGCAAAATGCAGGGATTTTGCACCTGCCTGATATAGGAGCAGGTGAATTAAACAACTCTGCGTCATATCATCTGTGACTACAACAGAAATTTGGGGGTGTTAAAAGGATCTAAAAGTCAGAGACTTCTCTTGCACCTTCTATATTTTCCCATCTGCTACCCAAGCCACCCTAGTGCAGACAACCAGGGGCAGCTGCCAGCTAAACAAGGCAGCCTTTGGGATGGTTGATTGGATCTGTAAAAGAGAAGCAGGTCTTGAAGTCTCCCTGCTTCTCACTTCAGCTATGCTCTAGCAGATCTGGGTAGGTCCATTTTATTGTTCACATTTGTCCCTTTCTATGAGGATGGGGCCATATATCTAAGCTCCTTTCAAACACCTTTAATTGAAGCTACAAATTAAGTCAAGTAAAGGACAGACACAGAAGGATTCTGTGTACTCTGCACAATTCCCAACAGCAGCTAGCACCCCAGGATGAGACGGAATACTAAAAGAATATTAAACTTCTAAATTTCCACACTCCACGGCTAATGGCTCACACTCATGGCTAGCATCACTTTCCCCTCACCCTCTATCAGGATCCAAAAGAGGCACTGGAGGAAACTCATATAAATGTGACATTTTGTGTCAGTGCATCAATATGAAGCCAAAGTCCTTGCTTTAAAGGTCTTTTGCTGCTGCTCCTTTGAGTTGTCAGTGCACAAATAAGCTGACTTTAGTCATGAGTTTTCAGTTTAGAAGTGCAGAGAATGGCATGAAATTAATTATGTCAGAAAAAAAAGAAGAGTCCTTTTCTTCTGCTTTTTTTATTGCAGTCACATAAACGAGGATCCAAAATACCACTGAGATATCACTTAACATTGTTAGCACCTGGAAGGCAGGTCTGATCACTGTGACAATGTCTTTTATTAGCTGCTGACCAGAGTTGCTGCAGTCACTTACAGCAATGATAATCTTTCTTCATTATATGTGCAAGCAGATGCCACAGAGGTGTGACTGACAATCACCCCTTTTGGAGTAAGTGATCATAGGGTTTCCACTGCTCTCACATCCATGGGCTCCTTGTTTATTAATGACACAGGTGAAATTTTAGTGTTGCTCCTGCTCAGGTGGGAGATAGCAAACATTAACTTGATTGACAGCTGTCATTAAGAAAGTTTCTCATACGACTCACGTAGTAAATTATGCAGTCTTACTGCAAAACAAGTTGCCAAACAAAAGAATGTTGGTGTTTGTTTTTTTTTAATATGTTACCCAAACAGAAAAAAAATTGCCCGTGTTTTGAAACTTGTTCTAGAAAGACACTGGAACTACTTTGAGCAGCATGAGAACCTCCAGGCAGCCATTCATTGCTGCTCTCAGACAAGCAGATTTTCAGTTCCTAACAGAGTGAATGGCAAATGTAACATTTCAGGGCTCCTTCACACCCCAAAGCAATCAGCATTAGTGAAACAACAGGAAGACAGTTACATCTCCAAACATACCTACTCCTTGGATAGCTCAGCTCCAGTTCCTCTTCTAGATATTCTTTCTCTGTTGTTTTTTTCTTTCTGCCAGAAAGACCAACGGAGGACAGTGAGGAGAAAGGTAAGACCCTCTCAGACACTGTCCCATACGTGGCACGAGGTGCACATGACTATAGATGAGTCTGCAGAGGTTACAGGGCCTGCAGAGGTGCCATGCTAAACCTTCATCTTAAAACTGTACAGAACAGCTCCCACATCATCTCCCACATCTAAAGTCTACTCTAAACCCCCCAAAAAAAATTTTAAAAAAGTCTCTTGGAAGAAGACAAGTCAAACATAACTCATTCCTTTATTCTTTTTCTCTCTTACCATGCTTTACAGATGATTGTTTCATCTCATTCTTCTGTTTCCAAGAAAGACCTTTCTAAATCCTCAGGCAATATTCAGAGCAGGCAGATTTTTCTTTGAGTCTTCAAGGCTGATCTGATCAATTAAAAAAAAAGAAGGTTACAGTACATTTTAAACCAAATACCCCATAGTATAAGATCTCAGAGGTTATTCTATAAGAAAAATATTTTTTGTTAGCAAGTAAATGCAATGAAATGATAACAGGGATTCAGCACAACCCCCTTTCTCATGTGTCCTGTGGGATTTTCTGTATTGTTCTCTGTGTTTAAAGGGTTTAAATGCAAGGGTAAGGCTGCTGAAGTCCTGGACATGTGAGTTCTGTTCTCTGCCTGGAAATGAAGTGCTGCAGATCACACAAAATTCTTCCCAGCTGTTTTGCCTCTGCACATTTTTGTCCTTTTTCACTTATGAAAGCTATGAATTCTCTTCAGCCACAGCCTGTCTCCCTGCATGTGATGCACCACAGGGCCCCACAATCTCGTCTGAGGCTGTTTGGGCCCAGCTGCAATGTAAACAGTCTTCACCACTGGGACTCCCTCACAGGGTTTAGAGTCTTTGCAACAGCAAATTTCCACTGAAGTACAACTGCTTCCTCAAGGTGAGAGTTCCCTAAGGCTTCAGGAATCAGAGCTGACATAATGTGAAATTTGCTTCCCCCTTTACCAGCTCCAGCTAAATAAACTCATCTTCTGTACAGTAGGACACACTTCATTTTCCTGTCCTTCATTTTCTTCTCCCTGTTGTTGATTCCAAAAGGAGACCACATAGACCAACCATCACAGCCAATTTGATTTCCAATTTTCTGGGTAGCTTTGCAATCACACTCCATTTGTCACCTGAATGCAGTATCGAATTTGCAGCCTGGGTGTGAATGACTTCTGGAATTATCTCCCTTGGACAAGACACCAAAGCAATTCAAAAGCAAGTAAACAGAATGCAGAAATACCCCTGAATAGGATTATGTCAGGTTTCTAAATCCTAATCCTGTTACTTCAGCAACTACCCATTTCTTTTCTCCTTCTTCCCTTCTGGCTAATATTTCCTACCCAGAACTCAGTTCAGCATCACCACAGCCATCAAATATATTCTGTAAAGTTACTAGGACTGCATGAATGTTTGGAGCTCAGCAAGCTGTACTGTAACACCAAAATATGTTCTTGACAACCACTGACCCCAAAAGCTGATGTGATCAAACACATCCCCCCATGAAAGAAAGCATAAGACTGTAATAAGTTTTACAATTTTAAGGAAAATAAATCCTAATCCTTTGCCTTTCTGTGGTATTCCTCTAATTGCTGTTTCCTTACACATTCAAACATCTACGATTTGGTTCCGTTGTTTGAACGTCACTTGCAATCAAATCAATGTTGCGGACACAACATCTTTGAACCTTTTAGTCCAGCTGTGAACTTTGGGCTTAATCCTTCAGGGCGCCCTTGTCTAGCAAGCTTTAATGTATATTAAATTTTCTACAAGGAGAGCAAAAGTGGTCAAAGCAAGATAGTGCAAGATTCTGTGTTTCATAAATTAATAAGCATCACCAACTGCATTGCTTGACCCTTTAAACCCTGTGAAATTAATATAAGTAGACAACCAAAGTGCACTTGGCCCCTGAAGAGCCTTGGAAGTTCACTTAAGCAATCCAAGTTTCCTTAAAGTTTTATAAGCCAGCTTTTAAAGCAAGTCCTTTGTACTTATTACTGGTGACAGTGAGCATTACAACAGCCAATGAACCTTTGCTGACTTCCGACCCCAATATGGTAGAGCACAGTTATCAAGGGAAATATCAGAATCAAAGCTTGTATATTACATTGAGGTCCTGACTCTTGAAAGAGCCCCCCATAGACTCTTCAGACTATGTCAGTGAAATAAACAGCTAATATTCTTAGACATCTACTTACGATATACGGATATTATTGTTTACTTAAGTCCTTTTGGCACAGTAACACCCCATCAGCTCCCCC
>VWZY01010551.1:249896-321289 GCA_013399075.1 Chloroceryle aenea | reverse complement strand
CCCTGAAGCCTCTTCCAAAGAAAGCCGTGGTATTCTCAGCTCCCTTGCAAGAAGACAATATTTTAAGATCTTTTATTTAGCCCAAAAAAAACCACCACTTGGCGGTGGTGAGTCAAGCAACACTAAGTCTTCATCTTACACCGATTAATGGATTTAAATTATTAAATGGCATTAGGTAGGCATGGTGAGGAATACATGGTCTTCTCCCAGCCCTCCGTGCAGGGTGAGACTGCCTTGAACAATGAGGAGAATGTGTACCCACACCTCCTGCATTCTGGCATTAATCTTGCAGTCACTTGTAATACTTGAGTTAGCATCCTGTAGAAATAAGATATCTCACCCTTGCCAGCTGATTATATTTTTCATAATGTAAAAGGTTTTTGCTGAATTATTCAGGTGTTTTTCCTACTGCTTAAAAAAAAAAAAAAGGAGGGAGACAGAAAAGCTAAGGCAGCCAGGTATCTAGGAATAAACAGGCTGTCAGGTAGTGGTGCCCAGCATTAGTAATTATTATTGGACTGTAATGCCCCATTAATGGTGATGTTTAAGCTAAACTTTTCAAAAGGGCAAGCAGAATTCCAAAACAATGGACACATGATGAGAAATTGCAAGACTGTCTTCTGAAGAGCTTCAGATTCTTAATGTGTGCATCCCCCCAGCAGAGAAGTCAGGGTGGACATGTGTTATCTGTTCTCTCCACCTGTTCAGAAGATTTGGGGGGTGTTTAGTGACACTGGTTTCCAGTTAATCTCATTTGTCTGCCTAGATCTGGACACTGACAGAAACAATAATATTACAGCACGGGGAAAATAAAAACATTTTATATATATTCTATACGCAATCATAGGTAAGAAATAAAATCCAAATAGAAAGCAGAACTCAATTATTAGGAAATAATAATGAAATTTCTTACCAGAAACACAGATAACAAGAAGCAGCTGGAAAAATTAAGTACTTTCAAGAAATGTGGCTCACAGCTTCCATGCAAAGTGAATGTTAACAGGGACAGACTGGTGACAGGGTTACAGTCCCTGCCAGGCAGGTGTCTACTCTAAGAACAGTGAAGGTCACTGAGGAACTCCCTGGTTATTAAATAAAAATTGGACCATAAGTGAACCTCTAAATACTTTGGATCTAGCCTGACACATGTTGCTCCAATTCAGTTTTTTTGTAAGCAAGGAGGGGCTATTGAAGATGGACTCTCATTAATTGATCGTTATCAGTAACAGCTCATTTAAATGTATCTGCATATAGCTGTGGTCACCTGCAGTGGTATTAGTGGTTGAATTGCATGCACCAATACTGAAGGAAATGAAAATAAACTCATATGAATCCCAGGCACTGACTGGCCACACAGCCTAATGGACCATCCTAGAGCAGCATAAGCAAGAAAATCATGTAATTGTTGACACGAGGGAAAACAGCTTCTACATTCAGGACTCCTCCATTTGAAAACCCATCAGTCATGGGCCTGCTGGTTGCTGCCTTTGCTCAGAGCTATCAGTCGTCTTCTCTGCAAATGGATGACCAGCTGGAGGAAATGTCTACAAGGATTAGAACAGGGTAAGGGAGGTGACAAAAGAGGTCTTTCTTTCCAAGCAAGGAAAGCCAACTTTGTAGATCCCAAACCTCCAACACCAGCTTTAGTGGGTGGCTCTAGTAAATGCTCATTTACCACTTGGAAAACAGGATCTGCATAGGAAAAAAATTACTTCTGACTAGCTTCTGACTTCTGACTAGCTCTCTTTTCGAGAAAACCATCTGTGTAACTCTATCTGGAGTGAAAGCAAAGACAAATGTCTCCCACCTATGCAAGTTGCTTTCCTTACTTGGAACAGTTCAGTGCTGGAGAACCTACAGGAGCTTGGAGATGGGATGTTAATTTGTTTTCCACCTTTCCTCGGGAGATTTCCAGGCTTACAGAACTGATGAATGAGTTCTGTCTACCTAGCTCCCATATTCAGTCAGGCCTGTGACACATCTTTGTTTTTTGGTTCCTTGCATTCAAAAAAATTTGCTGAGTCTGGGGGAGTCTCAGAACTGCCATCCAAGCCACGAAGGTCTTCTGCAGACCACATTTCATTAGCCAGCTGGAAAAGAAAAGCCCCTTTTATCAAATCCCCTGGGGCTAACGCATATTGAAAATAATTTGTTCTTAGCACATTTAGAAGCAGGTTTTCAAATGATGAATGAAGAAGAATATTCTCTGTTTTCTTTGTTTTTCAAGTTCTTAGAGTGAATTTGTGATCACTGAAACTCTGGTACTGTGAGCAGAGTGGTTTTCCACTAACTTGCCACTGTTTCCTAGCCCAGGAAGCTGACTACATCTTGCAAAAGGGATGTACACATTCAGTTGTTCCCTGCAAGTGCATGGCTAGAGCATTTCCATAACTAAGGTCATTACCTTGAGAAGAAAATGTACATTTTCTTTCTTTGAGCAGCACCTAGTACCAAATGCTGCAATTCTGACTCTCTGTGATATGCTCCTGCCACAGAATGGCTTTTCTTAATAATTTGAAATAGCCAAGATATGTCTGCCTTCATGGACTGGTTTGCTGTTTTGCTTTAAATTGCTGATACAACTTCTCTTTGAAATGTCATTTGAGGGGTCCCTTTTAAGGGAAAAATATTTTTTTTCTCTTTCAGTTTATCAAATTTTCAGTTGTTTTTAGTTATTTCTCAGGAAGAATCAGGCTGTGAAATGTGAATAAAATTTTTATAGTTTCTAGACAAGTTTTCTTCAATCCAATAAAATGAAAACATGAAAAGGGGTTTTGATCAAGTGCTCAAAAAATTTGAGTGGCTAAAATTGCCAGGATGTTATTAACAGCTTCTGAATTTTCAAAATTTTCAGTGGAAGCCAGTACAATTTTTAGGAAGCAATAAACCCTTATCTGAAATTGTATCAGTGGAGCTTAAAAAAGAAAACTCTAACAGACAATGCATAGGAAAAATGCTCTAGTGGGACTAACAACTAAAGCCACAAAGACTATGTTGGATCAGAAAATTTTATTTTCCACAGTAAGTGAATATTAATTTCAAGGCTACAAGTTACTGACTAAAAACAGCGTTAAATGTATCGGCTGTTGTACACCCAAGTTCTAATGAGGACAAATACTGCTGGTCCAGTCCCACAAAGACAGCCAGACACATAACTCCTATTGATTTCCCTTGAATCCTTTACTTGCAAGCATGATTTTCTTGTTTACAGTTAGCTCAGGTACCTCTGTGCAGCACTTCCTTGCAATACAGAGGTATACTCTGGTCCTTCCACCCACTGGTGATTGAGACCTCGGGTGTTTTAGGGTTAATAACTTACCCACCATGTCCGTGGCTCTGGGGTCCCATCTTCCTGGCTTGCAGCAAGACGAAGCCATACTTCATCTCCTCTACTTACCAAAGAAGATGATCTTTACTTCCAGCCTCCTGCCCCCAGAAGGGCCAAAAGGGGAAATCCTGCCTGATCAGCTGTGACCACTATGGAAAGCAATGACCATCTTCCACTTTTAACTAGAAAAGAGGGTTTCTCTTCATGTGCCTGTCTGTTTTGGTCTGGGTGTACGTTTGCCTGAAGGAATGTAGTGCAGCATCAGCTTCCCCATGTGTGAGGTGGAAAAGGCCACGGGGTAACCCAGGTGATTCTTTTCCGGCAGGTAAGGGAAGGTTTAAAATGGCAAAAATTGGGATCGGACCTTAACATGCTCTTAACTATTGACATCAAAGCGAAGACAACACACAGGCAATATTGCTGAGGGGCTAAAACTGCAACCAGTAGAAAAAGGTCTAGTTTCAACCATAAGCTCTGCCAAGTAACACCTTAATCTGATTCTGCCCAGGTTAGCATTCACCCCAGCTCCCCATTTGGGTACTGACATCTCAGAAAATTAAATATTGAGTTAGCCCCCAAAAGAAACCCCACCTAGACAGACCAAACACCCTCTACACCCCCCACAAACGAAGGAGACTTTTCCACAGTTCCAGAAATATTTGACAGTATCTCCTTCCTGGGCTACAGCTCCAGTAATTGATCTGCTCTATTATTTTTCCCTATTCTTTCTCTGTTTCATTTAAATATGTCCTTCGTATTTCTGGAGCTTTTTTTTTCCCCCAGCCTGTATCTCCACTGCTACATTATTTTTTATCTCTCTCCTCTATTCTTCAAGTGTGAAAAGGGTGCTCTGTTCTCTAATATTCATTTTTCTTTTTTTTGTTCTCCAAGTACTTTCTTTCCCGTCTGTAACAGCCCCTAATATGCACCTCCATTCGATTTTACTTACCCAGCTTGAAACCCTCTCATTCTAATTACCTTTTCAGTTTTCTTCTATTTCTCCCTTGAGATGTCTCAATTAGTGTACTTTTTCTTACTGGCTGTCACCTCTGAGCTACAAGGTGGGTCTAACTCCAACTTAAACCATGCAGAAAATAAATGAGGAGCCGTTCTTGGCGGCCCTGCTGAAGGTGGTGTTACTTTACAAACTAGTGCACCTTTAATAGATGATAAATGGGCAGAAAAGTGGCCTTGTTAATGCAGCAGCCCTTGATTTGGTTGCCATGCCGTGTCCTTTCATTACTCAAAGATACAGGAAAGGCAACCCGTGCTAAGTCCTGGGTGATGTACTTCCATACAAAGAGAGTGAGTAGAGGCTAATTAACATAGTTCTGGTCAAAGCCTGAAATTAACTCTTGTCTTTAAAGACCAAAGCTAAAAATGTCATTTGTCTTAGGCATAATTATGTTTAGAGGTAATTATAGTAGCAGAATAACAGCAAGCAAAATGAGCCTAGGAGTGGGTTTTTCTGCCCTTTCCATCTCTAGCATAACTCTAAATTCTATTTCTGTCAAAGAGAACTGGATAAAAATGCAGGTGACATCCACAGTACATTTCTTTGATTAAAATTGGCACCATCATATTGAAGTTCACACCGAGCTTTCAGAACCTGAGGAGTAAATTCTCTCTCTACGTGCTCCCATATAATGGGAAAAAGAACACGCTCCCCACCGCAGCCTGCACTGCGCAGCGAAGGGGAGATGTGTGCCCAGCTGGTTAAAGTGTCAGGATTAGACCCAAGAATCACATCCAATGGAATGTGACCTGCAACATACACACGTCCCAGGTCCCTTCAAATGACCCAAGATAGCTACACAGCAAAGAGAACAGCCCTTGTTCTGTCCTAGTACAGTAGGACCTCCAAATTAAAGCCTTTGCTTCCTGTGGTAATTAATTTGTCATGCAAGTCTCATCATAGTATGTCCACCTTTCAACCTCACTTGTCCAGAGCCAGGACAGCTATGTCTCTATTCCACAGAACAGATATACCCCAGATGTTTGAACCTACTTATTTAAATTAAAAAAAAAAAAAAAGGCAATAATAAAAATGATTGTTGTTATTACTGCTGCTATTATTAGAATCCTATATGCTGCTGTCACTGTTCTGTTGTCCTGAGATCCAGCTACCTGCAGTGCCTGTTCCACCACCACCACTGACATTTGAGCACATCAGCCATTAGTGGGCTGGAGGACTTATCTGTGAGATATGGTGAAGATTTTGAGCTAAACTTTTCTAAAGTTGGGATATATTTGGATCAAAGCTTGACACTGAAGTTAAATTTCTCCCAAGTGTTTATTACTGAAAGAAAATTCAAATACCCACTCTATCTAGATCTGTCTATATGGCCAGTCATTTTCTCAGTTTCTGCATTTATCTAAGGTGGCAAAAGCATTTAGATTTCTACTGCATGGGGCCTGAAGGTCTCCATGTGATACAAAATGCATATATACCGGGCAAACTGGAATTTCTAAAACACACTCTGTCGACTCAGCTGCCAGCAAACATGAAGGTCTGTAACAGAAATATATGCAGGGACTATTCCCGTGGTCCAAATTTGTCTGTTTCTGAAATTATTGTGCTTTACGGTGGGAATTCAGTGAATTCACCCAAGAGCCCCTAATACCATTTTCGGCACAAGCACAAACTAAGATACAGCCCTGATTTCACTGCGATGACCATACTGCGTAAAATGTTGTAACAACTTTTGGAAGTATGGGAGGGGAAAAGATCACCTGCACAGACTTCTCTAATGCTTCTAATGGAGCCACCTCTGCCACTTTCACTAGTATCCTTCACAGCAAGCAGAGAGTCAGGGCAAAAGTTCCTCAGAAGGATCAACCCTAGGAGACCTGAAGGCATTCTCCCACTGTGCCCCAGACAGACTTTAGTCTTCAGAGACAGGCTCCACTGGAATACCAATTTAAGCACCAATTTAAGCACAGGGTATAGGAATTCTGCTTAAAAAAAATCCCAACAACAACCTGCCCAAAACCTCAGCACCCTTTTGAAAGTCTCACTGTGCTATCAAAGGTGAATCCCAAAAGACCTGCGTAGCCCTTGAATTGTGACTTTCTGGAACTCCAGAAAACTTCCTGAAGGTATGGCTCATGTCCTCAAACATTTGAGGTTTTCCAACTACATCAGTTACCTAATAAAATTTATCCCTTCTCCCTGTAGATGGTACCTCATATACCTCTTTAGACCTTCAGAGCTATTGCATTACTACCTTTAGAAGTAGTGAAAATATCCTTGCAATGACATCTGCCAGCATCACCTGACAGACACAAGCACCAAAGCCCATCTGGAAAAGCTGCCATAGTATTTGTTCACCCTTCATGAGATTTTCGTGCAAAATATGTTCAAACACAGAAGAGCTTCCCAGCTATACGTCACTCTGACATCTGTTATATTCAAACACTCTTCAGGGTCCTGCTAATTGAGTTTCATCTGTAACTAGATGGAACTCTAGAGCTGCAAACCTGCAATGTTGCCATTTATGGGATCTTCACTAATTAGCAGGGGATGTCTCTTAATGAAGAGAAAAGACATTTTTTCAGCAGCATGTGCAGCCTAGTTCGTAATCCTGGGGAAATGCAAAGCCTACAGAGAACAAAATAAAAAACCATATTGTGACTGAAGTAATCTATGGACAGCAAACAACAACCCTGAAACTAAACCATATTCTGCTCCTCCCTGGCACAGCACAAAACTGGCAGATCTTAATGAAGAACCTGAAAATTAAAAGCTCTTGAGTTCAGAGCTAGCTGTCAGTCATCAGGGGCACGTGTGGCCTGCAAGCATCCTACACTGCACCGGGAGTTGAATACAGAGGGACCACTTCTAGGAGATGGCTGTGCCAGTAAGCCCACATGGCCCCAACCATCACCATCAGACCTACCACTGTTTAGCCACGTTAGCCCAGGACTGGCAAGAAGAATTCCTTTACATGGTGAACACTGCTTCAGGCTCAGAGATGGTTTGTGTCTAGTTACTGCAGTATTTCTTCCCCATCTTCACTGCCCTGAGGTTCATTGTGGCTGGACCCACCAGCCTGTGCAGACATGTCACAGAGAAACTTGTCCTACAATCTCACAACTCTTGAGAGATCAAACTGGAAAAGATCTTACAGGAAACAAAACTTTTTCACTGCAAATGGTGAGCTCATCTGGGAGTGACATCTTTTCCTTTCAGCATGGGAGGATCATCAGATGCTATGATGCTTCTGAGCAGGGCCCAGCTGTGCCACCACTGGCAGAACACTCTCTCTTTTGAGGTCAATAGGTCTGTGTCAACAAGGCCATTCCACCCATAGCTGCACCTAGAGCCACAGTTCCCAATCTTTACATACCACTGCAGAAAGCCATTCCAAGGCAACCTGCTGCCACGAAAGGCCTCAGCATCTTTCCTTCTGCTACCAACTCCTGACCCTGAGCTCACAGGATCACTGTATTCCTCTCCTTCACATCAAGGAGATATCTAAAATGGCAAAGTACTTTTACTGAAGCCCTCAGCTCCCATCAAAGACAAAGATGTCTATTGGAGGGTGAAAGAGAAGGTAGAAACAGAGCTCCCAGTCTGTGCTTAGCATCTCCAGCAGGATGGGTTCCATCCCATCAATGCTGCTTGGCTTCCAGTGGTTAATTTAAGTGACGAAACTCTTTCCTTCACGGAAACCTTCTTAAATCAGCAGGAACTCATTTGTTACAACTGCTTCCCCACTTCTACTGCTTTTTGAGAGCACCTTGCTCTTTGCAGAGCAGCACAAACAGGCAACTCTAAAATGTCTTACATGGCAGCTCCAAATGCTTACAGTTTATGTAAAGCCATGAAGCCAGCATGATAAGATCTAATTACCAAGCGAATTAGTAAAAAAACAGCTGCAAGGTTTGCAGAAATGTCTGGAAGTGCAGAGTAAATGGCCACAATTGATAGAGTTATTGCACAGGCATCCTGAGGGCACAGTCTGCAGCGCTTCAGTCCTAACCAAAATCACTGTCAACAGTTGTTGTTTTCTCCATTCTGTTAAATGAAAAGAGCGTGGAAATGATCCTGCAAACAGCCATTTAATATTCTCTCGCACATGAACTGCAATTATCAGCAGCAGCAACAACAAACTCTGCTGTAATGTGTTCATGGTTAATCAATTCAATTGATCACTGTTTATTAAATAAAAACCTGCTCTCTAAACAGTTCTTCTCTAAGTGGCATCTTTGGGAGCTCGAGCTTTTTTTTTTCCTATACTTTTTTGGGGGGTCTTTTTTAAACATGCTGCTAGGAAAAGCAGGAGACTAATTAAAGCTTTTAATTTAAATCCAAGCTAAGAGAGATGCTAGCGACAGAGAGTGCCTTTACGAAAGCATTAGTTTAAAAGAGGTTTGCATCAGCGTAGCCACTGCCTGGAAAAGCTCCACAGAATTTGATTCGTTCCTATTTTAAAGGTTTTTGAGCCATGTTAGCAACAGCCAACATATTTATCTGTGCAAGAGACAGTCATGACCAGGTCAGCTCAGGATATCAGGAAGTGGGCCGTTGATAATGCAGATTAGGGGCCAGGCTTTATTCACATCAGCACGTAGCATTGATCACCTCTATTCTGCACCTTTAGAGAGCAGATCGGAAATCAATGAATTCCAGGCTGGAAAGATGCTGTAGATAACAGAAATCCCCTACAGCTGGTTATCTCCCTACAAGGAGTAACGATCTTGCACAGAATTGAAAGCTTTAAATGTAGGAAGAATACAGACTACATTACAAGTTCAATGGAAGATTGATGCCAGGCCAGATAAGATTCTGGACGTATCCCCAGCCCCGAGCTAACGTGAATGCTGCACTGAGAACTTCCACCTATGGTGCTGGAGTCCTCCTTGCCCTTTGGCTGCTCCAAACGGTGCAGAAGGGAGGAGAAGGGGAGTGTTGACACACAAAAATAACCTCGTGGGATTTAATTAAGGCTACTGAACCCGCGTCACTTGTAATTTATGGCAGATTTGAACCCGTGCCTCCAGAGGGAGAAAATGAAGGCATTTCCAGTACATTAGCTGACTTCAATAGCAAAGTCAAATCTGACGTCCTGTGACCCTTGAGTGAACGAAGACTAAGGAGTCCCTGTTATCCCAATTATTTCTGACTAGATTTGTGAGATGTTTGCACTACCACGGAGTTCAGCCACAACCAGGTACCTGCCCTAATGGGGGAAGTGCAAAGCCTCCTCATGCCACGAAACCCTTGTGAGAGCATTAGAAACCTCCAGCAAAATTGGGTCATTAATGGCATGGTCCATGGAGAAAAAAGGATGTGGGGCACATTCCCTCCCTTGCCAGCAGACACCTGGCCTCCACTGGAGCTAAGAGAAGGCTTACAAACAAAGCTGTGCAAATAACTGGCTTTGCCTTTTATGGCCAAAGTGGAAAAAAAACCAAACAAAACAACAGCAAAAAATGCTCCAGGTCAACTAAAATGTTTTGCTTAGTTTCATATCAGTTTTGTCACCTTTGACCCTTTGGGAGACTGGGGTGAGAACATGCTTTATTTATTGGTCAAAATGAGGTATATTTTGCAGTGGAAAACATTACAACTATTTTTTTTTTTAACTTATTTTTCTTATCCTTAGTTTTTCAACCAGAATTAATTGTGAACTATGTAAGCAACTTCCAGGCAGGTTCAGCTGACCCAAAATCATCTGTCTCTTCAGGGGTAGGAGAGAAAATCATTGAAATCTTTCAGTCAATAACTTCTACAGAGGTATTTCAGGGGACTGAGAAGCAGAGATACCTTCTTTTTTGAGTGTCTGGAGTAAATGAGTTCAATAAAATAACATTAAAAGGAAAACTTTTCACCAAGATGAGACAGATGTCTTACGTGACTGACCAGCCCTGAAACCAATAACACCAACACCAGTGAGGCTGAAAGCTGCAGCAGTAGCAGCAGCCTCTCTCGTCTGACCTGTTTGAGAGAAAAGGGATTATTAAGGAATAAAATTAAATCCTTTTGATATAGGTTCCACAGCCAGTGAGTTTAACACACAGATGTCTAGTGACTGTGTTAAATCCATCTTTACCCCTAGGCTTGCTAGGCAGCAGCAGCTAAATGAAATGTTGACTAC
Organism: Chloroceryle aenea; assembly: GCA_013399075.1. Lineage (NCBI taxonomy): Eukaryota > Metazoa > Chordata > Aves > Coraciiformes > Cerylidae > Chloroceryle > Chloroceryle aenea. Next base: position 310,858 of record VWZY01010551.1, on the reverse strand, counting down.
GCTGATAAGACAGCTGACAGTGTGCCCAGGCCAGGAGGGAGGCAGGTAGACCCAACTCAGAAAGACACCGTGGGGAACACCAACCAGACCAACGCCTGCAAAGATGTCCCCAGCCAGTGCCAAAAACACCAGCCGTGTCCTGAGTGTTCTCATGAACGTGTCACTTACGGGTGGGAGTTTCTTTCCCTGTAGGAAATTGCCACTCAGAAGTTAGGACAGAGGCAATGCTGCATCAAAGTGCTTCATAATTAGGTACAAATTTTGCTTGTAGTTCAGCAATTTAAACAGATTAGCAGCCGCTGACCTTCCCGAGGCCTCTAAACATCAGTCTCCATCCTTGGTCACAGAGTGACCTCTAGTGTTGCCATCAGCGGGGCTGCTGAGCACCAGTTCTCTCCACTGGCCACACTCCCCACCAGGGACTGTCCCTCACTGCAGCTGGGACCTTCACCCTCTTCTGTTTATTTCTTGGAGGAGGGCCCAGGGAGCTCTGTCGCACCACTAGTGCACTACTGAACTACCTGGTGCAACACGTCTCTGAGTGCAGCTGCATTTTGTGTGTCTGCAAGGAGTTTGAAAAGACAGTCTCTGGCTTTGCAGAGAGCCTCTGATGTGATACACAGAATCCAAGGGCTATGACCAGCCTCTCAGCTGGGCTAAACTGGTATCTTCCCACTGATGTTACTGGAGCCCTGTGTATTTAAGCCAGAGGATGACATACCTCCTAGAGCCTTTTCCAGCTGTGCTGCACTTTGTACCATAGCAAGAGAGAAGTACCCAAAAGCCTGATGCTGTTTCCTTGGTCCTTCCTGTGTCATCTGCTTCCCCACTTGTGAAAGCAGTCTGCTGCTCTTACTAATTGGCACATGAAGTTTTAATGAATTTTTAAAACCCCGATGAAGGTTCATGTGGAAGGGTAAAAGAGGAAGAACTGAGCAAAGGTTTGAATCTCTTTTCTTCAGAGCCCAGGTGTCTATAAGCAACTAGACCTTCTGTTTTAACAGGATACAAACTCAGCACCAGCCTCCAAAGGCTACTTACATCTACAGCTTTCCAACTCTGACCTGGAAATCCAGAAGCACACTGCCCGGAGGGGACAGACATGTGGCATTGCTTAAGCCTGGCTTTCTGTTTGACTCTGGATGAGCACCAAACACAATCAAATCAAAGCAACCCTACCCAAGATGTGAAGACCATCGAATCACTGCACAGTAACAACTGCTGGAGTAAACATCATTTGTCAGGCACCTGCTGACAATCACTCCTGCAGCAGATTTGCTTTTTCCCCACAGTTTCCTTTGGGCTGAGGGTTCAAGTTCTGAATAGAAGACAAAGAAATAGTTTTGAGTCTTCTCCTTGCTTATCCATCACTGCCCCCTCAGGCATCCACAGAGGAGGGCGAAAACTGAGCTGCAGACAAACCCTGCAGATCTTTTCCCCTAGGTTCTAAGTATAACACAGTATAACACAACATAAGCAAAGTTCAGTTGGGTTTTTCTGAGTTGACCAGAAAAGGTTTTTGAAAGCCCACTTCAGACCACTGTCCGTTCAAGTTCCTGAAGAGCTGGAAGCCCCAGGTACTCCATGGGCTACAAATCTAGCACAAGTTCTCTGTGTACTGCTTTGTAGTGATGTGCTTTAAGACGTCACCTCTCCAATCTCACGATGTTCACATGCCTGGACTAGCAAAAGTTGAACAAGTTATAAGTGAGGTGTTAAATTTAAACCTCATATGATTTAAAAACCATTTTAAAACCTCATATGATGTCTTTCACCTACACAAAAGAGTCGAAGAGACAAGAGCCTATTTTAAGCTGGGAAAGTCCACTAGTAGCTGACACGGTGGCTTTTCCAGACGAAATGAAGACATGAGCTGGAACGGCATGAACAACAGGGTTGGCGTTCCTTGCAGGCCATGATTATCACTTATCAAATTAGCCATGAACAGAGCAAGCCAAGTGGAGCAGTACATCACACTGACACACACCAAACCAGGGCCTGAAGGGCTTCAGAACTCACTGTCCTCAGCTCAGGGGGGGTGTAGAAATATCGTAGATTAGTCACGAGAGAGTGACTCTGTGTTCAGAATTACCTGTTCTCATCTCAGAATCATAGAGGCCAGAAAAGCACCCCACTGCTCAGAAATATATATACGTATATATTCTGATAACATACATGGATGAGGAATACAATAAAAGAAGGGTTAAGGAAGTAGCAGCCTGGATCTGTTTATTCTCTGGTTCCATGTTCCCAGGGACTGACCCAAGTGGAATCATTGGAGGGGCTTCAATCAATCTTGGCAAGCACTTAACTCCCATAATAATAATACTACATAAATATTATTATGAGAATCCAGAGTTATTCCTGACTGATATCCCCTCCTGTAGACAAGCACCCATTTGTTAGAATCAAAATGAAGTATATTGACAGGAATGAACTGTAGAATTCAGATATGCTTGTTAGGGCTCAAAGATAAAATAAGGGAAATTTTCTACATGTAACTCGTTGAGAAGTCAGGGAAGAAAGCTAAAATCAAACACCACCAGACAGACAAGTATCAGTAACCCAAACAACAAAGAGAGGTACAAAAGGCCAGAGAAATAGCAGCCCAGATGGTGGTCATGTGAAAAAACACATTCCACAGATTGCAAAGCACTTAACTTATTTATGATTACATGAGACAGAGAAGGATGGCAGAGTTAAAAAAGAAATGTGCTTGGGCCATAGTCATCAGAGGTATATGCCAGTTGTGCACCTCTTCAAGTCTGACCTATTGTTTCTTGACTTATTTATCCAGCAAAATACCTTTGATGTTTTAGATATGTCTAAAAGACAAAAAAAGTAAGCACAGGATAACTTACAATACTGCATACCAGAGTACTGCAGAAAAAAAGGTGATTTTTGTCAAGATAGAAATTCTAGAAGATGTTAATATGGCCCCAGATCGTCCCAAGAAGAAGACTGACATTATTGTGCTGAGTGAAGTGATAATATAGCAGCTTCCACCAGTATTGCCTGAGCACCAGTGCCCTAACAAGACAGAAGAATAACCATGGCAGGAGCATCTCTCCTCTTTGTCTTCATTAATTTACATTTTTGGCCGCACACCCCAGAGGTGTTCAGCAGAGAGAAATGTGCAGGCTCAAAAGGGCTCAGCTGGAACTGCAGCCCAGTTCTGCCACAAAATGACTCAAACTTCATTAAATAAAATAAACCTGTTGTAGCCCAACGATTGACTGACTTGCAGTTTCCATTGCTCCTGGGTTAATACAGTGAAGTTGGCACATTGATAGAACACTCAGCAGGACAATGGGATGTGCTGAATTCAAATGAGTTTTCATAGCAGGTAGGACTGTACCAGGTACTTCATACATAGTCTGCTGCTTAGAGGAAAGGAACAAAATACAGCTAAAGAAGGGAGAAGGAATGTAAAAATCTGCAATTGCACACTGACATGGATTTGTCACAGAAAATAGAGAATTTTGCAGGCCTTGAAGTGACTGCAAACTGGAGAAGACCATAAATTCCACACTGGAGTCTAGATTAAGAGGATCTTCTGATTTTACGCCTGGCTCATTATAAACACCAGCAGTCCTTACATCCCAATGGGATATTGTCAGAAGTCTAAACCAGGTAGAGCCCATGTACTACACTCAACCTACAGCCCACATGCTGGATAACTGAATTATATAGCAAACCAACAACTACCAGAATGCACGAGCTGCCTTGGATACGTCCACACGCTCATTGCACAGCTCCTCTGTAAATCACACTACACAGGAGATATTAGGCTTCAACCACAGAGAGCTGGGGATGTGAAGCTGTGATACCTCCCAAGAGCATGCAAGGTAGAACCTGTCCATGAGATCCTAGCATCCATCTGCTGAAGGTTTTTACTTGTAGAGCAGTCTAGGAAGAGCTACTAAGAGTAGAGTTCCAGGAGTGCTACCAGACATCTAGAAGTCAGATTATACAGCATATGGCCTGTTCAACCCAAAGCCTTCTGCCAAAAGCAATAACAAAGCCTTTCCAGATTTTGATTCTGGTTCCAAATCAGTCAGCCCAGCACCCAGGAAAGTGACTTGAGCATTGGACTACCCACATTTGAGACTAAAATGCAGGCTATTGAGCAAGGGCCCATGTCTGTGCACTATTGGCAAGGACTCGATGGGGAGACACGAGAGCCAGCACAATAGGGAATGCCAAGCAAGAGCACACATCTGAAACCTGGTGTCTCCACACTCTCAGACAGCAGTCTCCTGCCAGTAGTAAGGCACCTCAGAACAACCGTAATTCAAGCTTGAAGCTGAGCCCCACATCAACAAATAGGTAGGTGGGGCTGTGACCTGAGAGAGGATTACATGGTGACTTGACTGCCAAGACTATGGCAGCAGATTTCACAGGAGTTAGAATTAGCTTTCCAGAGGTATTGAGGAAAAGCCTGGTCTGTTTTGGCACAAATTATACACAGAAGGGCAGGAAAGAGATTCTGGAAGCAAAATTTAGGCTCTGGGGAATGAAACTGCAGACAATTAATATTCTCTGAAAACACTCTCAGTAACCCTGTGCAGGACTGGAAAGAGAGGCAGGAAAGCCAAGATTTAATACATGGCTGAGAAAATGGTTGAAAGAGCAGATTTGTCAGGAACTGGGGACACTTCTGGAAGGGAGGAGGCCCATGCCAGAGGGACAGATGTCTCTGACTCATTGCACAGTAGTCTTATGGGCACTCAAAATCAGGAAGGTTCTGAGCAGACTTCTAAGCCAGAGAGTAGAGGGAAGCAAGTGCAGAGGCACAAAGAGCTTTGGATGATGTTTCTTTAAGGGCAAAGCCATGAAATCCATGTATCCTGATGTAGAGGACACAGCAGGGAATAGAACAAGTCTAACAGAAAGACAGAAAACAGAGTAGGTGCCACTTGTGTAAAGTACCACAAGAACCAGCACAATGACACGAAATGCCAGAAGTCTGGTAAGTGAGAAAACTGGAATGTCTTCATTAGGTGGGGCCATCAATTAAATCCATATTTCAGAAACCTGGAGGACAGAAGACAGCCTAAGAGATTCTCCCCACGCACCACCCACTCCATTTATGCACAAATCAGATAAATACAGGGTGATTTCCAGTCTAGAGAAGACATTCTGGGAGAAATGCCCAATAGCTAATAGGTATTCCATGCTTGATGCATCAGCAGTGTGCTGGCAGCAGCGTTGTGGCACAAAAGCAGAGTTTGTGCCTGGGTACACTCAGTGCCTCCCTTGGGAGATGCTGCTGCCACCTTTAACTACCATTTGGGTCACATTCAGCATGCACAGTTTATCACTGCTGAGTCCAACACACTTTTTATGCTGTTGGGAGAACAAAGGCTAAATGTAATAGTGTTTTGAGCTGGAGAAGAGTTTTGGAAAGACAGAAATTCCATAAAAAAGAAATAATACACTCAGTAAGATGTTACCATACTAAGGTGGGCAATATATTGTTGTAAGGTTCAATCAGTCAGCAGGTGTCCTGCCCCAGGGGATGAGGAAGCAATACATGAAATGGTGATTGACACAGGGAACTGAGAGTTTAAGAGTTCATGCCTCTGCACAGGCTTGTCTTTACACCTCTCCTCACAGTGTTATCTTTTGAAGAGCTTCTCCACTTTGTTTCTTTGGTTTCTGCGTCCCCTTCTGCCCAGCACTCCCATAATTTGGGGTCACGTTTCCCTGGTTGATTCCTCTAGGATGAGATGGTGCAAACCCTGTGTTAACCTCTCTGATAACCAGCCATGGCCCCTGCACTGAGCTGAGACTGGCATGTGTCTTGGAGGCAGGGATCTGCAGACAGTGATAACTCAGCTTCTGTTGGGACACCTCAGTTATTAAGGTATTTAAAATGACAGATACATAGGCTTTAAGGGACTTCATGTGGAGTCATCTAGTTCTTCCTTCTGGCCCAAGACAGGACCTATATTGGTCCTGAGAAATAAATAATCAGGAGAAAATATTCTGAGAGCAGAAAAGGAACCATTTAAACACTACTCCATTTGAATGCCTATCAGTTTTCAATCTGTATCTGTATCAGCGTGGGGGTGTTTAACACAGGATTGTACAATTCCTAGAGTAATTTCAAGAACAAATTGTACCAGAGCCACAGAAAGAGGGAGAGATTCCCTGGGAGGTATTTGAGTAACATAATCAATTCAAGAAAGTGGGGGTGTGAGTATGCATGTGAGTACAAAAAATCCCCACGTGTACACCCCCCCCGCACACACACACCAGGATGCTGCAGAATCCCAGAGCCCGCAGGAGTATAAAAGCCAGCCTTTTGCATGCATTATTTCTGAAATTTCCTCCTGCTTTGCAAAACTGAATTATTTAAAACCAACATGGAGAAGCAGAATTGCACTTTAAAGAGGAGGAAAAAAACCCCAAACCAAACATTACCTGTATCTGAGCAAATCAGATTTTGTTTCATACTCAATTGCCCACAAAGAAAGTTTATAACCCTGATTTCACCTCATCCAGAGCTGCAATTTTCCAATTCACAGGGTGACAAAACTAAGTCGAAACATAGATCTGAATGCACCGACAGCAGTTTGACCCAGGCAGTTTGGCTTGAGTTAAAGTGATTTTTATATCTCACGACAACAATCATTTCTGCGTTGTCAGAAGTAACACGGAGGGACAACAGTGCAAAGAATGTCACAACATGGGGTGCTACAGGCTGGAAAAAGCAACTTCTTGATGGGGTCCCCTGGTCTCTGGTGTGCCCCTGGTGAAATGATCTAAGTGATTCTGGCCCATTGCCACCAGCCCTCTTCTGCTGTATGTGCAGAGAAATGTGTTACATCATTATGAACATGTCACTGGCACTGTTAGCAGTGCAGAGATAAAACCTCACTCATCCTCAGTGCAGCGAGTAGGAAAGTGCATCATTCCTTAATTATTAAGTATAAGTGAGCTATCCTCAGTTTCCCAAAGCCATTCTAAACTGGATTGTGCCCTGCACATTCATTGCTCATGGGTTGACATTGCAGGGCTTTAAAAATATTTATTCTCCAGCCCTTTCTCACACCTTTATGTTTGCTCTTTTTTTTTTCCTCCCTTGAACTCCCAAGCCCTCTGAATCCAACCATGAGTGAGATCTGAACAAAGCTGGCAGCTCTTCTGCCTCACCACTCACCCTTCTGCTGGTGCAGAGCCCCAGCTCCAGCCTGCCCAATGCAGGCACTCCAGGGGCAAGGTTTGTTAGTCCCCCTGCATCTCTCCTTGAGTTTAATGCTGATGCAGGTGAGTGGAAGGAAGGGCCTGGCTGCAACAAGCGATGTGCCCATCACTCTTCCAGGGATAGGAATGTAGTTTATCCCTCAGAAAACCATTGCTCAATAATAATTTATCCAGCAAACACATCTACGCTTCTACACTGGCTTCTGCAGCCCAGGCTTGAGGCCTGGAAGGAGCAAGAGGAAGATCTGTGAAATGAGAGCCAAGTTCTGGCTGAAAGACCCTTTAAAGTTTTCACTGCAGCACAGTGTTGCTGTCCTATGCCCTAGGCTGCCACCTGCAAGGTCTGTCTTCTTCACTGTTTGGCTGCTCTGGGTTGTTTGTCCACCATGAGTAGACCCATTAACGCATTTGGAGTTCAGAAGGAAGTGCATTTCATGGAAGAAGATTCAAAATAAAGAGAAAACCAAAATTAATTCTTGAAATAGAGACTAGCCTCAGTCTCAATATTTGGTTAATGAATCAGGCAATGTCAACTACACCAAAGGAATCACAAGTATTCAGGGCTCTGACTGGGTGTAAAACCCTGTGTTCCTCCCAGATCACATGTTGCCATCTGTCTCTGCTTCTCACCAACTCTGTTTGGCCACATGCCATTCTTCAGGGCAGATGGATGAATCACACAGTAAAGAAGAACATTACCTGAGGGGTTCTTTTCCCAGTACTCTTTTTGTGCCTCCTGAACGTAACCAAGTCTGACCTCCCCTGCCTCTCAAAAACATGGCACTGAGTTTGAATAAATTTCAAGTTCAAGGTAGTTCAGGTTGTAGTTCTGCTTCAATTATACTGATCCCTCATTATAGGTACCTTGAAAACTGGGGATGGGATAATAAAAGAATAGAGGAGAAACAGCTACAGTGCAGGTAGTGCAAGACAAGAGAACCTTCATTTTAGGGGAGAGAACTATGGAGAAAGTGAAGGAAAAATTTAATCAGCATCTGTGGTCTAGCAGGTGAAGTGGTTATTCATTCAAGTAAAAGTGGTGCAACAGGGCTGCTAAGAAAACCACAGCTAGAAGACAGAGGAACACCGTGTATCTGGGAAAACATGAATGTTCAGTTTCCAAAACTTAGCTTAAGGTCATCCAGGTAGGGAGTGCAAACACCGTAACAGCTGTGCTGGCTTGTGCAGCTCTGAGTGACAGGTGAATCCCAGAAATCTCAGGAGCTCAGGTCTGACAATACATACCACACAACTTCCCCATCAAGGGGTTTCTTCCCACTCACCTCCAGGCCATTAACCATCTTGCAAATGTAAAGCTAAGCCTAAGACATGGGCACAACTCCCTGCCAACCCCATCTTCTCCATGCAGCCCTCCAACATCTCCTCACACCTCCTTTCTCTCTTCATTCCTGCTTGGCTCTTTTGCTGCCTGATTTTTCTCTGTGCCCACTTCATGGCAGTGCCTCCTCTGCCAGGCAGGACACCACACAGGACACCAAGGCTGCAGGTGAGAACTTGGGGCACAGAAAAGTCATGGGGTGGGTTTGTAGCAGCCCCCTCTCAACTTGCAGCATCTCAGCCACCGTGTTATCTGCTGCTGCAAACTGCCCTCAGATTGCCCCGTCCATCACCTTTGCTGCCAGCCATGGCACAGTTTCTATTTACTATCCCAGCACACAGCCAGACCTGGAACCCAGTTTGTTCAACCACAGCACTGGGCCAAGCTATTCCACAGCTCGGACTAAACCAACACATGTACATCCCTTTTGTTATTCTTTCTAAGCTCAGTCTTCTGTTCCTCTGCATACATTAAACAGTGGGGTGAAGAGGAAGATTAACACTGTGTCTGTACTGGATTTTTTTACTCTCTCAGTCTGTACTGAGAGAAGGGGAAAGGCAGATGCTTAACCCCCAGCGGGAGCACACCACTCAAGTTAGCTTTGCAACCTCCTCTCCCTTGCCAACGTTCCTGTGAAGATCCTCCAGGCAATCTGCACAGAGCAGGCTCTGGCTCACCTGCAGTCACTTGCATCTGTGAGATCAGCTGCTTGGTGGCATCTCATTGCTGTGATGGGCTGGAGCTGCTTCATCTCAGCTCCTGCTGAGTTCTGAGGTCAGCAGAAGTTATGAGTGTCTGCTTCATGGGGAAGCAAAACACTGCTCTGCAAGTAGCGGGGTCTCTACAGCCTCTGCTCAGATGAGAATGCAGCTGGAGATGTAAGTCAGGAGCCCCTACCTATTACCAGAGACAGGATTTTGCTTGCATGAAAGACAGATACACCTCCTTCCCATCTCCTGCTTAGCTAGAAACCATATTCCCTTCTTTAAGTAGTGCTTATATCTACAGCCTTTCACTGCCTTCTAATTATGCTCATAGCTAGATCCACACAGCTCAGCTTTCTGCTCCATACTGTGCTACCTCTGCTGAACCCCACTGAACATCAACCACATTGTACAGGGTTGAGAAAAGACCGTGGAGAGCATCTGACATATCATGGATAGCACAGTCAAGAGAAGAAACAAAGTGAGGACCAAAATCAGCTTTCAGAACTTCAATCAGTGCACAGGCAAGAAAGAATCTGAATCAACTTTTGGACTCTAGAAAGATTTCCTTTGCTGCCAAAAAGCTTTTTAGAGCCTTTTGTGGGGAGTTATTTCAGAAACGAGGTACAGAGCCCCATGATTTTTTCAAGAAGAGAACTGTGCTTCAAGATTTTTCTTTGTGTTTCTGAGCCAAGGCACACCTGCCTTTTATTGATCTACTGTACCACTGGAAGAGAGCCAACAGAGCCTGCAGAGCAAGCCCCCAGCAGAGCGGCACGATGCTCCATCAAACACTGGCCACCTATCCATTGTCATGTATCCTGTGTTTGTCACTAGCCAGATCAATCCCATGCTGTTCAGCACATTTTAGGAACTCAGGCTAATAAATCATTTAAGTGCCTCTCACTTCACAGATGGTAAGTGCAGTTCAATGAAGGTAATTATAAAAAAAATTACTTCTGGAGCAAAAAAATCAAAACATGGGAATATCTGTCTAATAGAAAAGGCCTGCAAAGAGATTTGGGAGTTCTAATAATTCTGAGGAGTAGGTTAAAGGTCTGAGAGTCTGACAGTAGGTTTTCCCTCTGATTGACTGAATCGATCCTGTCCTCATGTAACAGCTCTGGGCCCCTGTATCTATGAGATTTCAGGTCCTGAAAACAGTGCTGAGGAAAAAACTATACTGTGCCTCCTTCTCTTGCTGTAATGTGGTGGTGTTTTTTTCTTTTTGCAAACACAATATCCATCACTAAGAAGACAAGATGATGGAAAGGTGCAGGTCCTGTAGGGAGCAGGGAAAACACTAAAGCAAGGCCCAAACCCCAATAACAGTAGCAGATTCAGAGTGAACTCTCAAATTTCCACTTCATTTTTGTTCTTGGATTTCGACACAACATGCTGTAACTGTGTCACTTCAACCTATCACTCACATTGAACTTTCTAACATGCCAGAATAAAACTCCTTAGTTTTCAGATGAGATATAAAAAGGAAGAGGCCCTTCTCAGCCAACAGCACTGAAGATATATTTACAAATGGTCAAAACATTCTCTCCGGCTAAGAGGCCATCGCAAGTGAAGTCACCTTTGTTCAGTCATTGAGGGCACAGCTACTACCACTTCTGTGATGTGTAGCTAAGGGAGAGAAGCAAGGCAGGCAGAAGAAAGCAGACTTTCTGAAGCATCTTTCATTCCAGGACAGGCTCAGATCTGATTGTTCAGGACCCTGTCCTGACCCTTTATTTCTGTTCTGTTTGTGTCCCTGACTGTCTATCCATGTCTCTTAGTTTCAGCTTCAGATTTAAGCAAGATATGGGTTGCCTTGTCTTTTCCAGTTTTATGTAGCAGAGCTAGTTCAGCCAACTTTGGGGTTGTTACAGAATCAGTGCTCCAAATGCTCCTGAGATACAGAACCAAATACTAAATAGTTGATTTTTTATTTTTATAAGTAGCATGGTAAAAACTAATTCAGCAACTGACAAAATCCTTCCAGAGTTCAAAGCAAACTAAAAACAAAGATCTGGAGTAGTCTGTTTACCATTTTCTTTCTTCCTTTTTTTACCTCAGTGAAAGATAAATTTGTGTCCCTCAAGCAATTGCAAAGTTAGTCTTCTTCCTCCACCTACTTTTGCATTAAGCCCTATGCCCAATTTTAACAAACCCACTAATTTAAAAGAGATCACATAAGGCTTTCCCATAAAACCTTCAGAGTTTAGGGTGTTTACCTAATCCTTTTACTACCTAATAAGTTGTGATCTTCAACTTGGTCTAAAGACATTGTGTTGACTATCCCAAGGGTAAAGCTTTGTTTACAAAGCCCTAGGTAAATATAAGTGGCTGTGTCTCCTCTTTACAGCTTTCAGAACAAATAACTATTTCTTGATTGCAATTACAGTCTGAGGAGCATAACATTTACTGATGCATTCTAAGTGACCTTAAATTGTTATGTAAAGTACCATGTACATGCCAAATACGAAATATTATTCCAGGAACTGTGAGGAGATTAGATATATGAATAAATAAATTTGTCAAACAAATACCCTCCTTGGAACTTAGAGTTTCAGCTGGATCTCAAAGGCAGCCAATCAAAAAACCCTTTTTATTATGAAGAGTCCTAACAGCAATATAAACCATGCAGTGTAGCTACAAAATAGAAGAGTTAAGATGAGGACAGGTTTGGTGAAATTGTCATGGTGCTGAAAGCAGGAAGAATTAGCTATAGCCCCAAGACCTTGTTGTCTGTTTGGTTTCTTTTTAATTTTACCCACTCAGAGACTCAAGAGATCTTACCTCAGATCTATCCCTGGCATTTGAGTCTCCATCCAAACAGAATCGATTGAGTTTTGAGAGCTATCCAATATGAGTTAGCATAAGTTTTGTGATTTCATAACTGTCTGAAGCTTTCCTGTTTAGTTTCATTGAAGTTATCAACTAAACTAGGTAGCCCTGAACTCTTACTCCCACTCCCACTTTGACAACAGCTTCCATTTAATTAGCATCTTATCAGGCTGAGATATTTCAAGGTGCTTTATGAAAGATGTACAGTTGTATAATCTGCCAAGGTAACAACTAAAATCAAGGAAGAAAAATGAAAAGTTTCAACTTTGATTTATAGAGCATCTGAGTAGCAAAGGACAAATTGGGTTGGATTCTCAGCAGGCATGCATCAGTCACTGCATTCTGTTCTCCATCCTCTGATACTCTAGTACACTTAACTTTAGGAACAGTTTCTCCTTTTGCCTAATGTTTCATATTCACATTTCCATACATTAGGAATTGTTTTCAAGTACCCATCAAAGAAAATCTGGAAACAAAGTTTTGACATTGTTGACTCCTTACTCCCCTTTAAACTGAGCTCCAGAAGAATGGATGTGTAGGACTAAAAATTATGGTAAAAATAATTTTGCTCATATTGCTTCTATTTAGTGTCTTGCCTGTGGGTCAAGAAGTAGCATCTGTCACATCTCACAGTAAGATATATGTAGACACCCTCATCTGGTGCAGCATTTTGCTATGTGATGCTGATACTGGAAATTACACCATTCAAATGAGGAACTAAACACCTGTCCAATCTGGATTTATCATGATCATCCGGATGCATCCTGAAGATTACATGACCCTCTTCACAAAGCATGAGGGACAATTCTGGTATCTTGACCAACAGTTCACACTCAAACCCGCAGGGCTTTATGTCCTAAACTGTGAATAGCCATAAAATAGATGCTGGTTTCCTCTAAAGCATCATTAACATTATTAATCTGAATCATGCAGCACATCCTGATGTTCCTACTCAGATGCTGTTCAGATGAAATGCCTGGTAAATGTTGAGAATTTCCCTTTTTCCTTTTCCTGATTCATTATCTTAGTATAAATCCCATTTCTGGAGGCCACCACAGTCAGAACCTGTTCAAGCACCACCTTCACAGGAAGGTAGCTGAAGGGGAAAGAAGACCACAAAATATCAGGACTAAGATTTAAACTGAGGAATCCACTTAAGCCTGCCAGTTGGGCCAAACTGTTATTAGAAACACTAATAAGGAAATAGATACATTTAAAAATCATATTTCAAATGCCTTCTCTCATAAATACTTTGCTAGGCATTGACCTCACTGCATTTTATTATTCCATCTAAAATAATAAAAGTGATGTCTAATGTAGTAAATTCATGTCAAACATAAATGGCAACTTTGAGGAAATCTTTTTCTAAGGGGAAAATGAAATTTTAATAACATCAAAGCACAGATTCATAAGAAGATCATGTGCTTTGGTTTGATGGGAAAAAAAAAAAAGAAAACAATATAAGAGCTCAGGCATCTTCCTGATGTGCAACAATGAGCAAAATAAATTATGTGTTTGAAAAAGAAAACTAAAATAAAAATAATAACAAATGAACAAACAAATGCCACAAAGGAAGACAGAGATTAGAAAATTAAAACCAGGGCCTAATCTCACTGTTTCTGAATAGTCAAGGTTAGGAAACACACGCTACTGGAAAAGATTCCAAGGCTACAGGGAAATAAAAGTTAAGAAGCAATGAATAAGAATCTCTCTACTTTAAATATACAAAATCTGTATAAAAATTAAACAGTGTCATAAAACAAAATTATACATAAAGGTTGGAACAAGTTACATTTTCAACAGAGCTTCACTGATATTATCAGAACTGTGTTTTTAAACCCAGTTTTCCCCTCTCTTCAAAGACAATGGGCAAAAGCTCACAGTCTGTTGCTTGAATAGAATTTCACATCATTTCCTTTTCTCCCTTTTGGCTTCTGTGATGCCACTAAACCTAGAATGAATTTTAGTTCAGAAAGATCTACTGGCCTGTCAACTTCCAAATTATCCATCAAGCTGGTTTTGTAACACATTGGGGCAAGAAAAGGGGAAACCAAATTTGAAGGACTTGTCAAATCTTTTAGTAATTTATTAAGTAAATGGAAAGTGCATTTGACAGTAAGAAACTACTTGCCATGAAACTACTTTGCAGTGAAATAAATACTACAAACTAAACTGGGATACCAAAGCTCTCACCAGCATCCTACTGGGGGCTGTGCAATGCATTGCCCTTTTTTGTACCTAATTTTCATGACATCTGAAAGAATATCATGAGAATCATAACTGAAAAGTTCATCAACATTAGTTAAAGGAAAGGTATGAGCCATCTTCACTTTCAGCCTCTGCTGAATACACACCATGTCCTACCTTAGTTAAGTGTTGCTCAAGTTACAATAGCACAAGGAAGTGCTACAGGAGAGATCCTGTTAAATTTGGCTCAACACAGACATGTAATGAGGCAGGGGAGTTGTAAAGCCTTGAGAAACTATGCTCTGATCTCACCAGATGACACAGGAAGTGTTTCTGCCCCCCAGTTTCAAGGTCAAGATCTGAGAGGACTCAACTTTGATAAAAGTGACAATTTTCTGGAGAACAAAAGAAATAAAAAGGTGTGGATAACATCACAAATAAATACACTCTACCTCTGATACACAGCCAGTTGCAACATTACAGTTGGGAAAGCCTCTGCAGAGTACACATTATTTTATTACTCTTATTTCTACAGAAATAGGTTTGCACCAGTATTGTTATGGAGCAGCTTAATCTTCCATGGGTTTTTTATGTCAGAAATGAATATATGGTGCAGATGTCCCACAAAGGACTGCTGGGCAAGTCACTGAAGTGTTGCAGTGGAAACATAGGGCTAGAATGCAAGGAGAAGGTACTTCAAAAGATACAGGCAAATACAAACCAACACAGAGGGAAAAACCTCAGCAACTTGGAGCTAGTCTGGTGAGATAATTGAGAGCGGTGGGCTCTGAAGAAGAGGACACTCTTGTGAGCAGGCACAGACTGAAAAGGACAGTTGATCATAGTGTTTCAGGGACTTACACCTCACAGAGCTTCTAATAATAGGCAATCATTTTAGCACAATGTTTAGAGCATTTAGAACAAATGAGAGAGCCGAGGCATTTTCCACTCTTCTGCTGAGATTGAAGAATGCTGGAGGAAACTGAAACACCTCCATGCCCGGTGAAGTGGAAAAAGGGGTTACAAGTGGCTGCTATAACTCAATGTGAACATTATCCTGCTAGCACTGAAAAGAATTCAGAGGAGTCAAGCTTAGGTGGCTCACAGAGCAGCCTAAATCACCAATTTGTGGATTGTTCCCAAACACAACTGAGATTGGAAAAAAAAGTCAGCTGTGAGAAAAGAGTCAGAGCTTCCTTTTGAAGGCCCAGTGGCATGTGGCTGATTAGAATTGCAGGCAGTGGGTTTGGTCATTGTTCACTCGTGTTTTGTCTGTAAACCTGAAAAAAATGTAATAACATTTCATACTCCCAGAGAAGATTCAGAAGTAGAGAAAAGATACATTTACAATGACCTCCATTGCTGAATCCCTTTATTCCTCTCTCTCTCGTTTAATCAGTGAGGGTTATTCATGGAAACAACCCCATGTTTATTGGTCCTTAATGCCAGGGTTGCTTCTTTAAATTATTCACGAAATGCCAGTATGCCAGTTATCTTATTCAGCCAAGTAACAACAAGTCTAACTTCAGTGCTCGTAGTAAAGCTAAAAAGCTGCCTTTGCCATGAAAACTTGGAGGGTGTCAAATCAGTTTTAAATGGTGGACTTTACTTTGAGCTATGTCTTTATTTTTCAGCTTCAGCTATTTATTTATCTTTTTAATTGTTCCAAAATTCAATGTTTAAACTGAGCTTGATCAGATCTGGATGATTCTTTGTATTTGTCAGGGCAAGGTCAGATTTTGGTTGAGTGACTTATTAGCTTTAAGGTTTTAGCAAGCAGCATTGAACTGGGGATTCCACTCATATCAGACAAGCCAGGGTCTTTCTGACCCGGAATGGGTGCTCAGACACTGGGATGGCCTGCCACAGGAGGTGGTGGAGTCACCATCCCCTGTGGTGTTTAAGGAAAGATTGGATGTGGCACTTAGTGACATGCTCTAGCTAGGTGGTGTGGTGTCAGGTCGCAGGCTGGACTTGATGATCTCAAAGGTCTATTCCAGCCTCTATGATAATTCTGTGTAATATTTAGGATGATGTTTGGGATCCAGTTGTGTCTCAGCTGCTGAGAATGAAGTGTCCCCTAAGAAGAAAAACACCCTCAAGGGCACTGAATCCACATTCTGGGAAAGTACTGGCAGTAAAAAAAATAACATTGTGCCAGTTGTAAGCTCTTACATTTTTACAATGTTTTGCCTGTGAAGCGATGGAACCAAGATAAACGGTTGCAGATGGTTGAAAGTAGACCTCAGAAAACAGACTGAGTTTACCTAGTGCATCACATATCTACACTGCAGATGTTTGCTTGGTTAGCGGGTCCTGCTGAAACACTTCAGAAAGGATTGCTTGTAAAACTGGCTTGGAGTGGAAAACTGCTAAGGTCATTAGTATATCCTGCCTTAAAAAACACCAGCAACCACAGCTCATTTTCAAAGACTTGTGATCATGATGTAATTGGAGCTTTTGCCTTCATTTTCCTTTGGGTTTCCTCTGTTTCTTAAAAAACTGATGAATAATAACCTAATGAAGGAAAGAGGGAGCTCACCCTCCTATTACCAACGCAGCACACTCTTGAGGAAACCCACGCTGAAGTGCAGATATACATCCTTAGAATTAAACCCCACAACAAGAAGATCCAGATTCTAATCCCACTTCTCCCCAGTGTGGACATTTCATATCAGAAAGAGGTCTATCAGAATCTGAAGAGATTCAGGGAGACAGTATGGCAATCTTTTGTATGAGGAAGGCTTGTACAGACTCATTAGGACTTCAGCTTTGAAAAGAGATGATGTAGAAATTATTTCAGGGGTCTGTAAAATCATGAGTGGTCTGAAGGACAGAAATGAATTGTTCATCATGCCTTCCAATGTAAGAATGAGAGGCCATCAGATAAAGCCTGTGAAAGCTATATTCAAATAAGCTAAAGGAAGTTGTTCTTCACATAACAAAAACCAGACATGTGGAATTCCACCAAAGGCATTATGAATGCAAAGAATCCACATAACTTAAAAGGGAAGTTGGGCCAGGATTGGGAAGAGAGATCCAAGTCCAAAGATTCTGAAGTTATCCACCTTTTTCTGAACTCTTCAGATCTTCTGCCTGCCAGTGCATTTTTCCCAATATGCAGCATATCACCCAATTCCAAACAGCTTTCTTGTTCTCACTTTTAGGTGCTACACCTCTGTTTCCTGACTGCCCAAAATGCCAGAACCTGTGGCTATTAAGGAGGAGGATCATATTAAGATCCCTCTTCTCACTTTTGGCTCTTATAACAGCCTCATACTTGTAATGTATGAAGGAGTCACACACTGATAGAATAATTAAGGACTTCAAAATGGATTTCCACAACTTTGAGTAAAGTGCTAGCATTCAAGCATGAGAAGGAGGCTTAAGCAAAACAAAAATTACCTGGGAGATGAGTTAATTCTTCTCTGAAATAAAGAACTCTTTGAAGGGTAGTTAGAAACAAGTCCTACAGAAATGCCACAAGACAGGAGAAGTGCATAGGGGTAGTGTGTTCATGGAGCAACACACAAATATTAGGGAGAAGGAATTCTAAAGTCTCGTAAAATATTGCCTGCTTCTAATAAGGGCCTTTGTTTACTAGCTAGAATATAATTCCTTTGATATAACAAATAGATGGAATTCTCTGTTAAACTTGAGATTTATCCTGTAGAACCAGAAGGCAGGAACTTCAGATCTTGTATTTCTGCACATACACACTCTCAAAGCAGACAGTCCCAGGGTATTTTCGTGTACAAGAGTTCACGACCAAAATGGTGCATACCCCAGTAGTGCTCACCACTCAGAGACTCCAGTCAGGTTATTCAAGGCTTTCTGTGACAAGATTAATAACAAGGAGCATACTGAGCCCGGAGCAAAACAGCTTCTAGGTCACGGCAGGATAACTTCCAGTCTATCACAATAGCTTCATGAACTTTGGAAAAGCTGAACTAGATGCAGAGAGGTACTGAATGACTCAAAGTTGCCAACAGTTCCTCAACACAGCATACCTTGTCAGGAATTTAAGAATTCACAAAGCCATTTTCATTATAGGTCTCAGGGAAAATGACTTACTGTCCATTTACCTTTAGTAGCTGCAATAGGAACATTGTGCACTGATTATCAAAAGGTACTCATGCTGCACGGAATTTCTCAGCAATGTCAGGACAGAGGGATATTTAGTATAGATCACGGAGGGGAGAAAGTGTTCTTTCACTAAAGAGACAGCAGTAGGCTGTGGACTTGCACAGCACACTTTGTGCTTGGGGGAGCACGAAGCCTGTTGACCTGCCTCTCTGAGCAACCCGTGCTTCAAGTTTCAGAATGAAATGAATTATTTCTAACCCATGTTGTGCTGCACAGTACAGAAAATGTGTTAAGAAAGGAGGCGAGAACAAGAAGCAGTGGCAGAAGAGACGAGATAGAGATGCTCCTGTATGCATAACTTTTTCCAGAGATGAGCAATCTCATTCAGTGACTCAGGTCTTGATATTCATCCACAGCATTTGCTTCTGTAACCTCCTATGACAGCAAGTTCCTGTGTTGCGTGAGAAAGTGTTTTTTTCTGCCCCATATTCATTGTCATTGATTTAATTGATTGACCCCCTTTAAATCATCCGGTGAAAAAATATAAAAGGCAGCTGATAGAGTTCCAAAGTGACATAACTTGACATAATAGACCCTAATGTGACAAGCTGCTGAAATCTGAAGGAGAAGATATTCCCAATTCCAGACAGATATCAAAGGTGAACTGCGACAATCTCAGGTTCTCTGTTCACACCTCTTTGATAGAGCACCACCCTGTCAACTCATCTCCCACTTCTGTCCTTCATTATCAGTAACTTCCAGGTGTCAGATGAATGAGGCAATTGATCAGTTCAGTATTTACCTTGTCTTTACAGTACACACTCCTACGGAAAACCTGTCGTGTGAGGAAGTTACAGCACTCCAGAGTTTACACCTGTGGCATTCACAGTGCCCGTCTCAAGGAGCTGGAGACTACTAAGTCAACAGTTCCATTGCCATCAGAGTGGAGGTATAATGAGAGCTGCTTTTAAAGCACAAGCACATGATGCTCTATGGATTTTCACAACTCCTCCAGCATATGGAGCATGTGCTGCTCTCTCCAAGTTGTGACTGCTGACAGGAGCTGATGTTTTCACAGGTTGCTTTCTTCCTCAGACGAGGTCAAGATTTGAAGAGCCGCCATGAAATAAGAAGGAACCTGCCTTTCATGCACAACTCTTCATGCTTTTCTTAAATATCATGTCATGCATTACATCTCAACAGAGCTTGTGACTGGATGTGCAAAGGTGGCTTCATTATTTGACACAATGTACTCAGCAATGCAGATAGTGCAAAGCATACTGCTGTGTTGTGCTCTGCCACTGCGAGAGCTTAACGGCTTCAAACAAAGCCTGATGCTCTTTCTTCACTGAAACCCCTAATTCTCTTCACAGGATCCTCTTCATAATTAGATGACTGTTTTGGTCTCATCAGTGAGATGTGGAGGGGATAGCTACAATTGAAAGCAACAGGGGCATGCACACTGCTTAAATTCAGCACGTAGGTAGATGCTTCACCTGGGAGATCGTGCTCATCACATAACAGTGGAAAGGGGTGGATTCCTCCAAGGAATGACTCAAAGCCCCATATTAAGAGGGACTTCAGCTTTTTCCATGGACTATTTTGGAAACAAAGGGGAACTGACCTTCTAACCATTTGCAGGCAGTGTAAATAGTCTCAATGTTTCACAATATTGTAGTAGCAATTTGCATTTGTTTAGACGAGTGATTTCCTGCACAGAAAAGAAAGAGGAAGGTGCAGAACTGTTTGCATAACATAGGTTTAGGGAGTGCAATGGATTATCAACAGTTACACTCACTCACACAGCACTGTACAACAAAGTGAGGATAAGGGAAAACAGGTTTTAACACCTTGCCAAAAGTTTGCAAGAAAATTCTCTGTGTCAGGGAAAAGTGTGCACTTACAACTTATGTTTTAGCAACACTTAAGGCTGGAGACATGAAACAAATAAAGAGAAAGCAAATTCAAGTACGCACCAAGTTAGGTGGCTTCTTTTCCATCACTTCTATAGGTTGTCAGGTTTCCTAGAAAATCCTCATGAAAACTTTAGAAAAAAGAAAAGACACAGCTATACAATCCTACTGATGCAAGAGATAAAGTAGTTGAGTACTTCTGAAAGCAAAGGCTCCATGTAGGAGGATGAAATCCATTACATGAAATCCCTTTCCATCCCCAGTGAAGCAGGAGAGTGGGGAAGACTATTCCATTACAGACATCTTATCCTTCCTGTGAATCATCCGGTGGAGCAAACCCTAATACACTGCTCTCCTGGTGGTTTCTGGTCCTGAAAACCAGAGAAAACTCCACAATTTTAGCATTCCAGCAACAAAAGAGAACCCAATCTCTTGCCTACTCATTTGCAAAACACATTACAAGAATGAAACCAAGTACTCAAATCCCAGCTTGTCCCTCATCCCCATTCTTTTACATCCATATGAAAAACTCCCCCACTACCCAAGCATTCATTCTGCTGCTTCCCAAAGGGTGTAAAGAGGAAATGAGCACAAGGTGTTAGATTTGCCCTGCAGGTGCCCAGCTGAGCTGGAATCTGTTCCTGTCCATCTGCCCAGGTTTTTTGCTGTATGTGACACATAAGGTTATAAGATTATAGACTGCCTATTCTCTGTGTGTGTGTGTGTGGTAGAGGATGCTGGCTGACATCACCTGGAGTGAAAGGTACCAGGCCTTTAGGAACCTATGCAGACAAGCACAGTAAAGTCTTCAAGAACTGGAAAGCAAAACCAGGTTCACATCTGGAAACCTAGCATGGGATTCATTACATCCCAACAGCATTCCTCTTTCTTCTTCCTAGAGCTCACCAAAGAAGCTCCAATTTGCTCTTGCTTTTAATGTTCTGGTGGCATGGGTTCCTCAAAATACCCATGATACTTTTTCCTCCATTTGTGTGATGGCTGTTCTTTGCATCTAGTGAAAAACCCTGTTTTGGAAGTCAAGTGCCTCACTGTCTTAAACTTCAACAAAGGCTCTAGTAAAGAAAATGCTACAGAGCTATTTGTGAGGGTTAGCCCTACATCCCTGCAGCAGCTCACTCTCCATTTCTGCCTTGCTTCTGATCAACTAGACAATGGCATGGCCATTATTAAACCTGGCACAGAGTCACACCACCAGGCAGATAAGCACCTCAGTACCCCAGGTGATGCTGTCATGGTTTAAAAGGAGTTTTGAAGACAAAAGATTTTTTTTTCCTGCCTGGCCAAAGTATATTTTAATGACATTTAAATAGTAAAATCATGATTCTATTCCCATGTGCTTTGTGTGTATATAACCTCTGGGGTTTTTACTTGCAACTTGAAGAGATAGCACATACTGAGTTTATTTTAAATGGTTTCCTCTTCGACCTCCCCAACCCACACCATCCAGTAGCAAAGCTAAATTCTCCCCTTCAGAATAAACAAGCCTTGAAGCTTTAATTTCACTCTGACTTGTCTCTGATCTGTTTGAAAAGCCTGACCAGATCCTTCTTTTTGTCTCTCAAAAATTCTCGCCAAGAGAAGTAACATCATCACAACCTGTCAACACTTAGAGGCTAAACAAAGAAAGAAACAGATCAAGAAAGCAGCAGTGAAAAGCTCTGGTGCCCCTCTTTCCTAACTAATACTCCCAAAATGTGTTTGGGGAAAGGGGGAAGGAACCATTATTGGAGCTAACACATCAGACAGTGTGTTCATTTAACTGACTATCTCCATCCCCAGACATATCAAAAGGAATG
Organism: Chloroceryle aenea; assembly: GCA_013399075.1. NCBI lineage: Eukaryota > Metazoa > Chordata > Aves > Coraciiformes > Cerylidae > Chloroceryle > Chloroceryle aenea. The sequence continues at coordinate 288,765 of VWZY01010551.1, read as the reverse complement.
CAATGCCAGCTGAAAGTATTATGTAGCCTTCAGTGATGTGAAACATATAAGCTCCAAGGCACACAGTTTGGCTGAAGACTCCAGCTGGCACTGGTAGTTTTATTGTACTGTGAAAAACATTCAAGTCCTTAGATGCCCTGCTGATCATGGGATCTGAGAAACTTTCCTGTGTCTGCCTGACATGTACTCAGGCTGCAATTAACACACTCCTCCCTCTCTTTCACTTTCCCTCTCTGTAGCTGCATATACAACATTATTTAGTCCAACAACACTTGTGTTGGGAGTCCATGTGCCATCGAATCTGGGAGGGGGAGACATTACTTGTCCAAGTGCTAAAATATCTGGTGCCTCAACTTTCACTTGAAGGTGACTGTGGCACATGTCGAGACCATTAAGGGCTGTGTTTTGCTTCCTAACTTTTCACATTTTTTCATCCCTTTATGACATGTTTATTGGCCTTGAAGGGCGAGGAGGGATAACATAGGAAACCAAAGTCCTCCATTCAGCTCTGACTCAACTATTGTGCACCCCAGCCTCATTTGAGGGCAAGTCATGCTCGGCATGGTGGCTGGGTAGTGTGAGCAACTGGAACCATTAATCCCCATTCACATCTGATTTTCGGCACACTCTAAGCCAGTGGGTCCAGGGTAGTTAAATGTGCAGCTTGGGCAATTAAAACAAAAAAAAAAAGTTTACAGATGAATATTATTTGGTCTGAAAACAAATCTGCAAGGGGTTTTGGAGACTAGTGCCTTGAGGATTACAGCTTATTTGTGGAGCTTTAACGGGAAACTGCTAATTATGACACCTGCACAACTTGCCTTGAATTGGACCCTGGGGAGGCATCGCTTTGCCTCGATGTTGGCCAAAGCCTCGGGCTCTTAATCCATAGCTGTCACCTAAAGTGAGACCAGAGCAGCCAGCTATAGGGCATTTGCAATCTTAGGTAAGAAAGGGTACTGCTCTGTTTAAACTGGGTTTTTCCTTCCAAGAAAAACTAGAGTTTCAAATACTCTTCCCAGAAGTTTTACCCTCTTGTGAAATCAGCAGTCCCATCACAGCTTCCAGTCAAAGTCAATATGTATAAGGCACTACAAAAGCATCAGGAAAAGAGATTCAAAACATAGGAATCAAAGCAAATAATCAAATTGATATGATTGGAAAATAAAGGAATTTCACACAGAACCAACATATCACCAACTCTCTCTTTCAGGTTAAAACAGGCATGTGTTTGTGAAGCCTTGCCTTGGTCCTCTAAGTGAGATGAATACTAATTTCCAGACTTCAACAAATATAATTTTAGAAGTGTTTTCTAGAGCTGCTTGGCTTGCACAGTCCATGCTTTTCAGTAGTGTTCACTTTGTGAATATAAAAGCCAGGATTTTGTTCAAGAAAGCTTCACTTGAGGGCTTAAGTCAGGCAGTGACTGACACAAGATGGACTTGCAAAATCGGATGAGCTTGGATGTCTTGCAAAAATTACAGTTGTAAAAATTGCATGAGCAGCCATGGTCTGGGTGAGACTTCGGGAACAATCTCCCACAACAAGCTTTCCTACACTGCCCAGTGGTTATGTGGTATCGAAGGCGGTGCCAAACAGGCTGGTGCATCCACATGGCATGGTCAGCACCTCCTGAGCTATGTGAATGTGTTAACCCTCCTCCTCCTCAGCAATTATCACTCTTTTTGCCTGTGTACAGGTCTTGGACACAGCAATGGGCTGATGTGGCTGCTCCAGAGCTATGCTGGGTATTTCTGCATGGCCTTTATATCCTGAGAAGATATTTGGACCACCAGCATCACCATGTGATAGGGGAAAGAGCTGCATTAGGAATCCAGTTGTGGCACATTCCCCATAGCATCGAGAAAGTCTCCTTCAAATCTTCAACCAAGGTTTTTCCTGAAGTGCAACTCACAGACAAAAGCTATCCTGATGGCAGATAATGACTGACTACAATGCTTCCTTTCTTATTTTTTCAAATCAAAGTGGTCAGTGGCAAAGACCACTGACACTGGCCTCATCCTGGTGAATATAACAGGAGCTCCTTGAAGCCTCTGAGGCAGGCTCTCATTTTATTGACAGAAACATGCTCAAGGTAATGACTGATCCCTGGGTCTCACAGTGTTTCTGTTCAGCAGACTGTGAAGTTGTCTCCAAAAATAATCTGCCAGTGCCATGGACAGACAGCAAAGTCCAAGACAGAACCAAAACTCTCATCTCCCGAGGTCTTGACACTCCCGTGTAACATCACAGGGTGTCTCACTCTCTGACTAGTGGATTTGCTGCAAGTCTGCTCTGACCTTATTGAAAGAGCAATATTCAAACAATGACGAAGCAAAGCAACATTTTTTTCTTATTGGGGCAGCCAGGGTTGACAAAGGGGTGACAGGACAAGGTTAAACAATGCATGCACAGAAGAAAGCACTCTTGTGTTTATTTCCCTGTCTCTATCAATGACTTCTTGCAAATGTCTTAGCTCCTTTTTGTCTCAAGCTGCTTAAAACATGGGAACATTCCAAGTAATAATAAACTCCTCGTCTTTAATTTATAACTACTAAAATTGACAGAAGCCCAAAGCACTTTTTTAAGCCTGAAAAGGTGGCAGAGACACATATTGTGTTCTCAGCAGAAGAACTTCTGTGGCTGCAATGAGAGAGAGCTGCCAATGCGCTTGCAGAAATAGCAGCAGTATTTTATTTATCCCTGAAAAGCTTGGCCAGTTTATTTTGCACTGAAGGAGTAGATTTAGCATGAGGAAAGGGAACTGCTGTCTCCATCCCTTTCAACATTGTCCAGTGTGGAGTACACCAGGCTGTGAGCCCTGGCCTGCCAGAATCTGTCCAGCTCACGGCCACATTTACTGCAGGAGCACAGAGAAGGGTTGTTACATCAGAAGCTGTAAACCCTCCTGCTTGATTTTATAGTCCAGACCCCGTGCCTCCTCTCCTCTCCAGCTTTCCTATCGCAAAACCTGGGAGCCAAACATCATCTGGTCCCATTGCACCCTCCTGTCCTTCCAAAGAGGGCAGTCAACGGGCTTCTGCTTGTCTGTGTTGTCACAGAGGCATGGAAAGCAGGGGGTTAGGAGAGGGGGAAATGTGAACACCAGATCCTCCATCTGCAGCCCAAAATAACAACAGTGGGTGGGAGGGAGAGGCACACAGAGTACGGTGCACACAGCAATACAAAAAGTAGTTTTTGTGCCAGGCTCATCAGTGTGGCAGGGTAATAAGGTCAATGTGAAAACAACTGGAAGGCACATTCCCCAGTAAACATGTGCTGAGTGAAAACGGCCCGACCTTATGTTGTAGAATCCAAACCCATTGAGTCAATTGCCAGAAAACATGACATGACCTTTCAGATTCAGTGAGCATCAGTTCCAAGAGCAGGCTGCCGTGCTCTTTTCCATTTCACTGCTGGCCCCGGAGGGCCTCAAGTCACCTGAAATAATAGCTTGGGCTCAAAATCTGCACTCCTTTAATGAAAAAAAAAAAATGCACATGGCATCAAGTTTGACCCTGGTGGCAGATTTTTTTTATATGCTTAGCTCAATTTCTTTAAACTTAACAACTGTGCTTTTTATTTATTTATTTATTTGCTCTTTCAAAATCTTCCCAGAGCTCAGGTTTTCTCACAGACTGCCCATTTTTGGCAATGGAGGAAACCTCTTGGTTTTGTGAATGAGGAAAATAATTAATAATAGCTAATGAGGCGCTCGTTTCAACACCCTGCCTTCCCTCCCCAAACAAGTAAAGAAAAAACTATTCCCGTTGGAACACATTCTCTTTGCTTTCCAGACTGAGAAAAACATAAAGATGTATTTTCACCCACAAACCTCCAAAATCTTATTTTAATCCACAGAACTCAAGCTGCCTATGAGAGGAGCAAAGCTGTGCACCATTCCAAGCACTAGCAAGATGAGAGCTTGTGTTATTAAGTGCAATTCAAAATGTACTTTCCCTCCCACTGAATTACTTGCCCTGTTAAATCCCATCTAAAATTTTTCTTCCCTTTTACCATCTCCCTGACAGACTGATGGGACCGAGATCTGAAATCAACTTCAGCTTTTCGGTGAAATATTTATTTTGGGGGCCAAACAAGAAGTTTTTTTTGGATACTGTTCAGATTTTCCCCTCCTCTGTCAAAAAAGCAGAAAGGAGAGGCAAGGATCTGTGCCGTCTGGAAATTGTATTTATTTTGACTTGAGCTGTGCCAACCTGCAGTATACAAATACTCAGTCAAAACTGTCTACCATCTGTGTTTATTGTAGAGGAACAGCAACATCCAATGGCCAGTTAAATGCAGGTTAATTGCAGGCGCGTATTGAATTCCCTGGAGAGCCAAGTGCACAGTTAGCTCCCCCAGTGCAATCTCTTTCTGTTACATGAAGGAAATCAAAAAGAGAAAGAACAACAATGCCAAGCCACAGAAGAGCTGGATGCCTCTCTGCACAGAGGGGGGGGTATCTGCAGGGAACAATAAGGGTCTATTAAATTCTTTCATTGGCACCAGAGAAGTAAAATGAACGTAAATTAATCAGCTACAAAAGATGGGACAAGTGTTGCAGCAACTCTATTGAAGTCCTTGGAGTTGTGGAAGGGATAAATTTAACCCAGGATCTTTCAACGTCTGCATATTTGAGAGTGGCTTGTGGAAAAAACTGGGCATTCTTAGAAAAGAAAACAAGGAGTGCGAGAGACTCCCTGCGAAATGCCATCCTTTGAATATCCCTGAAGAGTCACATTTTCACCACAGCCATATTGACATTTATCATTTTATCTCCTTGCATTTATAAAGCCATCTGGACGAGATTTTCCAAAGCACTGACGAATTGTGGGCATCAAATTTTAGAGCTTAAAAGACCCAGGCTGAAAGTGGCCGCACTGAAGATCAGTTCCCTGCGGAGGTGTAGCAGGTTGGGCAGGACCAGAGGCAGGTGCATTTTGGAAGGAGGGGAGCAGCCTCTGACCCATGTGAACCGGAGCAAACACACCAGATCTGGAGAAGGAGCAGGGAAAAGGGATCTGCAGTTTTGTTACAGTCACAGCCTGGGAAACCCAGACCAAAAAGGCACAGAAAGATTAAAGCCCTTAGGTCAACCTTAGTCTGCTCCTTACAGCTGCCATCTCATACTATGCATTGCATGTGGCCTAAAAAGAGCCAAAAAAATACCCCACTGTTTTGAAAAAGAAAAGAAAAAGAAAAAGAAAAATAGGTTTCTGATCAGCTCAGAAGACAGAATCGTTGAGTGGTGCCAGAAGGGGAGAATAGGGCTCCCAAGGCCTCTCCAGAGAAGGTCCTTCCCACATGAACACTTCCAGAGCCCACACGACACCATGAAGTGCAGCATGGGGATGAGGATCTCCCTCAAAGTATCAAATCACAGAGCAGAGTCAGAGCTTTAAAACTAGGACCAGATTTAACCAGGACATTTGAAGAGAAGGGAAAGGAGGGACTCAAAGGATCACAGTATCACACAAAAGAGAGGCCAGGCTGTGCCTTGGCACAGCTTCCCCAGGAACATTGCAGCCACTTCTGAAAGACAGCAGCCTGCTGCTGCATGGACCAGGCACCGGTTAGCCAGGCTGGAGAGAGCTCCAGGGCAGAGCCTTGGATGAGATCTGAGCACCGGATAAGACAGAACACTTCAGGTGTGCTGAACAGTAAATTGGTAGCAGGGAAAGCCATATTCCTTCCCTGACATCCCCTTTTGCTCTGGGAGAAGTAATTCACTTTAGCCTTAAAATACCTACTTCCAGTCTCTGTAGCAAGCTCTATGGCCAGCTCATGGAGCTGACAGCGGCGTGACCCCTTCCTTCCACCAAAGGAAAAGTTGTGCACCACCCACACACCACACCAGACCCAGGGGGGCTTAATGGGGCAGTCGGCCCTTGCTCCCTTACCTACTTGTGTGCGCTCAGAATTGCAGCCTCTGAACTTTTAGCTCTTTTGGGGGGGTTAATGTGTTTTCTCCCTCCTTTCCACATTGCCAGTGGCGATGTCCTTCTCACAGACTCATATTCTTAGGGGCATTTTTAGCTCTTCCTCCCTCTTCTCCCAGATGTCAAAGCTGCCATTAAATCTGCCTGCCCAATTTGTAATGCTGAAGCCTTTCAGCCAAAGCTTAGTCATCTCACGCCTCATCTCACTGAAGCTTTCTCCCCTCCAGGCTTCTGCCCTCATCCCCTCCAGTTCATTTATCCAGAGTCACCTACCTTCTCTGCCATCCTCAGATCCTTCTGCTACCCAGCCAATGCTCATTACATCAAAGCTTATTGTTTTCACATTCAGCACCTTGCACAACTTCTGTTTCTTTCTCTCCACTTCCCCCTCTTTCCACTTTCATCCTGGCCCTCCCTAGCAATCCCATGAGGTGATTTGTTCATGACTTTCTTCCAATCTCACACCAGAGTTTCTCGTATATGCCAGAAACCTGATCAGGCTACAGTATTCTACCAGGTCAGATCCATATATCATCTGCCTATGAGTAAGTTTAGCTCTTCCTCACTTTGAAACATTAAAATAGCCATTTCCACCATGAAAAATAAAATTAATGCTACCCTTTCCTGCTTCCTTCAGTTACATCCCAGCCTCATGTGCTCACACTGGCTTCAGATGACAAGCTGTCCTCGGAGCTCACAGCTTTTGGTCATAACATTAAGGACATACATGATGATACTATATGATAACAGCTGCACATGGTCTCCCTGAAAACTCTTTGCTCTCATATTTCACCCAAAACTATTCTAGCTCCCAATTTCCAAACCAAATCTTAAAATATCTTTCCATATTACAGCATTTATAATTAAATATTTGTAAGGGGGGGTGGGGCTGGATTCTTAAAAAGTGTAAGCCATTATGGCTTTGTTGACATCCAAGAAATATAACTGGCTTTATTAAAATGTGTTGAGTAACATCAGCTGGAAAGTTGGCCCCACAACCCAACATTTGAATAGAATCAAGTCACTGATTCCAAGTTTAATTCAAAAAGGACCATTGCACGCTGGGGATTTCACATTGCCAAATCTATTTCAGAAACCAGAGTAAAAGTAGTTTTCTCTTCGTACTGATTTCTCAGTTCAGAACAAGCAATAGGTGGAGGCTCTGTGTCTGCTGTTCTTTAAGCTGCTGAGCCAACGAGCAGAGCATTTCAGCCTGCAGCTGACACCTATCGCCATGACCCACGGTGCCCTCATTTACCTCTTGAATTAAAATGAAGCCTATCAACATATTTCCTGTCTTACTCCTTGGGTAGTCTTTCACACAAGGCTTCAGACTGCAAAGTTCATCATTAAACACAGATTTTCACCCCCAGGAAGTTCCAGAGGCCCAGAGAAAGATGCTGCAAGCTTGAGTTCCTACAGTGGATTCAATTACAGTATGCAAGGGTCGTTTAAACAAGCTTCCCTTGGATAAATGAGAGAAAAGAGCCAGCACACTCAGCATGAGCAAAATAAAAAGCAATCTTCAGCTGGTGCCGGCCATGCATATTTTGAAAACCATCCCCTTCAGCCATTACCAACAAAAAGTCAGCAAAAACTTATTTTAGAATCTGAAAAGAAAGAAATTTTAAGCATTTGGCGACACAATCTGTTACTTAAGGACAAGCTCATTAAAAATGCAGCACTATTTACTGAAGGCAAAATGCAGACATGCACTTTTGCATGTAAAGCAAGCACTTATTGAACGACAGGAACACCTTTCCTCCTGGCTGGAATGGGAAGGAGAGCTGGTTTAATTGTGCTGATGGATGGATGGCTCTCTGAAAGAAGGTAATAATTGGAGAAGCCAGTCCAAAACCTCACACAAACCCATAAGGCCAATGACTAAGAGATTGAATTCAACAAGAAGAGAGCTCTGGGGAGTTAAAAGGAGCTTAGGAAGTGCTATGTAAGGGACTCCAGGCTGCAGGCACACTAGGGGAGAGAGGGTGAACACTGTCTAGGTACCAGTCCAAGAGCACAACCCTGTGTCTTTGGGAGGCAGCAAACTTGTGAAGGGAGAAGAGGGACAGACAAACTGAGTTGCAAATGTCAAGAAATGCAGAAATAGGAGTGGAGGAAATCAGAAATCAAGAGAAGCGACAGAGTGAGAAGATGAAACTGAGGAAGAATGCTGATTGCCAACCCAAATCAGAGGGAAAGGAGTGGGGAAGGACCAGAAGCAGAGCAGGTTCATTATTCTCCTTTTTCCACTGAAACTTCTTTTTTTTTTTTGCCTAACCAGCTGCTGCAGGTTACAAAGATTCTTGGTGAAACTCAGCTAGCTGAGCCCGTGACTGTTCTCACCATAGATTTACACTGCCATGAATCTCTGACTTAAGTAGTTACTCCTCATCTTGATATATCAGGAGCAAGCCCTTGGAAGTGAAAGGTGCTATAGGAGCATGAAGCATTTTCTTAAAACAGAAAGAAAAGACCCTGAACACAAACACACACTTGAAGCTCACAGTTATGAATTCCTTTGCTACACAAAGCCATGTATAGGCCATTCCTATGGCTGATGGGAGCAAGTCACTTGGTTGTTTCAAGATAACATATTATACACCTTGTATATACTCTGTAAACCACCTGAAAGTAAAATCAATAACCATTAAAATAATCATTACCAGACTAATATGCTCTGCACCTTTCTAGATATTTGATATGGTGGTTTTAATCTCTGTTCTTCAGAGCCCTGAGTGTCCATGGCTCCTTTGGAAACAGGTCTAGGAAATCTAACTGGAAAAAAAAAACAACCAAAATTAAAAATGTGGAAGCTGTCAGGTTTACATTCAAGACTTCCTGTCCAAGAAGAAAAAGGAGGAGAGGAAGAGTGGTAAACTGAAAACAGTTGCAAGTTTGAGAAGCTTGGAAAGTGAGTAGTCCAGCCTGCTACAACTCCATGGCGACAGGGTACGACCACTGCACACATGGAAAAGGAGGAAGGGTGGAAGACAGCTGCCCAGTCAGATAATATCTTTTTCTGGTGAATGGATTCATTGCAACATATTGCCAATACCTGACATGATTCAGAACACTGAACATCATTCCAAACTGCTCTGGCTTCACCAGAAAAATGAGATTTACCACCCCAAGACCTTGCCCACTTTACTACTTAACAGTGCTTCCAAGCTTCCCATCTGGCAGCTGGAGAAGCATCCTCTCTATTCGATAGCTGGAGACACACACTAAGATTAATTCATTCAAAATAAGCCTAAGAACAACGTAGAGGTTTATGAAGAAGTCATAGTCTCTTCCAGATTGTTTGTTTTGCTCCTTTAAATTTTCCTAATCTGACAAATATGAGGGAACATTAGGGGAAAATTTATAGAAGGAAGAAAAGATAATTTATTTTATTTTGATGCAAGAAATAATTAGAATAAAATTTTCAAAATAATCCAAGAGGCACTTATTTCTATTTCTTTGTTTTGTGTTTTATGCTTCACTCCCTGCTCTGCTTCTCTTATATAAAAAGTAAAAAAAAAAATTAAGTGTTTAACACAGACTGTGGGGAAATGGAATGGAAAGGAAATAAAAGAATCAGTATTCCTGGTGAATAATTTGGCTAGAGGAAAAAGACAGATACAGATCAGATTCTTTTGATATGTTAAAAGCATCCCAAAATGCCTACGCTCTGGATGCTTTTACACAAATTATCTTTCATCATAAAAGTACAAAATACATATAATGGACAGCTCATCTCTCTCCAATGAATATGTAGCCACTAGCTGATAAGATAATAGACTAAACACTGACCTGTCACAGATTTGACGATCATAAAAGTAGAGTTTAAAAAGTTGGTTCTCGCATCTCAGGCATTTAATGGGCAGGCACTAAGATATGCTTCCAGTCTTCAAACTCTTTTCATACTATTCTGCCTTAATAAGCACAGGCATAACCCTCAAACTGGTCATATTTGGAAAAAGACTCTGTTTATACATATACTTCTACAACCTCACTTCCCTGGATCTCCTTCCCACTTAACCTTAGAATGACTTTAGCATCACATAGCTTCTCTGAGAGAAACAGATTTAAAATCTTTTTATGGAGTGCAACGGCCCAATTTGTTCTGTATTCAAATCACAAGAGGCACCTGAGGCATCGGTTGATGGATAGGCACCTAACAAACAGTGATTGTTATTGCAATGTGCAAACCAGCTGAACTCTTGAGAACAGAGCCTTGGAGCTGGAAACTGCTCCTGGTAGCCTTCTCCGAGTCACCCCTGTCTCACTGTGAGATCCACACCTCTTTTCTTCCATGTGCCACGGTGCTCATGAGAACCAAGCTTTTTCCAACGTCTCCTTCCCTGTAAGATGCCATACTATGATTGCCTAGCTACTGGTAAATATGATGTTTCAAATCAACAGCCATCCTGAAAGGAAACAGCATGTGGTGCTCAGATCTCAGAACTGATAGGTCTGGCTTCTTTCTACAGTCCTATTAACCCACTGTGGGATCTCTGGAAAGTCACCAACCCTCGCTATCACTATTTTAAACCCTGAAAACCAGGAAGAGTAGCTGAAAAATGTTATTAATGAAGTTCTAGCAGCAGCCTCACACAGGTACTAGCATCTCTTCCTATTAAATTAATTGAAGCTTAGCTCTTTAAAGGAATTTAGGTGCTTAGTTCCACTACAGAAGCTAAAAGTACAGGAAAATAAGTACATTTGGATACCTCCTGGGGAACAGACACACACCTCTCAGGCCCTCTCTTTTTCTCCCCAGTTCACATCACTACTGTGTATGGCACTGGACACTCATTTCAACCAATATTTATTGATTGATTTAGGCACTTTTATAGTTACAAGAAAGCTTTTCAGGCTTCCTTAGTGCTATGTAGACATAGCCACAGAAGTCAGAAAGAGCACCAAGTTGCAAATGCTGCCAGCATTGAAGTGTGAAGGCAGGGTAATACACACAATCACAAGTGTAGCGTGGTCAGTACTGCCTCCCTGAGGAACAGCCTGATGTATTTGGCAGGTATCTAACTTTTATTTACCTTGGATAGGAAACTTAGAGCATGCCCTGGGCATCAAATGTTTTCCTTTTGTGAAATCAGTTCAGTACTTGTGGGTTTTCCTTTCAGGAGACTGTGATGAGAAAAAGGTTTGATTTTTTTTATCTTTTGTTAATTGGAAAAAAAAATAATATAATAATACATATATCATGAAGAATAAGTGAAAGAAGTGCACTATAATGAGCTTTTATAAAAGAAGGTTAGGGGAAAAAAAGCAACACCCTGAAACTGTACTTATTTAGTCTATACATTCTCCAGATTCATCCTCACTCTGCTTCTTTCACTCTGCAATATTCAAAGATACTTTGTTTCTTGAACCAAACACTCTGGGAGCACAAAACTAATATTTTAATTATCTTGTGGCAAATAATCAGAAAAAACAATATGCCTGAAATCACCTTCCAGTAGTTTTCTGGAATATATAAGAACCTGGTCAAGCTTGGGCTGGGAGCTAGGTGAGAGCTTACATGATCCTTCCACTGGCTTGTTAAGACACATTCACAAAGGCTTTTTGATTTCACTTGCACCAGCAGCCTCACGCTGAAAGGTTACACTTAAAATCAAAGAGAAACTATGAGCTCAATGCAACATGAGACATTTCTTAGTCACAGAAGGAAAAAGACAAAGATTTCCCCTCAGAACCAGTGGGGTATCATTCAGCACAGAATCAGAACCTAAATACAGCATTAATAAGAGTATTGGTCTATAGTTGGTGGGTTTGTGGGGCTCTGTGAAGACCTAAGCCAAGAAAAATAAAAAGGCAGACAAAGGGATGAAGCTGTGGCCTTTCTGCAGCTGAATATCCAGAGATATATTCACCCTTGGGAACGTGTTTGTTGGAAGGACGGAGGATTTGCTCAGCTACTGTGTAAGAAGTCAGTGTTGAGGCAGAAGTTACCTCTGTATCTCCATGACTGTGTCTGGTGCTGCTTATTTCTATCCCAGGGCTGTGGCAGAGGCCATTTCCTTGGTGTTCTCCATTGCTCAGGAACATTATTCCAGCATGCCAATCTCTGGTTTAGTTCAGCCTCCACAAATGAATTAATGTAATCCACAGGTTTGTACAACTGGAAATCCCAAGGGGCAAAATCCAGTCTAGAAAGGCAGCACCTTTCCTTATAAAGGCAGACTGGACAGAGTCTCAGCAGTGACTGTTAAGCTGAAAGTGGTTTAAAAGGATGAAGGTCTACTAGTAGGTATTTTGGAATTCATTCCTTCCTTTTTTGTGCCAGACCCTCAATTGCATAACTTTCTGTAAGTGCTGAAATGCCAGTCTTTCCCATTCATCCATTCAAGTAGAGATGGGGATGTGGAAACTGTGTTTTGCCACAGGGTTAATTACAGTGGCTTTTGCATTACTGTGCTGTCACAAAAGCAGGCTGATACGTTATGCTTCATACTGTATAATTCAACTATTGTCAAACATCACATCCCCAAAATATACCACAGCCCTGCAAGGAAAGGGAATTAAATGATACATGAAACATGAGAAATGCCCAAGAAAGGATAAATAAAAGCCTAAGAGGCACAATCTTCCATCAAGGCCTAAAACCCACGCTACATAGCAATCCAAAGTGGTTACTCAGAGAAAGGCACGTCAGGCCTAGAGTGATGCCTCTTCCACCTTTCAGCTTCTGGCAATCTGCCACTTAGGGATCTCCTGAGCGAGAGGTTGCATCTGTATCAGCGTGTTTAATAGCCCCTGCTGGACCTGTTTTCCATGAATTTGTCTAATTGTTTCTGGAATCTATATCTGTCAGCAGTAAGTTCCACAACTGAATTATGCACTGTGTGAAAAAGCACTTCTGTTTGTTCTGGTCTAAAGTAGCTGTCTGCAAATTCCCTTCATTGCCTCTTTAGTCTTGTGTTATAGCAGGGGACAGTCATTTCCAATTCCATGCCATTTATGACTTTACACACACCTGTATTGCTTGTCTCTTTCCCAAGCTGAACTGCCTTATTTTATTTAATCTCTTTTAGGAAAGTCATTTTGTAACTCTTCTCGTCCTTGTTGCCCTCCTCGGTATCTTCTCTGTTTCTATCAGGACCGTGTCCTTGTTCAAGACATGGCTGAACTGCAAGTTTTCCAGTTGCACAAGGCTGTTTTCTGGTTTGTTGTCTATTTCTCACTAAACCAAGCCTAATATTGTATTTCCCCCTTTGTTCTCTGGCTGCAAGGCAGGTCACTTCTCTCTCCTCTATTTATGTTACAATCTCCTCAGGGTAAAGCTGCTTTCTGATCACGAGCTTGTACAGGGCCTATTGCACGACAGGGGGCTTCAAAACAGACTTTCTGAAGGTAGACACTGGTTTTGTGTAGGTTGCCAGACAAAGTAGAGTTAGGTAGCCCCTAACTCAACCCTTTACACCCAAATGTTCCACACCATTGCTTTCACAGCAAGCAAGGTCTATCCCCCCTACACTTTCTCTCCAGCATCCACAGCCCCCGTATCTGTACTTTGGAGAGCACTTGCAATGAGAATCTGAATAATTTTTTTACAACAGATTAGCTAGAATACATTGAATATCTGTGTGGACATACTTATGCAGAATTAAAGTCGACCTAATTCAATTTAACTTACTTCACTTCCAAAGTGAATTAAGGCAAATGTAATTGAGGCTACTTAAATTCTGATTAAGAGTCTTGACATCTGCTGCAAGTGAAGCTATATTATCCACAGGGAGTTAATTCACCACCATAAGTGTGGAAACACAACCAACTGCATAGCAGGAAAGCCAGGGAAAAAGGAAATCGTTAGTCCCTGAATTGCAATAATCACCACAGTGTATTTATGCTAAACGCCTGTTTAATTTGGGAGGCAACATTCCTGCATACCAAAAAGGAAAAGAGACTTACCTTGCTTAGAAGAACAATCCTATAAAATTTTCCAGTTACATTTTTATTTTTTAACAGAATTATAATTGTGTTGGCATTCCAGAGAAGTTGGTTAAAGAAAAAAAAAGAAACTTTCATCACAGTAAATAGAACAGCCATCAAATTTTTGTTGCTAACTCATGGTTGCATCAGTGTCTGTCCATCATTATGTGAGCATAGTAGAAAATATCTTAGAATATCATCTGAGTTTACACAACACATCACACAAAACCCCTGTCTTCCCTGCTGGGCTTTTCTTCTCCCTATCAATTTCCTGGTTAATACACTTGTTTTCACCTGACTGCAGAATCAAAGAAACCTCAAGCTCTTGCTGCCTTGCTGCTGTACCTGTTTCAGGCCACATCTATCAATAACTGCACAGCTATTGACAGCAAGGGGCCTGTGGACATCCCTGAATGGTTTCAACCCTTGGTTCAAGGCTGCCATCCCTACCCATGATAGAATTGCTGCCTATACTGCTGGTGAAGATGCACATGCTAGACATAACTGAAAAAGCTGTTCTGATTTTGCCATATGGCAAGAGTTCTGTTATCTGAAAAATTAAGGTTTACTAAACTTTGCACATTATTCACTTCATTTCATGCCATTATCATGCTGATTTTTTGTGTACAGCAGCAGTTATTTACAACTGAACTGTGAATCTAAAACTTAAAAGCAGTTTTCCAGCTTATCCTTCAGTTCCCTGTCGACAACCCTAGCAAAAGAAGAATTTCTGGGGCTATTGGCCTAATCTGGGTTTAGGAAGATCAGCAAGTGCCTGAATAAAGAGTACAGCTCCAAAGCAGCAGAACATTGCCCGAGAGCAGAACAAGATAGTTGTGGCCAAGGGAATAGGTACCTTCTTTAGACTGTTACACAGCCTAGAAATCCTCCCCAGCTCTCTCCACATCTGCAGCTATGTGAAGTCCTTGTGATCTTTGGCCAAGGCTTTTGCTGTCCAAGTCCTAATTCCTGCTGTTCTCTATTCAGACTGGAGGGATGTGCATAATTCTGGAGATAAATAAGAAGGAAAGCTGTGACCTTTCCCATTAAAACAAAAAAAAAAAAATCTAAGACATTTACTGGACCAATAAGAAATACAAAAAAAAAGTTGACTAAAATGGTGAGGAAAATAACCTCATGTCTGAAACCAAAACACTGCATTCTGAAAATTCCCTTAGCAATCAAAGGCCAAAATGATATCAAGAGAGAAGAGAGAAAAAGTTGTTAGCTGATATTTCTGAGTGATTTATTCCTCTGAGAACATGGTTGTTGATGGCAGGGGAGGAAAAAAAAAAGGGCCCAAAAAAACACCCACCAAAAAAAATAAAGTGGAGGAGAATACCTAAGGGACATAAACATATAAGTGGTACAAGAACTTCCCACCTCATCCCCAGAACACTTCAGGACAAGACTAATAATATGAATTTAATGATACCCATGTAGGAATCAGTTTTCCTACCTGGAATTTCTTGCCTGACAAAGTGATCAAGGCCTCAGCCTCAGGTAACTCAAATAATATGTGAGAAAAATATAATTTTAATGCCTTCTACCAAAAATGATGACCAGCTGTACTCTCTATACTGGCATTATTAGTTCATTACTTTCAGATAATGGTGAAGTAGCTTTGCTGTGTGGCTGTGAGTGAAGTAGACTGGAGTAGTGAGTTCAAAAGTGACAGAAAAAAAAAATAAATTCCAAGAACTCAACTGAGAAGCTTACTGGAAAAGTGGGGCTGAAGATCTAAATGCAGGAGGTGGATGATTCAGTAATGAATGGAAGCCTCATTTTGACAGCTTGGGCTGCCATCCAAGCTAATTTGTTTCCAAGCCTTCAGTTTGCCAACTGAAGTGGCTGAGAAATAATAGGCCCCCAAAAATATTTCTAAGGAAACACAATGCCCATTATCACTGAAGGAGAAAGAGTCTGCACGTTTCAAAGAGGAAAAAAATCTGAGATCTGCCAACTTTGGCCAGTTCCAAATGACACAGGAAGGAGCAGTTACAATGTGGTGAAAGGAAAGGAATATTGTTAAATAAATTCAAAGTAAAAGTCATCATAAAAAATAGAGACAATAAATAGAAGGATGTTTCTTTCACAGAGAGATGATTTTATGGCTAAGCCCGTGCAAGTAGCCTATGATAAAAAAAGAGTTAGGGGCATAGGAAAAAATGAAAAAGAAATTGGTAAAAAGAAGTAGTACATAACAAAATGAAAAATAATGAGACCATCTCTGTATGTTTGACTTGGTCATCATAGAATTACATATAAACCTGATTGGATCTTTTATAAACATTAAAGACTTTAAAAATTCCCTTCATACAAACACTTTGTAGCTCTCACTTAAGTCAATAACAGAGAATGTCTTGTAATTGCCACTAGAGGTTAAGCTTGGGCTTCCTTATCCTTCCAGTCACAACACCTGTATGATCTCAGCCAAGACACAACAACACGTTTACATCGAGCACAGAAACCCCCACCTTACCAGTAAGGCCACAGGGCACAGCACAGCGTTCTGTTGATTTAACACCTTGAGGTGGGGAACACAAAAGCCACATTCTGTCCGTGGATGAGCCAGATGCAAAGACCAGACCTGCAGAACAGGAGCTGCCTGTTCCTACATCAGAGTTGAAAATACATCCACAGCCACTATCTGTCTTCATACTCAGTTTCTTTCATGCTTACTAAGATGACAGTTCATCTAGAAAACAAAAGAGGAGATTTGATAAATATATTTTTTTAGAGTAGAGCAACTTCTTCCCCACTAGGAAAAGGAGTTATTTTTATGTGCAGTTAAGCAGAATACGAGATTTTGGTCCATTTCCTGGCTACAAGAAATACCTGTGGAGGTTGTACACTGTTTTTCACCATGGACTTTTATGAAGAGGCTAGACATGGCCAGCACATATATAAAAAGCTTTTTTGCTTGTTTTAATTTATGAGAACACATTAAAAAGCAGTTATTATTTGAAAAAATATTCCCTTATTTTTTATATTGGGGGGTGGGGGGGGTGTGTTTTTGTTTTTTGTTTTTTTTTTTTACCTAAGAGCACAAACTTCCAGTTTTCTGGAATAGTGGTATCCCATTTGCTTCAAGACCTGCTCAGCAAAATACTATTACTTGTAAGCCTTCAGCTTAGGTTTTCCTACATTCAGCAGCTGCAAAACACACCTTTCTCACATGTTACACACTTGATGCTACAAACACTCTCTCTTTTTGCCAGCATTTTGCACAAAAGCCAGCTAACATTTTGCTAGACTTGCCAGTCTTCTGCAAGATACCATCTCTGTGACGCCCCAACAACAGATGACTACAGAAACAGCTTTCTCAGCCTCCTAACCATCATCTTGATTTGAAACCTCCTTTTTTTCTGTAATGTATTCTCAGACTATGTTTTTAAATGAAGGAAGTATGAAACTCCTGTAATTCTCACACCAGACAGATTTCTAGATCTCAAGTGGCTTTAGATGCCCATTTCATGGTAAGATGGTATTGAGGACCATTCCCAATGGTTTTATAGAAGGGCCCACTATCTCTTGTTTCCACTGAAAAAGAAATCTAGCACTGAAGGTTATATTTTTCTATCTCTAATAGAACTGCACTAACAGGCTCCTTAATTAAATGGGCACTCAAAGCTAACGTGTTCCCTCAGGATTACTCTAAATTGCAGTGGGAAGGTATGACTGCAACTTCTGTAGGCAGACCAAGCTGAGCTTCCACCTTATGAGCATCTGTACAAACAAAGCTACACCTAAGCAGCCTTCATTGCAGACTGTATCTCTGCACATATATTCACACAACTGTGTCATCTCTGTGGTTTATACAGCAGTGAGATTAAAATTAGCTACAGCAGAATCGGGGCCAGCACTGGGACTCTTGAGAAGATAAGATATGGAGCCTCTCCCTTTCCAGTCACCCAGTGAATTTCTGCTTAATTTCAGAGTCTTTGTAACTGTCCCTGTTGCTTGCCCCTAAAGCCAACAGTGTTTCTGTGTGCTCATTTGCAGCAAAGGTACACTTTTAATAAGTATGCACTGTCATACCTTGTGTTTTTTTCATGTCAGTTGTTTTCAAGGATGGTCACCTTTCCACAGCAGAGCCCAAGGGTTTATCCAATACCTTGCAAATTGATTCTTCCTCATGAGAGGGTACTGGTTGGGTGCCACTGAAACAGAAATAACCATGTGTCCAAAGGTGAGATTGTTTGTGTCTATTCAATAAGCTGCATCTTCACTATGTTCTGTTACTGGAAATCCAAGTATTTAAAGAAATTAACCTTTTGACAGAGTTCTGACAGGGCAGAACGTTTTGCTGATAGATGAACAGCATCCTGACACACTTAAACAGATTAATATTTGTGAATTTTGACATAATTACTGATTTCCTCAACAGATTTAAAGTCTAAGTTTATCTTCATGTTAATCCAATTTCATGCCTAGAACAGAGCAAGCACAACAGAATGTCTTTCGTAACCTTCTGATATCATTAATTATTGCTACATTGGGAGTTACAGCATGGAACAAACAGGTTTTTAAATGGAAATCATTTGTCTCTCAGCAGGGAGACTCAACAGTTTTATTTCCTTCAACACCAAGCTGCATTCAAGTAATCTTGTTTCATGGTGATCCTCCCTCGACAACCTGGTGAAATCCCATCTATTTTGTCCCTGGATTGGTCAAATATGCTGCCCATAAGGGGAGGTGTCTATTTCCTCTCCTAATTGTGGAGGAAGGGTTTTCTATATGTTAAGGCCACGCTTTCCCCAAGCTGTGGGCATTTGGTCAGGTTTCCTGGTGATTTTCCACAAAAGGAAATCCCCTAACTCATTAAAAAAAAAAATAGATTAATTGACCGGTTCAGTAACAAGCTGCCCCAGGACCCAATAAACTTTACAAAGGGTACATTCCAATTACAACTGGGCTCAGCATGAACCTGATAAGTAAGCCAGCATAATCTTTCTCCAGCATTAAGAATATTTTTTTTCTTTTTCCCCCATTAGTTTAACTCTTTCTCAGCACTCATGGGTCGACTAACTTCTTATTCTCCATTTCCCTGTGCATTTTAACCCTACTGAACAACTCCCAGCAACATGACCTAAAAGGTTCAATAAAACCAGCAATTGTTCTACAGTCAGTCTCCTGGCACTGCTGTGGCCTTGCAAGAAGGGTCAGCTACAGTGCTGCCCTCTCCCACACTTTGTCTGGTGTCGTAAAATGAATGCAGGTCTCAAATCAGGCCAGGTCACACCAGAAACATCCAGTGGAGCAATTGGAATGATTTGCTAGCAAGGTAGAGCTACAAGTCTGCCTTCACTAGGTGAAAGGTTGGGAGGGATATAGGGGCTTTTGGTAACAGGCATAATTGCAACAGTAGAAGACAGATGTCAAGATAGGAATAAAAAATGAAGTTAATGGCTAAAAAACATTTGTTGTTTTCTACTCTCATATGTTAATCCACCATAGCATTAGACATTGCACACATACAAGAAAGAGCATCTAAGACTCAAGTACCTTTTGTGGCCTTCCGTTTTCTAAAGAACTGTCTAGAAAAGCCTGGTGTTTGGGAACATACACACATCAGATGTGAGTATGCCTGGTTAGCCAAAAAGAAGAGCTAGTTTTAGATCTTTGCAGTGGTTCCTCACCTGAGACACCAAGCTGCATGCAGATAAAAAAGACTGTGGTTCAATTCCAACTCCTCTTTGCCTATGAGGAATTTTGTGGAAGCTCAGGCTGAGCACAGGGTTGTCCTCAGGTACAAAAGAAATCATTTCACCACTCTGGCAGTGTCTGGGTATGGCTCAATCATTACGCATCTCCTCCAGAGACAGGGCACAAAGGGCAGGTGGAAATGTCCCATAAACTGCATCTGAGCTGAAGACCCCTCAGCCTGACCCTGCTGCCACACAGCCCAGACCCACAATGTTCCACTGGACTGAACACTGCAGAAGCAAGNACACAAAGGGCAGGTGGAAATGTCCCATAAACTGCATCTGAGCTGAAGAACCCTCAGCCTGACCCTGCTGCAACACAGCCTGGACCCACAATGTTCCACTGGACTGAACACTACAGAAGCAAGGCAGCCTTTATTCACAGAGGCTTATTTAGAAAACAATCAGTAATTAGCTGAGTAGTCTGAACAGATCTATGATTATTCTATTCCAGTCATGTAAAGCAAATGGACACACCTGCCTGGTAACTCCTGCTACTTTTAACACCTAGAAATGCACAGAAGTTTGTACAGAAGACACTTAAACTGTTTGGACCTACATCTACTCCTGTTCAGATTTAGAATATCATTTCCATACATTTATTATGCCTAGCCTGCAATGTATTTCTTATAGGAACAAGAATAGCTGTAATTATTGTTGTCAATCAAAGTTTCTCTGAAGTCCTCAGCTTTACTGTTTCAATAACTCATTTTTACCGGTGGCAAATGTCTCCAACAAACACTAGAGTCTAATTTTCAGTTTGGTTCCCTTGTCATTTTCTGAGTCATCTTGGAGAAATGCTGTGAGGCAAGAGATTAGTTTTAGGAGGGTTTTTTTTCATCTTCCCTTTCTTTACATCTGAGGGCTGTTAAGAAGTTTGGTTTCAATAGCTCAGACATAACCAAGGTGTACTACAGGTACCGACGGTGCAATGAAATACGAAGTTTATTCCACTTGAGTACAAAGAGAATACCTGATAAATGGCTCCAAAGTCAGCCTTAGCACATGCAGGTGCAGCTGTTATTGGTTTCACTGGAATTACAGCTGATTACAACTGGTGCTGGATTTGGCCCCTTACAAGTAAACTCCTTGGCATCACATAGGGCTCAATTGTGATCGCAAGTCATTGGTGTAAATCAGAAGTAATTCTACCAATGATGAGCAATTCTCAAGGTAAACATCAGCCACCCAAAATAGCTAAGATGCCAAAAATAAACATGATAAAACGCTGATGGATTTATAGGTAGCTGACAGTTTCTTCCTCAGATTCTTAATCAGGTGTCATTGGGAGGTGCTAATATAATTAGGGATGAGATATGGATTAATAGGAAGAAAATATCATAACCTCACTCTCACAATAAACCAGTCCATACGCGACTCTTACCCGCAAACTGCACCATTCCTCTGGTAACATGACATTTGCTACAGCAAAAGCCTGTTGATAATTCTCTATGGTCCTATATAGCACTCTGCCATGGCTGCTCTTCAAAAGGCCGTATTTACCCCCTGGGAAATATAGCTGCATTAATATGACATTTTGTCACAAATTAATCTTAAACAGGGGTAATATTTTTGACACTGAGTTGAAACTGGAACTAAAAAGCAGTTCAGGTGGTTAAAGTGGCAATATCCTGTAGCACAGGCTTATATTCCCTGAGATAATACTGTTATGGTGTAAGTACCAATGTACTGGGATGTACCAAGGGGGAGAACTATGCAAGTCTTTCTTCATTTTAACAACAGACATACAGCATCATTGGCCTTCTACTCTTTATTACAGCTGGTAGTATAGTAATGCCCACTGATCCCAAACAGCAGAGCCCATGGTGCCAGGTGCAGTACAGAATAACAAACCTCATGCTTAGAAAAAGCAGCCAAGACAGATAATTAGCACCTCATCTACCATCATGATGGGCTGCACTGTAGAAAAGTAGACAGACAGTTTAACAAAGATTTAAAAAAAAAAAATATCTCATTAAAGCGATTAGAATTGGCCTGGTCTGGTTTTTAATTGAAGTCCCATGGCACAAGTCAGTTGTGACGAAAGGGATTCTCTGTGATGTTCTCTCTTTCCTGCTGTGGAAGTTCCCAAGCTTTGTATAGTTCATCAGTGCCAGGCTAATTATCACAATGTAATCTCGCCACTTACACCCATTTCCCAACTCATTTGCACATAGCTTCCACTGTTACAGAAGTCAGGGTACATTCATAATACAGATTTCCACAGAAGATGACCCTCTTCTACAAAGGATGCTGTTAACCTTTTCTATTCCATTCCTCCAAACTACATAGAAACACGATGCTGATGGTCAAGGAAGATGCCTGGTGAGTCTGTGTACCTAAATATTGCCTTATGGGTACTTGAGTGTGCATCTCAGCAGCTCTTCACCAATTGCATGTCATTTGCCTTTAATGGGATCATCTTCATTAAGACCAATGTCCCCTCCCTGGCTGTTTAATTCAATTCCCTCCTGAACCTGAATGCTGCAGCCAGACACCTTCCAGAAATATTTGTGTTATATAAAAGATTGAAATGCCTACACTTGTGATCTGCTTAATATCTTCCTTTGAGATGTGATGTGAAGCCTGTTGACCACTTGCAGTCATTAAAGATCTTATAGCACTTTTTGCAAGAGGAGAGGGTGTTATTAACTGTAGGATCCTGGCCATAGTCCAGTTTGGATAATTACATTCTACTGCACTAAAATTCCTCCTGCAGTTTCAGTTTGGGAACTTCTGTTCTTCACTTCCTCTCCTAACAACCGGTGCAAAGTGTCACCAGTGCTGAATTTTGCAACACGTTCCAGCCCTGAGGTGGGGTACGGGACGCAGCCCATGGGTACACATTCTGGAAAATGCTCTGGGACTTGTTAGTAAGAAGGTGCACAACACGTGACCTAGAAAACCATAAAAACACAGCCCTGACCTCAGCATTACTGCAGGTTGGACAAAATGCTTGCACGTCGCCAGATTTTATGCCTGGCAAATGCAATCAACATGAAAGGTCTGGGTATCTACCAATGCTGCCCTGAAGCTCCTTGGGCTGGACAGAGGTTGTGCTGATGAGCATTTTATCAACTGCTCAAGCAAGTGTAAGAATCAATCTGGCTGAGATCTAAAATTAAGGCCTTTCTATATCTGAGGAATCACTTGGCTACACTGAGCAGCCACAAGCTTTTAGGTAACAAATGGATCTTCTGGAAATAGATAGTAAAATAGAAGCACACGTAATTTCTGTATTGGGGAACACTAGAAAATACTGTTCTCAGAAGAGAGCTCTTTACCTGAACAGGGAACCATGTTTGTTTATCCAGGTGAGCTGCTTCTTCCCTCAAAGTGCTAGTAGCTAAGAATGAAATGCATCTGTAGCGAGGCAACGAGGGACCGTAAGAGTACCATTTTAATGTCCTACAGAAAGAGACAATTTAAGAGTGAGAAGCACTTCTATAACTTTGACAAGAGGCAACTCAGCACATATTTTGTTTTAAAGGTGGGTTTGATTGATTTTCACATGAAAAACATTCCCATCAAACCTAAGTCTGAGACTCGGAAATTATGATGGCAAAATAGACCAACTCACTGAACTGTTAAAGAAACCTCAAAAATACTACTTCTGTGTTTGAGAACGACAAATGAGAGAGACAAAATTCTCTTCTTGAATTCCTCCAGCTTAGCGTAAGAAAGATGATACACTGTAGAATCTGTTGCTCCAGGCAACTGATGAGGAACCTCTTTGATGTGCTTTGATTAATGCTGGCTGCTTTGATTCAATGATATTTGTTTCCAGCTCCAGTTAAAAAAAAAAAATCCTTAACTACCACAGGGAAAAACATTAAGGACGTTTGCTTGGAAAACACTTGGGCTTACACTAAGAGTTCTCATTCAAGAACGGAAAGTTTTGTTGCTTGTCTTTTTCTCTCTCCTTTGAGCTCGTTACCTTGACTGCAAACCTGGACAACAAGTATAAATTCCTGGGGCAGCAATTTCCGTCTTTTAGAATGACAGTAAAACAGGAGTGAAAGGGACTTCCAGAGATCATGTCACTCCCCTTCCTTCCCAAGCCATTTGCTTGTTTCCAGAAGACATCTAGCTGTCTCTGTGATGGAGGTTTCATACTCCCCCAGAGCAATCTGTTTTGGAGTTTGACTATCCTACCCACTCACACCATCAGACAAAGAGATGCTTTCAGGAAACATCAGGCTTCTAGAGAAATGCAGCCACTTCTGTAGTAAACTGTGGAAGTTCTACAAAACTATAGAGAGCTCATCATTTCAGCACAGTTTGACTGAAACATGAAAACAGATTATGTAACCAGCTCATGTGGAAAGGGATTCAGAGTCGGAACAGCTGGAACCTGCCAGGATTCCCTGGCTATTCCACAACTTCGGGGGTTTACCATCACTCATCTTAAGCCCAGCAGTTTTGGATTAATCAGGCAAGATCACAGTACAAAGCTATTGTAGACTGACATCCAGTTAAGAGTAGAAGAAAACAGAGCAAGCAACCAGAAGGAGTAAAAGAGGACCACCTATCGTGTTTCATTCACAGGGCAGACATGCTCCAGCTCTCAGTCCAAGAAAACTCCCACTTGTTTCTGAACGAGCTGCTCAAAAGCAGCATTTTTCTGAATGCATCAGCACAGCTCATAGACTACAGCCTATTCTAGAGCGAGCCAATGGCATTTTCACACTGCTCTGAGTTAGTATCAGTTTCTACTGCAATGTGGATATTGATAGTGGGTTAAGATAAGATTTTATTATTATTTATTTTTTTTTAAGAAATATGAATTCCCGTATGCCCTACTTTGGTAGCTTAAAGATTGTAGGAGGTCAAAAAAAAATAGGTCAGTGAAAATAACATTGCAACAAGAAATTAATTGCAAAGAACGTTTAATATGACAGGGGACTACATAAAATCCTATTATATTTCTTCACTATCCTACTCAGTAGTCTGTACTATTGCTATACTCAAAGGCCAGGGCAGTCTCCCAGGGTAAATTGCTACATTAGTTTGACATTTCTGGCTCCAATTAACCTTATATTTGAGCTATTTTCCGAGGGTTTTTAAAAAAAATCTGTGATAAGGTTATGTTTTTTCTATTAGAGTTTCAATTGCCTAATGGCCTGTTCCTGATGCCAATCCCTCTTTAAACACACCCTAGGTAAGAAAATTAGGCCATAGTTTGACAAGACATTTGGCAGCAGGACCAGCCTAAGATATTCCAGTCTCTCCCTCCTTGCCCCTGGCCTCGCAGGACAATACAAACTCCTCTCCTTTGCACCCAGCCAAGAGCTGTGCTGCAATCCAGGAACTCATCTGGCTTCGAAAGCTTGCCCAAACCCCTGTGTTATCAAGTCTGGGTTGTGAAGGAACCAGAGGAACAGAGAGGATCTCTGATTTGACAAGGAAAGCAGAACTAAGGGCAATGCATTGAATCACACCTTAGATGCTGCAGTTAACCTGGCTGTAAATGTTACGTGTGGACATCAGGAGGGTGGGTATGCAGAGGACATGTAGGCAGGTGAGGTCACTGAGCAGGATCCCACAGCACTGTTCCACTGAAGATAGCAAAGCCACCAAATTAGAGCTGTGTGGTTACTCTTTGTTTATAGCACTACAGAGACTGCTATAAATAAAACTTGGCAACTTCCACCATGGGGTGGGTGGTGCCTGATCCTTCTCTCTTTCCTCAAGCTTTAAGGGGCAGTTGCACTACACTCCTGATGTGGTACCATGATCCCGAGGGAGGAAGGCTGCCATATTCCACTCATTCCCAGGTGTGCCTTCACATTTGTATCCTAGGAGACCACACAGGAATGTTATAGGTTGGATTAGAGAGGTCTTCCATGTACCAGCTAACCTTGACCAAGAAAAAACAAGACTTATCTCCCAATCTACATATGAGATCAAAATAACAAAGGAACAAACAATGCAAACAATAGTTTCAACAAGGAAAGAACAGGACCAAGGTCTTGCTTATACCTAAAGCAGGGAGTGTAAGTACTACTTGCAGCCATTACAAGCATTTTGAATAGACACCTCCAATTCAGAAAATGCTGCCATGAACATTGGAAAATGTGCTGAGAACCAATGAACCCTGCCCACAGCTGCAGATCCAGCCACAGCGGTATCTTCTGGGGACAAATCAAAGAGAAGCAACAAGAAATCCAAGAAAGCTTTCTCTGTAGCCCAAATAATGTCCAGTGAAAAACACTGGCAGTGAAATCAGCTTCCTCCCTCTCCACAGACACAAACATATATTCATTACTTCAACTTCACCATAAAGTAATCCATGGGAATAACTCTTGGTCTGTAATTTCCTGGCAAGCAGTTCACTCCAAGTGTACAATTTTCAAAACATGAAATTCAAGCTAAGTGACCTACAGTTTGGCAGAAGAGACAATTTTAATGCTTTAATCACAAGTCTGATATAAACGCTTACATTTATGAATGCAAATTCATTAGCTACGAGCACTTGCCAAAAAAAATATCTTTTTGAAACATTCCCAATGTCAAGCCTGTTTATTTTAATGTTTCCGGAATAGAATTACTCAGGAAGTGAAACATCTTAGATTTTATTTTTATTTTTCATATTAATGTATTTCAAATGGAAAGAATAATAACTAGATTTTGCAGACCCATCCAGCTCCAGTATTAGGTGAGGGGTAATAATACTGCACAAAGCATCATAGAGGCAACTACAGAAGTGTGAGAGCTGAGATATGGTTGGCAAGGAAACCACAATTTACAATAGCCTGGATTTTCATATGCAGAAGCTCCAGCACTGTAATGTTAATTATGTACAGCAAGGCAACGTTCTGCTCCTAAAGTCACTCCATTGACTACTCCATGAGCCACACTAAGCAAATACCGTGTACTTCATCACCACACACAATTTCCCTGATAGATCCAGTGTGACTAAATGGGAAAATTCTCCTCCTTTATTTCAGTGAACAAAGATCAGGACCCTAGGGCCTTATTTTATTTGTTTTGATCCGTTCTTAAAACCATTTACCATCCAAAGCTCAATGGTATGGTAAAATCCACAGGACGCAGTACAGTTCTCTACTTAAAAAAAAAACCAAACAAACAGAGTTTGGAGATACACAGTGAGAAAATAATCATGCCTAACATTTTCAAAAGGCTGATACTTAAGCTAGGTGAGTAAAGAAGTCATGGTATGGTCTGAAAAATCACGGGAGCTCTTGAAATCACTTAACAAAAAATAGGACACTTATCTAGGTGTCTGAAGAAAATTCAAGTTAAAAGTGACATTTTAATAGCCATCAAAAAACCCCAATGCTAAAATGATATTTCTGAACTACAAAAATATTTCACCTCAACCATGAAATCCTGATCAGTATCTGCCTATAACAAGGCACATACAGAAATTAATAAACCAGATTAAAGCTGCTGTTGAAAGCCAAAGCACAAGAGTGCCTCAGCCTGTGTGGAGATGTGCAGACTTACAGCAGCCTTCAGGCAAATTTCAGCTCCAGTTGCTCAGAGCAATTGGCCATTGCTCTTTCCCTTCTCAGGACCTCAGAATTAAAGAACTCAATCACAAAATAAACAAGCACCAATTTGGAGAAACCTTGCCAGAATTTAATTCTACACCACCTACTGATAGTGCATTTTGAACCCAGCAGCCTGAAATACCTGCCAGCAAACCTCAGGAGAGATCCTGTCCTCGGTGCCAGCTTGCTGTAGCTAACCCCTGACCCAGCAAGTTGTTCCTGCCAGGACACGAGGAGGTGACAGGGGTGTGAAGCTGGATGCCAGACCAAGACCACGGCTCAGCCCTCCCTGCTCCCACTGCCCAAGATCAACAGAGCAGACCATTAGGTAATCTTGTGCCAATTTGCATTGTAAATGCCATACAAGCCCACTTGAGCCATCTGGAGGTTACTGGTGTATCATTTATTTATTGTGTTGTCTAAAAATTACCTTTAGAAATATAAATGCTAATTTGACTGTAAAAGGATTGCATCAATCCAGAGATTCAGGTGAGGGGGGAATGTTTTCTACGTTCATTAATGCAAAATAAACTGCTCTGTTTTCCAGAAGCTAAGGATCAAGGACTCTCTTTTACATAATTAAAACTCTGAAATTTTAATATTATCTTCCCTGCACAAAATTCAGAATTCAGGAAACACCTCTCTGAGCATTAATTGTGCAGAATAATATGGCTGTCCATCTGTATGATCTAGCCATGCTTTGATGTTTAAATTGATCCTAGTATTCTGGAGACAGCTTCTGCAGAACTGATTTCCTTCTTTATTTTAGCTAGGTTCATTCAAAGGGCAAAATATCTAAGCATTCAGCTTTTGACCCTACTAGCAAATATTTAATGTATGAATTAAACTGGACAGGGCTTTGCCAGAAGCTCTCTTCATGTTTTATTTCTGAAGCTATTTTTACCAACATTTAATCGCTTAAATGTAAGAAGATAAAGACATCTCTGACAAACTGTGTTTATTGAGCTAAATGCCATCAAGGAAAGCCCTTTTATTTTTTTATAATGGGTTCAGAGCACTTTGTATCTCTGGCTTTACACCAAAACACACTAACAATCTGAGAGGATGATACAGTAGCTAATATTATCACTAAATAAATGCACAAGTGGATGGACACAGGAGGCAACTTGACAAAAAGATGGATGGATAAACTGGAAACCACCTTTAACAGGCTCGCAGGCAATAAAAGAGTGGGCTACAATCTCCAGTTACTCTCCTGCCCTTTCTGTTTATATTTACAAGGGTGCGTTCTGTAAAAAACATCAGCAAGCAAAGAACAGCCAGACACCTGATAAAAGGTCAAACCACCAGCAACAAAGCACAAATTAAAAGGGAAAACCCTGATTTTCACTTCCCTCTTCTGCTCCCAAACAGTAGGCATTAGAGACCAGATTACTGGGAGTCAGTAAAATCAAAAAAAAATCCGGATAGCCAAAATATATATATAAAAAAAATTGGATATCCAAAACATCCAATTTTTTTTTCAATATTAACAACAAACTTTGGGATGACCAGGAAGAGAAGGAAGGCAGTGAGGAGGAGAAGGTTTTGAGAAGAAATAGTTAAAAGGTGGAGAGGGCAGCAGCAGAATGGGAGAATGACAAAACCAGGCCACCACCAGGTGGAAAGGGCATTGGGAGAGAATGTGATCAAGTAATTAGTAGGTGGAAGGGGAAGTTAAGGGTCAAAACCAATCTGTCAAGGGGCAGCAGGGAGGTATTACCACTGCAACTGGCTCTTGACTGACCAACATGAGAGGAGGTCCACAGGCTGCTGGGAGGAAATTGCTGCCAAACCTTAGCCTCAGCTCTGGAGCGTATTTCAGAATGGCCCAAACTTTTACTGCACGCCCACCACTGCTGCTTCTGCTGCACTTACTCATTTTTGAGGGGAAAATGGGACTTTGCTTTGCCCTCAGCAGGCAGACAACAAAGAGGTAGTCTGTGAGGATAACTAGCTTTTTGTTTATCTAGACAGGGAGACAGACATTCCCAAATTAATTCCAGTCCATATATAGTTTAAATGCAAGTAACTAAACATCAAGGTCCCTTCACTACCCAGACATCTTGGATCCCAACTTCTTTCTTTCAAATGTTCTTATCAGGACTTGTCATGGCAAAAGGAGCAACAGAATACAAAGAGTAAGCATAAGCCAAACCCATGGGAGATGTTTTTCTTCCAAAGAGATAAGGAGAATTTATATACTCTTCTGATTTCAAGAACACAACTCTGTCTTTCTGAACTACCTATCCTTTGATGCACAAATACTCAATGATGCTCAAGTACTGGACCAAGCACAGTAGAACTGATTTCCTTGGGTTTGGGTGTTGGTTTTGGGTTTTTTGTGAGGTTCATTCAAAGGGCAAAACTCCAAGTATTCAGCTTTTGACCCTAACTAATCTGACAGGCAGCACCACAAACAGGAAAACTCTGTCTATAGTAAAAGACAGAACAGCAATAACTGAGCCAAACTTCCCCACCGCACATCCTACAGAGCAGACTGGTGGCAAATTTCCAGCTACTATCAGGGAGGTGAGAGCAGTGCTGTAGCAGGTGAAGTCCTCCACCACTGCCCAGTCAACCTTTGGTGCCCCTGTAGAGGCCAATAATGGTGGTGATTTTTGTTATGGGGTAGTGATCTGTAATTTAAGTGGAGACATTCATCATTCAGAACTCACAGTTGAACAAGCTGCTCAATGATGACCTGAGGGCACTTCCAGTCATGAAACCAGAGACAAACAGCAAGCTGGGGATATAAATGCTCATGTTTAGGCATGAATGTTTACATCATGTCTCTGTCTCTTTCACTACTTCTATAGTTTAATAAACAGTTTGAAACCTCACGTGATGGCCTTCAAAAGGCTATGAAGAGCTACATAAGTCCCAACAATCAAAAAAAGGACACTCAGTCGACACTGATGATCCACTTGCTCACATTCATTAAAAACAGACAAAAAATATTGCGTGTCCAAAAATCTGAAGACCAAAACCAGTGCTTTATTTTACACAGGTGCATTAATCAAGTGTTCTCCTGGTTCTTTAGCATCCAATTCCCAAATATTAGTATTTCAATAGCAACTATAGAGCCATGTGCTATCTCCGGAAAGAAAAACAAACAAAGAAGAAAATAATAAGAGCAGGGGAAGTGAAATCTTTTCCCCAAAGAGCCTCTAAATCCATTTTCAGGCAGGACCCAGCAAGAATGCTGAGATTTTTCATGGAGAAGATTTTTTTCAATTAAATTCTGAGAACATTTCATGGCCAGCACATCGTACAAGGGATGGTTGTGAGTGGATGGTCAGGCATCTTTATGACTATCTAGTTACCATGCCCATCTAATTACCTATTGGAAAAATTCTATCTGTCATCTGCTGTCTACCTTCAGTGAGAACAATGCTACTGTCTGCTCCAGTTTCCCAGTCAGAGCAGCTTGCCAGGAACAGTAGCAATAATGACATCCCCTTCTGTCCTCACAGGAACTGAACGCAGAAATAGAGCTGCTGGGATTCTTCTGCACACTTTTGCCAGCTCTCTTGCCAAGATTGAGCTGTAAGACAGACTGGATCCAGAGATGGCTTCATAAAGTCAAACAAACAAAAAAACAAAACAAAACAAATGAAGAAAAAAAAACCCAAACCCACCAAAACCCCCCAACAACCAGATGTGCCCTATAACTGAGAAAGGAGACCCTTTCTCTCATGCAGTTGTATAAAACTTGCAGCATCATGGGAGAAACAGCTTTAGCTAAAATATAAAATAGGACATCAGAACTCTCAGGATTTTGCTCCTGACACTGATCCTTGTGCAGTTCATTCATCTATGCCTTGGTAACCCTGGTCTAAATGGGGATGACACCAGCCTTGGTGGTTTTGTGAGGTTTAACCCTTATTAACATTTGCTAAGCAGATTGGGACCATTCAGTGGAAGGCTGAAAAGAACTTTGCAAAGCTTTGCTACTTGAAAGAAAAATATTGGGAGAAAAAAATATCCCAATTAGGAGCAGAAGCCTCTGTTCCCCTCCTTGATGTATTCAACTCTCTGGGACCAGTGTAATGCTGTTCTGTACGGCCGTTCTCTGGCTCAGCTGACTCTGAACAATCATGCTCTACAACCACCTCTTTTCATACCCATTACCAAAGGTGAGCAATATTTATTGGTTCAAGCAGGGCCAAGGGCTGACA
Source organism: Chloroceryle aenea (assembly GCA_013399075.1). Lineage (NCBI taxonomy): Eukaryota > Metazoa > Chordata > Aves > Coraciiformes > Cerylidae > Chloroceryle > Chloroceryle aenea. The sequence continues at coordinate 257,482 of VWZY01010551.1, read as the reverse complement.
TTAAGCAAATTTCAAGGGTTATTTGAAGTTAATTGAGTTTAATCATGTAATGATTTTATAATTAGTCATAGTTCCCAGTCTTGTACTGAAAAAGTCACACTTAAGAATTATTTAAAAGAAAATTAAAGCCAATTTACAATAAGCAGGAAGAAGCTACATCAGTGATTGGTGGGACTGGGTGAAGGGATCAGAAAGAGGGCTGGCTAAATGCACTAACTGCTTTAGTGCACTGAACCTCTGCTTTAAGGGCAGTGAGCTGAAGTCCCAGCTGGGGACTTGCAGTAAGAAAAAGGACAGTAGTAAGCTTCTGAAACTCAGTCATGATGATTTGGAGGTATTTCTCACTGGCAAGGAGTTGAATGGATCCTGCCCCAAAGGAAAAGAAACTTCAGAATTTTTCCACCTCACTGGAGCCAGGTCCAGCTAGCTGATTCAAAAGCAAAGGCCAGGAAATTGTGTTTATACATCCTTAAGACAGGACTTGGTGGTGGAAAACTATATTCCTCAGTTATATAGAGGAAGTCCTACAACATAGTTACTCTAGAATTGCAAGCAGGTGCTTGGAAGTTTAATCTGAAATGCAATTTTCTTTTTTTTCTTTAAGATTCCTTTGAAAATGGCACACACAGCATAAATGAGGCATAAACAACAACAGCATCAATGAGTTGGGTGAAATTATGACAGTAATCCATCACCTATTCTATCTCCAACTCTGCAAGGCATTCAGGACACAGGCAAATAACCACCTGTGGAACACTGTACCTCAGAAAGTAAAACTAAATCTCTGCTTAGGGCTAAAGGACTCCCAGAACATACAGCCAACTACCTGCTTCATAAAGAGTGCCACTGCTCCTCACTTCCTGCTCATCCAGGAGACCCCTCACAGCAACATGACATGGCCTTGATGAGCAGGGTTTCACCATGGGATATTAAACCACAGCATGTAATAATGGTGGGAGTTTGCTGTGGGTTTAAACACCATGTGTTTCTCCCAAGGACTGAGGCAACATGCAAGTCAGCCTGATATATTTTTCCCTGTCTGCATCTCTGAGTCTCTGTATACTGTGAAAATTCATCCTCTGAAAGTTAGCATACTCCTAGGAAGAGAAAACCTAGAGACAAACTGGTCTGATTCCCACCAAAGCTGGCCCAAGGTCCAGAAAATGTAGTCAGCAGCGTGGGAGCCACCTGCAACTGTGACTTTGGGGTTGAGGAGAAGGACAAAATGTAAGGCTGTAACATCTTGTGGAAGCAGGAGAGCCTTTTGCAATAACAGGAGCTGTGCTCTGGCCCACCTCACTGCACAAGGGCAAAAGCCTCATCCTGCTGTCCCTTCTGGTTCCTCTCTGCTTCTCTCTCTACTTCTCCAGAGCAACCATCACCTGGCCCATCTCCTTCCCCTGGTTTTGTCTCTTAAGATGAAAAGGCACACAGAGATTTACTTACATAACTGAAGCCTCTCTGGGGTGCTGACCGGCTGCGCCTTGTCCTGCTGCACTTCTCCTTTGGTCTTCCACAGCAGCCTGGCCATTTTTAGGGCAGGTCTCAAGGACTATGCAGCTCATCTGGATTTAAAAAGTCCTCCTGAAAAACAGTTAAGCTTTTATAGGTAACAGTTCAGTAAGTATACTTACCAACCTTCACAGAAACATAATTATTGATAAAATTATACTTCTCCTTATCACCCACTGATAATTCTTCTAAAATTGTCTTGCTTATTTTTACCAAATTACAGAACTAGTGTGTCCCCAGCCACTTGGCAATGGCAAGCCACATACAAGACTAGCTGGGACAAATTCTCTCTCTCAAATACTCTAATTGTGTGGAAAGTTCAGCCAAGGAAAAATAACCAGACAAACAACAAATCAGAGCAAAAACCAAAATTAAGTCGAATGCTCTCTAACTACAATATATTCAAAATTTAATGAGTTTGTTTTTTCACTTCAGAAAGATTTTTGAAGTGATACCTTCCTGTCATTGTTTACAAATTACAAATAAATATATAGGTATACTGCAGCATGACATGACAGGTTCTGCTTTTACTGAGGGAAAAAGGATTTCAGCGGTAAAGCTGGGAGACGAGACTTTCAGAGCAGCCCAATAAATATCAGGCCTTCATCCTCCTAAGCAAAGGAATTACTTGGAGGCAACATTCTCTGTGCACAGCTGTAGGACCTGAGCAGTTGTAAGGCCTGACCTCGCTGCAGTGTCTGCCCCGGGGAGCGTTGCCATGCTGAGTGCTGCCTGATGCAAAACATTCACTCCTTCCCGAGAGAAAAATGAAGGAGAGGAACAAGAGGTCTACGAGACGTCACTGGGTTCAGCAGGGGCCACACCATGGCACATGTGATGTACCCAGTGGATAGTAGAATCAAGAGACTGTCAGCTTGGTGGGTACTTGGTTCAGAGCAAATCCACTTTCCAGGATGTCTTCCAAAAGCCAGCGCCTTAACTTCAGAAGGCGGTGTTTAAAATGAGGAGCTTACAAAGGCTTCTTTTCATTTTAAACACAATGTTATCCGTGGCATTCTTAGTCTCTCCCTACAGCCATAAATAATACCAGTGTATTACTTAATGATATGACTTATTTATTATTTATTTAAATGATTTATGTAGAGCCTATAGCCTTAACAACTATAACGACAACAATTCAAAAACCAGAAGCAACATGAAAAGGAGATGCTTAAATAATTAAAAGCCTCCTTCCTTTCCTAAAAGAGAGTGTGTTTTTCCTTTTTTAGGTTTTCAGTTCTCCTACAAGCAAAAGAGCAGAGTGCCATTGGCTAAATGCTGGCTTTGCAAAGTAAGAATAATAAATCAGAGTAACCAGTGCTACTGTAGCTCTTGTCTAGCCTTTCCCATCCATGCATCTCACAGGAGGGTGAGTAGCACAGGCCCTATTTTACAGAAGGTGAAACTGAGGACAAGGAGGTGATACAAATGGTCCATGGTCACCCAGAAGTGCATGTGCAAAGTTGGGCATAAATCTTTTCTTCCGTCTACTAGACCAGACCTCATCCAGCAAGCCACACTGCTTTCATATTTTCTCTCCTTGGTTTGATTTTTTTTCTTTCATGATTCTTTGTCTTTTCAGCATTTACCATGTTTTTCTTTATGCCCATCTCTCTTACAGAGCCTCTGCTCTCAACTTCAAGCATTCCTCCTCCCCTGGTAGTCTCTTCCTCCTGGTTTACCCCTCTTGGCATTCACTTTTTACCCAATTTTCCTGAATAGGTTTTCTCCTCTATAACAAGGCAAATACTTGGCAACTCACAGCACAAGTGGGTAATTGAGCACAGTTGTAAGTAGATTATCATTGAAATGACTGATTTTGTACAATGCAGAAAGCTCAAGGCAGCGACAGGGTGCTTTGCAATTTAAACATTGTATAGAGAGGGAAAATATTTTCAAGTTTCATTTTAAAACTTTCTAAATGCAAAAATGGAAGCAGATTCCCCAATGGCAAGACATAAATACACGTTGTAAACTCAAATCACCAAATGTTTGCCTGGTTCTATTAAGGGGAACAGATGAATTATCAGAATCAGACTTCACAGAGCAGCTGGAGCAGTAAAAAATTAATATAAAATTTTAAAAGATATTCTGGACTACTCTTTAAACAAGCCAAAAAAGACAGAAGTTCCTTGACATCAGCCTTGGAGTGCAATGAACAAATTACCAAAGTAAACAGACAAGTATCTCCAAGAAAAACCCTACAAACTTAAAGTTTGTTATCTCAAAGTTTACACCCATATTGCAGAGCACTCACAAAACCAGCATTTGGAATTCATGGTCTTGACTGAAAATTCCAAAAGCCAAATCCAACAGCTCTCTAATCTAGGGATCCTCTCTGGCAATTTATCACAAAACTAACTCTTCAGCAAAGGGAATTTTTTCATTTTTTGCTGATTTAATTTGGAGCACAGAAAAAATAATGCTTAGGGATGATTGAAAGTCTTTAAGAAAACAAAACAAACAGAAATAACAACTGGAAATCTAAAACCACACACACAAAATAAACAAACAAAACCATATTCAGGACACTGGACTGAGATTTGGTAAACCAATTCAATATCCAGCTCTGCCACAGACTTTCTGTATGACCTTGGAAAAGTCTTTTAGGTCTACACATCTACATTAGGAAGCTAATCCACCTAGATAATGCAGAGAGACAGAGGCAGGCACCAAAAGAGTGGGGCTGCAGACCACCTAAATAATACATAAAGATATTACTTTCTCCTACTCTTCATCTCTACTGAGTATTGCTCGTTCGATGCCACATTATCTTTATGGTGTAGACTCTTCTCCCACCCCCAAAAGGGTCCCAGTTTCATATACTACCTTGAAGTATTGCATGAATACAAATAAAAATAAGAATACAAATTCCAAATTGTTATATTTATCTCACGAGAGCTGCCTACATTTAAAAGATGTAATTGTCACAGTGAACAGCTCACAATTAAAAAGGCAAGTATACATTTTGTTAAAAATTAATTGAGGAATGACTCTAAAACCCCACAAACACATACAAGAAAACCACAGTCTAATCAGTGACCTACTGAGAACAGAGAGATTTGAAATTTGAACGAAAAAAAAAATCACAATCTGCCAAACTACTTTCTGTATTCTCAGAAATGGCAAATAAAGGGAAGCATTTGTGAATAAGGGCTATTCATAACTGGAAGCAGGTACATTAGATATGGTGGACTGAGAAAGCAGACTCAGTCTGCTGGAGACAGACAGTCGCAACAATTTCCAGTGTCAAAGAAAAATCTGGCACCTTGTTAAATATTAATAAGCTGTCAGGGTCAAAATGTTTAGGTCCTCCCAACTCAATCACTTTCATTTCTACTTCTCAGAAGCCATTCAATTGGAAATACCCTTTCCTGTCTTGCCCCTCCCCATCCTGTCTTCTCACCAAGAACCAGGCAGAATGGGATGAAAATGGCCAGTAAATGAGCTGGCAGCCAAATGCTGGTTTTTCCACCCCTGCCTCTGCTAGAATATATTCTGTTATTTTTACTGAGGCATAGAAAACTTAAATAACAGGAAAAAGAACAATGTGAAGAGTTGTTTTAGCAAATCTCTGCTGCATTTTCTGCAGGTTAGTGTTATTGATTACTGACACCTAAGGGTCTGACACATAATCGATAGACCTCACGACCCACATATGTGACATGGCCTGTAGGGGCTTTAGAAACAAGAATGAACATGGCAGCTCCATCCAAAGCTTTTCATATAATATTTATTTATTTATTTGCAGGCAAAGCTGTTTCCACTCAAATTACTGTCATGGTGAAAACTGGTGTCAGAGAGGTTTGCTCATTTCTTCTCTTGGTACGTGAAGACTAGAGAAAAAAATAATAACTGTTAGTGACTTGAAAATCTAGCTCCACATCAGCAATCTAGGAGCTAAAAAAACCCCTTCCCTCACTGAGAACTAGTCATGTGAAGAAAAACAAACTACTTGTATAAGAGAAAGAGGCAGAAGGTGCCTCACCAGCTTACCTTTCTCTTTTTGCAAGGTGCCAGAGTAGCACAGACTACTGTGGAAAGCACCAGTTTGACTTCAAAGAGCTGGAGGGCTCTTTTCTGGGGCCTAGTCCTCCAAGGCGGATGGTGAGAAAAGTTTTTGTACTGCAGTTTGCACACCACAGTCTTCTCCAAACAGTTCTTTGTTTCATTGTTGTCTTCTCCCACTACAAACTCGTCAATTGTGATTACTGCTGGGTGTCAAGAAGCTACACCAGATGTGCTCATTTCCTTGGCTGTAGCATTGTTTTTAGCTGGGATTTTATACTCCTACAGCTTTCCTTCTTCTCACAGGTAACTATCTCTGCTGTTTCTGAGCAGGTATTTTCTTCTCTCACCATTGTTCACTTCCAGTTTGAGTAGTCTCAGTGCTGAATTCCTACCTATGCAGTATTCAAATGAAGACAAACATCTCAAACTCTCTGTCTGGATTTTCAGCTGTTACTGAAGATTTCCCTCCCATTTCTGCAGTCTGTTCTGTCAATTACCAATTACCTCCACAATTTCTCTAGCACAGGCACAATGAACTGTTGAGAACATTCATTGGTATCGTGGATCCTGGCTGGAAAACAAGAAACCAAGGAAAGTTAAACATGCTCAGGTGGTGTGATTGTGGCTCTGGGTATGCATCTTCTCCCACACAAACCAGTTAGTCACATTGCAGGGCTGACCCCAAGGCTGGAGATCATCAGGCTTAAGTCTCAGTCTAGTCTCATGCTACAGGAGTGCTCTGCTGTGTAACTTCTTCATTGCTTTGGAGACTTCAGTATGTAAGGCAGGTAATGTCCTTCTACAACTAGGCACCCTGCCCAATCACAGCAAGTTAACTCTTTCCTGGATGAGCAATTCCATGCCAGAATAGCCTAGACTTTTTCATAAGAGAGAAACAGCTTTCACACAGTATCTGCCTTTGACCAGCAAGTAATATAGCTTTGCTTTCAAGCCAGGCCCCCGAAATCACTTGGTGGGTCTACCTGAGGCCACAAAAGGCATACTGCTGTTCTCTTACATGTAGACTTTTTACCCTGCTTCTGTCACATTGACACTTTCCTGATATATTTTGATGGAGAACCTGTTTCTGACCCAAAGCTATGTGGGCTTTCAATGCTTCTTCCAGATCACAAAGAACCAAACTGCTGGAATCAGAAAGTTCCCACCAATAGAAGATAACCAGGATAGAAGCTAAGAACTCACAGCAATCCTTTCTTACATTAAATGCCCTACAATAGCACCTAATCTTGAAATATCAGCCAGCAAAAGTCAATTGAGAGGCTGCTGACAGTCCCTCCATCGTCCTGTTCTCTGTGCCAGATTCTGTGTACTGCTGGGAAGGTTTAAGTTCTAAAAAATTCTTTGTCAACACGAACAAAGTTTTTATGAGGACAGTGAAGTGTGCATTCTGTAATCCAGGTGATGTACTGCACTGTGTGTTGGCAAGGAGCAAATGAAGCTTCAGACAGAGGCAGAAGTGAACCATGTTGGGGACACACACTGCCACACTCACCTGGTGGTCTTAGAGCCACTATAGTTCTACAGCGGTTCACTGCAGCTCTCGGGATAGTTACTATTCCAAATGCTAACTACTGAGCAAAGCTTGGCAATTCAGCCCTTTCCACTCAAATCCTTCCCTGAACCTATAACTCCAGTGCTTTTCTGCCCTCCGTTAATAAAAACACCAATTCCTGATGCTGGGCAGCTTCACCTCAGTGTTGTGCTGCACTCCACGCTGGCTGCATTTAAGGGAGGGTGGCATCCAGCATTCTTGTCTGTGAAGTGTTCTGAATCCTTCAGGATAAAGAGCACTACACATTTTAGCCACACACATCTCACACAAGCCAACTACCTACTTTTTTTTCCCCCTCTAGTTTTCAGTTTCTTGCAAGACACTGTTATTTTATGGAGAGACAAAAAATACCCATAAAGTAAGTCAGAGGCAAATAATAATACCCATTCTGTTCACCACTAGAAACCTTATGAAGATTTTCTCTTTCCACAAGACCCAGCAATATCCTGCATGAGAGGCAGCCTGCTGCTATCATTTTAAAGGTGCAATC
>VWZY01010551.1:80603-249864 GCA_013399075.1 Chloroceryle aenea | reverse complement strand
TTTTTTTTCCAGTGTTTCTGCTGCAGAAAATTCTTCATCAGCCCCTGGTAAACACCATTTTTGTTTTACCCTGTTGTGCCACATGGGGAAACACACTGCTGGGTGCAGGATCTTCCTGGTATCTATTTTACGCCTGCGGGAGTTTTCCAGCAGCCAGCAATAATATAAAAGATCACCATGGACTGTGATGTGACCAATTACAGCAGACAGCAGTTATTTATAGAAAAGTCAGTGGTACTGAGGCTTTAACACCAGCCAGCACACTCCTCTCCTTCCCAACACTCAGTGAGCACACTAGAATCCTGCAAGACCCTGTCTAGCAAGGAGTTTTAAGGCAATTACCTTGGTACCTCACAAAACTGTGGAGACACATGGCATATGCCCACAGGACAACTGAGTAGCAGCACTTTACATACGCTGTATTTTTGAGCTGCCACAGCACATTTCATTTCATAAATCGCTGGCCCCAGATGTCACTTTCATTCTGAAATCCTTGGCAGCCTACTCAGGGGCACAGAACATCAGGGCACAGCACAGCCCATGTGTGTAAGGTCCCATAACACACAGCTTTCTGATTCTTGGCTCTTTGCAAAGTGCCTCTTCCCATCCTCTCCAGGACCTGCTATAAGGTCTGTCCAAATATTACAGTACAAAGGAAGACAACACGTTAGCCAAGTACCTTTCTAAACTTCCCCAGTTGTTGATACCAACTAAACCAGTTGCTACAGCTTTCACTCTCTTGATCCAAAGGTGGAAAACCCACCCAAAAGCTAGAAAAATCACAGTAACCAAGCAGGACATGTAACTTCCAGGGGCCATAGACAGCATCACCGAATCCCCACCACAAGATAGGTGATGATGTTGATGATCTCTAAAATGCAAATGCCCATTCTCAGATCCTGAGAGTCCTGAGGTGTGGGATCAGGACCGCTGGGCTGCTGCAGATTGTAACTCAGGCACCTGACGTCAGTCGCTCAAGAACTTTAGATTTAAAATGGAATTTCAAATTATTTTGCTTCTGGAATATTAAATACACTATGTAAGTGCAAACCCACTCTTGGAAGCTGAGGGAAAAAGTTCACGGCCCCTTTCTAAGGTGAGCATTTATAGCAGAGCACAGTGCAGAATGAAAGGCAATATTGCCATCTACTGCCCAGGCCTGAGAGCATCCCCTCTCTGCTTCTCAGCTGAAGATGAGATCAATGTTTCAGGACAAGGAATCTTTTAATCATAATGAAAATGTGATCTTGACTGATCCGAGGTCACATTACATTAATGCAGTCTTCAAAGCTTTTTTAATAATACAATTAACGATTTCTGCCATACCATTAAGAGAATTAAAGACCAAAAAGCTTAAGGGGTATTGACCTATTCAGTTGCAGTTTTTAAAATAACCTCAAAGCAACATGGATTTCTTTTTCCTTTTTTTACCACCCCCCCCACCCCCCTTTAAACTCCCAGATACATAATTCTTAGATGTGTTGTTCTATTTGCGTTCATGGATATCACATTTTTAGTAAAGATTTGGATTAGCCAACCCCTTTATCTTGCAAACCAGTAGGTCAGGCTAGGACAGCTCGCACTACAGCAAGAAGAAAAACAACAACAGTGATTAGGAAGGTTGAAACTACAGTTTGGTGAAGGAAGAGAATCACTTCTACTGAGGCACTTTAGTTCATCACCCTCCTTTCTTCAAGCCATCAGTCTCATTCTCTTCCTTATTGTACCATCTTGCTAAAGCTCTCACTTGCACCTTTGCAAACAACTTGGAAAGCTTTAAAAGAATTCAGTAAAGCCCAAAATATCTCCTGATAATTTTTGCTCACACAGAGTTCATTCCACAGCACCAGAAGCCACAGATTCAAATGACATTTCTCAACAAGTGGTGCTATTAATCAGCTGCTAACTTGAGCCTGAGCATCCCTGGGTTGAGACTGCTCCCTGGACAGCAGTGCGCAGCGTGGGACACTGGCTGCCAGGGATGTCCACCATCAGGACACAGCGGGCTCAAGCTACCTGGAGACTATGGCCAGAAAGGCAGGACTGATTCACACTGATATGGTGGTTGTACGAGTGGGGTCGGCATTAGAAAGCAGCAAGACAGTGACTCTCACCCTGGATGAGTTCAGCATTCACAAAGATTTTAGCCGAACTGGCTTTATACCACATTCTCCTGTAACAACAGAGTTCTCTTCTGTGCTTGGTTGTTCTTTCTTTTCCTGCTTTTTTTCAGGCATTATATATAAAACCTAGCAGTCCATGCTTATGGTTAAGTAAGGACAAGTGAATCCACGGTAAGTCAGTTTGAATTGGTTGCAGATACTGGCAGGGTTTTGTGAGGGAGGGAAAGCAGGCTCATCTGCAGCTCTGCTACTCCTGGGCAGGATACAAGAGGACAAGAGCAGAACTGCGCCTGTGCATGAAAAATTGCAGATGAAACCAGGGAACTGTGAAAAATCCATAACAACAATGAAGAACACTACTCAGCCCATGTCACCACCATATGAGCTTATTGTCCTGGGCAGGGGTTCAACCATGGGATTTGGCAAAGATGATTCTTTCTGATCAGAGTAACACCAATCCACTGCTACAAATACACAGAATAATTTAGCATCAAAGCTGCCAGGATTGTGTTTCCCAGCATTTCTGGGTCCTGAGCAGCAGAATATTGGCTGCCTCCTGGATTTCTAATACCAGTGGCTTTTTCCCATGGCTAGGGCTGGCATACTGCTTGTCCTGACCCTGCTAGGTTGAGAGAGAATTATCAGAGTATGTTTTACCTCCTCCTCAGGTCTCATTGCTAGAATGGGAGGGGAGAGGGCATCATCTTCATCACCGTAATAATGCTGTATCAAAGAGGCTGGCTGGTCTAAGGCAAGGCAAGGCTGTGACCAGGCAAAAATACAGAGGCAAAAATCAAGGGCTTCAATTGCCTGTAACTGATGTCAACTCCGCCTTTGGCAGAAACCTGCCTTCCCCTTCCTCTGCAGCACTGTTCTGTAAGCTTCGGCCTGTAAGTCAAAAGCCAGGCAAGGACAGAGCACAGCATGGTACATCCATCTGTTGGAAGCCAAAGGCTCTCTGAAGCTCTCAGCCTCAAGGAGTAGAAAGACACGAGGTCCCTCCCTCCCATCCCCAGCATGGCAGAGCAATGTGCTTTGCGATCTATTTGACAACTCACAAGGATATTACCTATCGAAGTGCTGCTGTCTTTGATGCCTTAACTGTTCAGGCAGGACATGCTAAATATCATCTTGCAGAAACTTCTGATGTCTACAGGGAGCAAGACCTCTTCTTGACCTTTTCTCTTGCTATTTTGCTGGTTTTGTTCTGTGCTTCTCAGAGCTGCTCCTCCATTCCAGATGCACAAAAGAGGTCAAACTAGCAGAGGTGGCTTGTGCCAAAGGCTTTGGCTTCTACCAAGAGACACTTTAAAAGGAAGATATTTGTGCTTGTGACATAGAGCAAAGAGGGACAATGCGTCTTTCACTCCGATTGATTTACCCACCAACCTTCTACGCAAACAAGGATAAAAGCAGCATTTCAATCTGTATTACAGCAGATGGGCTCTGCATGCAGCACAAGAGAAATAGCTTTAAAAAAGACTGAACCAGCCCCAAGATCTGAAGAGGGCGGGGAAATCAGAAGGCTCTTTTATATCATGCGGCTTGAAGACAGCATTTCCCTAAAATGCATCTTAGTTAAGGTATTTATCAAAGGCTTAGAGGAGAGGGGACATGCCAAGTGAGGAGAAATTTAGAAAATTAGTCAGTTGAACTGATCCCTTCAGGAAGGGTTTTTCTCTTCTCCCTCCCCACTCCTTGCAGAAAGCTGAAAAGGGATTGCTGGTTCCAGGTAGGAGGACTGAAGGTATGCAGAACATCTCCATCTTTTAAAAGCAGCATGAAATTAATGCCATTAAGCCAAAGCCACTCCTGCTGACCAGAGGGCACACATAGCTCTGATGTCTTTCTCCTCTCCTGGTCACTGACCTTTAACATACCACAGTCCAGAGAGAGGCTGAGCTATTAATTTACAAATCAGATGTTGGTGAATGAATACCGACATCCCCAAATGTACTCATCATGGGGAATCCAACCTCTGATCTCCTCCCTGAGAATTAAAAGTAAATAAATAAATAAAAAGTTCTATTTCATCTAAGTGTCAGGTGGATGGGAGAGAATTCTTCCAGATGGAGTTTATTGATCATCCAAAAGTGAAACCTTCAGTTTCAATTAAAACCAAAAAGATTCCTTCAAAAAAACCCCACCAACCTTCACAATAGAAAAATTCAATAAAGCAAGGATAAAGACCAAGGCAAATAGAGAAGATTAATCTGAGACTTCACCATCAAGTTGGATTGCAAGACAAAACAAATTGAAAAGCAGGCTAATTACAAACTCCTAATTTTGTGTACTTACATTTTATTGCATGCTGGTCTATAACAAGGAATATATAAAGGAAGGCCCAAGTCAATACAAAACAACTAACTATAGCTGGATGCATTCTTTGTTTATGCAGTTGAACAGTAATTCTGATAAAACAGAAATTCTATTTGTACATGTTAATTTTTGTCTTTTTTTTCTTCTATATCCATCATATGCAAATGTTAAGGATACAGATAGGTACTGAAGTTTAGAGTGTTCCTCCTGCTCTTCATCCATAGAAAAGGACACTAAAATGTGGATTTGAACAACCCTAAATGACTCCAAATCAACTGCTGGGTTTTACTGACCTGTCAAGGCTTTCTTTAGGAACATGGGTCACTCAGACTCAATCCCAATTACATCAGCTAGGCACTCAGCTCTAAGGATGTCACTGAGCTTTTGTTTGGACACAGTAAATGCAAAGGTGCCAAGTTAGTCTGGTTTTCAGACTAATGAGTTCAGACAAGTTGGCTGTTTTTTCCTACTTCAGCACCTACTTACAAGGCAGTCTTCTCAATGGCTCACTTCCTGTAATCAAGTAATACAAATGAGAAGTAGTTATTTAGAAATGCTTCATTTGTATTTCTAAACATCTACTTTTTTTTCAAAAAAAACACAGCAGAAAGCAGGCATCAGAACTTTCTTCAAGGTGACTTCCAGCAGGTGCTACAGGAGCAGCCCACCACTGTCCAAACAGATCCCATAATACACTGATGTCATCACAGAGATGGGAGAGAAGGATACTGGCCCAAGTTACTGATGTGATAAACTCTTAAGAGTGGCACAGAGCCCCCATCGTTTAGCAGACAGATGTTCATGACACAAGAATCATGGGCTGGGAAATCACCCCGAAAGCAGAGTAGGACTTTCAAAGAGCAAGTGAAAGAACAGAATGACTTGCTTTGCAATGTTTGCATTACAATCTTTGATTAGGATGGAGAGCTGCCTTCAATGTACACCTTTATCTTGGCACTGAAGCTTTATTTTATCAATTAAGCTAAGATTTAAGCATTAAAAACAAACAACAACAAAACAAACCCTAGATTATAACATCTTTCTTAATCTGCTCTTCTCTCCTTTGGAATGGTCACATATAAAAAAGTAGCAAAGGAAGAAATTTAGCCTTTATGGCAAATAGAGACCTTCCTTGCTTTTCTAATGCTGAGAATATTAACAGCAGATTACACAGCAGCAGCTATTTATTACATTTAAAAATTGCCAAAGAAAGTGCTCAGAAGTATGCTGATGAAAAGTATGTGGTAGGCAGAGAAGGGATGGAAATGGAAAATCAGATAACAGAATCACACAATTTCTGAGGCTGGAATAGACCTTCAAGATCATCAAGTCCGGCCTATGACCCAACACCATGACATCAGCCAGACCATGACACTCAGCACAACATCCACTCTTTCCTTAAACACCTCCAGGGATGGCGACTCCACCACCTCCCTGGGCAGTCCATTCCAGTGTCTAATCGCCCCTTCTGTGAGGAAGTGCTTCATAAGATCCAACCTAACCCTCCCCTGGCACAGCTTCAGGCCATGTCTCTTGTCCTGTCACTGGCTGCCTGGGAGAAGAGCCCGGCCCCCACCTGACTACAGCTTCCTTTCAGGTAGCTGTAGAGAGTGATGAGGTGCCCCCCAAGTCTCCTCTTCTCCAAGCTGAACAACTCCAGTTCCCTCAGCCTCTCCTCATCAGACTTTCCCTCCGGTCCCTTCCCCAGCCTCACCGCTCTCCTCTGGACCCGCTCCAGCACCTCCAGATCCTTCTGGAAGCAAGAGGCCCAGAACTGCACCCAGTACTCGAGGCAAGGCCTCACCAGTGCTGATGCTCAAGTTCACTGCTGAACAATTGAGCCAGAATCATCTTGTGTCAGGAAACAAATACAACATGGAAAAGTGCCACCCAGGCTTCCTGATGAGACAAAAGGGCACAGTCTGGGTGCAGTCTGCATCTTGCACTACTCTCTGGCTTCATCTTGGCTTCACAAATATTTGACAAAATCAGCACAGGGCCCACTCGAGATAAACTCCATGGACAACATGAGACCGCACGGCAAACACAAGACAACCTTTAGCACAGCCTCACCCTCCTGTCAACCTTTCTCCGAAGAAGTCGAGCCAAGCAGTGCTGTATTTAAATCCTGGGCACTGCCTGCAGCACCCGAGATGATGACGATGTTAAGCTATATAATGGTGCCATCTCGTGGTAATAATAAAGATGACGCTGGCTCGGCTACATTTTCAGTAGACGGCTGCAGCCATTGTGGCCACTAAAGACAACACATTAAAACAGGCACTTCTTAATTCCTCCGTGTCATTTAAGTTTTACGGTGCATGTTTGCCATCAAGGCACCCAAAAGCACAAAAGAATTCCGTGATGATTTACAACGACGGGTCACAGCAGCTGGGAAATGCTGACACATAACAGTCAGTGAAACTGGAACTGAGTCTCTGATGATGTTCAGGCTCCTAAGAGGAATTTGATAAACTGATAATGTCTCTGAAAGAACAAGAAGAATGAATCAAGGTCAGGAAAATCTGCCTCATGGAGACAGATCCAAAAAACAGTGCTGTTCACTGATGTCCTGACATCCATCCTCACGCTGAAAGAATCTTGATAGTTCCAGAGACATAGCTCAGCATTAAATAGAAAAGCAAAATTCATCATAGGAGACTAAACCAAAATTAATTCAGACTAAAATAATTGGGTCCACTTGTAAACACAAAACTTCAGAATGACTTGCCAATGAATGTGACAGATTTCCCACTGCCCAACATCTGAAAATCAGGACTGTCAAGTCAAAACAATCTTTCTTAAAAAATGGCTCGTTTCAACCAAACCCAATGATTTTTGATACAGCAACCAGGCATGAAATTGTCTGGCTTACATTATGCGAAACATCATGACAGATTAACGTAATTAAATTTCTAGCCTTAAAATCCATATGTTTACTTGTCTTGAGAGCAATTCAAATATTTTCTTTAGTTGGCACAAGCCCACCCAGATCACTGCTAACACTGATGTTGCTGTCTAACATCATACTTGTAGGACAGACTGAAGTGTCGGTGCTCATACAAGCAATAGGTACAAATTTCCTTTCAGCAGGTCTGCCATCTCTCTCACACACACACACCTCCTTGTCTCCTAAGCAGAAATGCCATCATGTCAAGTCACAACTGCCAGTGTAGATCCAGAGAGAAATTAAATCCAAGGCTTTGAAAACTTAACTCCAAAAATTGGCATGTTCTTTCAAGTCTTTGCCAACCTTTCCAGCGCTCTGAAACCATCCCACACTTGAGGAAATGCAGATTTATTTTAAATAAAAGAACTTCCCCTGTAAGGAAAAGATGTTTGTGCTTTGTTTGGGGTTTTTTCCTGTTATGTTCTATCAGGACAGTGAAGATACTGGATCTGTTTCTGCCTCAGACCCTCTTAGGAATTTTTGATCTCACTATGAAGCACTTCAGATTGCCATGAACAAGTTGCAGGTCTAAGCTTGTAAAGTAATCAGATACCTTAAAACACTAAGATAACAACAAAAACAACAATCAGACAAAGAAAATCAATATTCAGACTAATTGTTCCTTAAGTCACTATTTTGGAAATAACAGGGAGCAAGCCTATGTCCTCCTACAACCTGTAGCCCAGGAGTTTAGTATTGTCAGGTAGGACCTCAGAACTCCTGGCTCTGCTTCTTTCCTAGGTGGAGATAACGGGCCAATGTCTGGATCCCCTCAATCTGCTGTCCCTGCCCGGCGTGTTTCATCGCCATGCAGGGCAGATGAACTGAATGTAGAACATCCCTAATTGTCACAAGTTTTGATCAGAAGGATGCCGCGATCACTTTCTTTGATTAGAAAGTACCAAGCCATCTGCCAACACCACCTCATCAAATGCACCTTGGCTTTCTTCTGTAACATGCCCTGGTGCCATCATGAGCATTTCTGATGAAGAAGCATTCCTTAGAAAACAAGCAGCTAAACATAATCAAGGATGACAATTCTTACACAGAGGAAGACACAACATTTCTGAGTAAAGTGACTATTAATGCAGCCAGTGAATTACTGGATAATAAAGAGGTGAAAAGGTGAAGCAGAAAATCAGTCCAGGGATATTGAAAAATTGCTGGCTTTTCCTATGACTCAAAGTGTCCCCAGATATAAAATTAATTTAATCAAATTTGGTGTCTGCTCATTCCACGCACAGTACCTTATCCATCTTCTTTATTCTAATACAAATCCATATAGACTTTCCTGGGGCCTTCTTAGATAAAACTTTGTTGTAAGACTTAAATCAGATTAAACTTCTTAATAGTCCCCCCTTGCTGGAACAGCTCCAGTTCACCTTAACAATTATAATATGGGCTGTTAGGTGCAAAGGAGACATGAGGCTGGTTTGCTAAGCTACTGCAACTCCAGAATCAGCTTTCATGAT
Organism: Chloroceryle aenea; assembly: GCA_013399075.1. NCBI lineage: Eukaryota > Metazoa > Chordata > Aves > Coraciiformes > Cerylidae > Chloroceryle > Chloroceryle aenea. Next base: position 241,000 of record VWZY01010551.1, on the reverse strand, counting down.
GAGAGATCATGGTAATTTTCTTATACTTAGAAGCAATTGGTATTGCAACTCCACAAATATTGGGGGCTTGGTGGTTATTTTTTATGGTGTTGTTTGTTTTTTATTTATTTCAAGTAAAATAAATAAAAAAGTGTATATTTAACCATACATCAAGTAAGAATGGAGGCTGTTGCACAGGAGGACACACAGTTTCTAGCAGTCTTTATAGCATACCCTTTGTGATTTGATGAAACAACTACTTGAAGATCAATTGATTATAAAGTTAATACTAAATGCATTCTCTTTGAGACAGGAGAACCATAGCAACATGATTAAGGCTGGCACACAATTCAGTGTTTTAATTCTCTTGGCAAAAACTTGCAAGTTCCAATTATAGCTTTTTTTTGAAAAAATAAATAAATAAAAAGAAGGGGGGGAAAAAAAAGATGCCTAGAAAGGTCTGATTTTGATGTGTCTCAGGCATATGGTTTACTGAGCAGCTCAACAGGGAAGGAGTTACTTGGATACATGAATAAATGCTATTTTAAATCATGACCTTAAACAAAAACAGGGTGACAGGGCTATGTGTGAGCTGTTATGTTGTACAGGGAGAAAAAATATACAACCCTACAGTGTTCCTACAATGCCTGCCTACAGGACTGTCTCCCTGGAAATGCTGGATTAGTTTCTGAAGAGAAATAGCTACCTCTCCTTGTTCAAAGGCACCCACTTAAGAATTACAGGCTGCTGGATCTATTCAGGTTCATCAAGATCCTACTGCTGTTCACTGCTGAGCCTGCCTCTTTGGAAAGCCCTCTCTGCCACTGGACTAAAGATCTGATCCTGATCCTTAAGAGTTTCACCTGTAATCCCTAATACACCATTTAATCTTTAGAAATCCCCACTTAAAAAAAAAAAAAAGTCTAATAGAGAACCAGCTTGCAGTGAAAGAACAAAATTTCCTTACCAAACCACAACATGAGTAACGCAGTGAAAGATGTTATTCTTTCAAGTTAATTAAATGCAAAACATTAGGAAAGAGCCTACAGGAAATAAAACATGCAATATGTAACCTACACAAAGTTCTACAGCTTGAACTTACACATAGCAAGATCACAGCCTGAATTTAAAGGCAGTTTAAGGCCTGTAGCTTGCTCACTCCTCTGCACCAAGCTTTGTCTGCATTAATGCAGGTTATATTCGATCCTGTCCACCACTGGGTTGAAGGCAGATTTTTTTTTTCTGCTAGAAAAACTCAAATGAAAGCAATTCAAGATCAATTGTTCTCTTTGAGAGGAAGGTTACAGCTGTCATTCTGATACCAATGTGTGTTGCAGTATCTCTCTTCCATAATTCAGGATGTGGTTTCCATAGAAATATCTTCTTACATCAGTATCTACAAGCCCTCCAATTATTCCCTTTTGGACATCTCATGCAATCCAATAAAATCTTTTCAGAGCAGGGAAATAACTAGGCTCAACTACTACTTAATTACTTGGTGAGAAGAAAAAGAAAAGGACAATTAGGAAACAAAAGCTTTATTTAAAACAGAACAGAAGATGGAGAACATGAGTCTTGGAAAAAAAAAAAAACCACAACAAAATTATATCTTACCTTAAGAAATCTCTCCAGTGTTACAAATTACAAACAGTTAATTACAAATTTTAAGGTCACACTGAGATTTTGCTGATCTTTGAAAGTGCAATTATGGTATATTTCCAAATTGTTTGTCTTGTCTCCAACTAAGCCTCCAGTGCCTGCTTTTTGCCTGAATTCTTTGCATTGCTGAGCTTTGCCTGCACCTTGTTGTTTTAAGTCCTCTTGCTCAGGACCCTGTGAGTTTAGAGTCCCTGCTGCTGCTGCTGTGTCATCTTTTTTTCTGTGGCATCTCCTGCCACTTTCCCAACACCAGGAATGCATTCAACGCCCTGAAATTAGAACCAAGACAGAGGGAACACCAAATTATACACAAGCAACACAAACGGTGACTTGATCCTAATATAAAATGCCTCTGTCAGCCAAGGCCACCGTAAGCATGCAGGGCAAGAAACTTAACTGCCTTGTTTGTATAGAGCTGCTTCATCCCTGCTGCTCGGCCCAAGTTCCCAGAAGTGTCAGCATAAAGCAAACTGGGAGTACATGAAGCCTTGATCTGGCTGGGTGGGCTCTGCAGCCATGACCACAGCACATAATGCAAGAGCGTGCACCACAGGGGCCAGTGCTCTCATGGCTTCCCCAGGAGACCCGTGTCTGCAGAAAACAAACTGATTTAATTGTGCAGTAACCAAAATGTGCTGGGGAAACAACCCCTACAGCTTTTTGTTTTGCTTCCTCTTGTCTCTCCTCTTTCTTTATTACTTGAAACAGCTTCATTACTGTGATTTGTTTTCTCAGATACATTTACCCCTAACTAGATTTAGGCTTCATTTAAACCTCTCAGCTTGTTTTAGGCCTCCATCCTGCAAAAAACTAAGCACAGTCAGATCTGCAGCTCAGTAGCAGCATAAAATACTTAGGACCATAAAGTGCTTGGCTTATTCAATCTAAAGGTGTCACACTCAAGCCCCTGTACAGGCACAGGAAAAATCACAATTCAATTCAGGAAGCCATTGCATACACAAATCTTGGGATTTACTGTATGCCAGCTTCCTTACAGTTCCCTTATCTCCGTAAGGATCAAACTACAACATGTAGTGAAAACTATCCCACAGTCTTTAGCCTCTGAAACTATATGAACTTGCTACATGAATCAACTACATGTAACTATACGTGTTGTAATTAATCAATTGTATGTAATCAATATCAATAATCAACTATATGTAACTATATTATATAGCTAGGATTGCCTACATAAACTTATGGGTCAGTAGTATAAAACCATTTGTTGCCTGTGGTGTTCTCTCATATTTAAACTTCACTACTTCACTAAAAGGGAAAAGGCCACCAATGAAAGCCATAAAATAGCAAATTGGTCACTGTACCTTAGTCATCTGGTCCACATCTCATTGTCTGGGTTTACTGGTTTCAGAATTCTTCACACGAGAGCCCACTTCAGCCTCTAGAGAAATGGGGTGAATAGTTTTACCCCAGAAAGAGGTTAAAAAGGAAAACCAAAATTTGTCAGATTTCCAGAGCAATTTTCATTTAAAAAACACACCAGAAAAAGCCACCTGAATGTTTCCTTCAACCCTTCCTGCCTTGCTTTTGTTAGTCAACCAAACCAGGGTGCCCCATGACAGTACCACAAAAGATGACAGTGAACAACTATACTAGAAACAAAATGTCTCTGGGTCTTTCTTAGCTTGAAAGTTCTGCTAAATAGATAATCCATTCATCTTTTACACCCATAAAACCCACATCCCTTCCTCCCTTTCAGAGGATGTAGATATTCTAACAATTCTGATAAAAGATTATAAGCAATCATTTGAAAGTGATTTTAATTCTTGCTCAGTCTGCTTATTTTTTCCATTAGCTTCACATTGATGTGCCTTACGTACATTACTGAACTACTTCAAACCATCTCAGTTCACTGTCTGGTAGATTTAGCAACTAGGATCAAAACATGTTCAGTAAATTCTGTTCCTTCAATCAGCCCCCAAAGAGAAATGTCACTGTGTTCCTGTTACTGAGACCATGTGCTGTAAATATATCTCCCCGTTTTTGAAACAATAAGAATTAATTCAGAACGAACAATAGCAGCTCTGAGTGGCAATGTGCTAAAGAGCTTTATTTGTACAGATATACACACAGAAATATGTCTGTATATATAGATGTCTGTGTATCTGTGCCCATCCAAACTGAAGTATCAGTTGCTGCAGTTTTTCTCTACTGCCACTAGATGCAGCCACATAACCTTAAAAAATTTTTAATTCTAACCTTAGGGTTCTAGAAATCTTTTGCAAGAATATCTATGATTGCAGAATGCTTAAACCAACAATAGTATTCAATCCTTAGTTGGATGGGGGGGAATACAGTATGAGAAGAATTTTTAATTTCTCAGTAATTTTGTTCAAAAAAACCCCATAGGATTGCAAGTGTCAACAGGGACCTAGGAAATCAGAGCAGAGTAAGACTTGTCTGTTTTCATGGTTGTTGCCATAGGTCCAGAATGGAGCTGGCAATATTGAACTTACATTGTGTTTTGCTTTCTACATTGCAGAGCAAGTAGGAATGAAGCGCTATGTTCCCAAGTGGCCCCCTAAAAACAGAATCATAGAATGGTTTGGGTTGGAAGGGACCTTTAATGGTGATCTAGCCTCACCCCCCTGCAGGGAGCAGGGACAGCTTCAGCTGGAGCAGGTTTCTCAGAGCCCCATCCAACCTCAGCTGGAATGTTGCCAGGGATGGGACATTGACCACTTCTCTGGACAACTTGTGCCAGTGTCTCACTAAGTCACTTTTTCCTTCTATCTAGTCTAAATTTCCCTTCATTCAGTTTAAAGCCTCTAATCCTTGTCCTGTTGCAACAGGCCCTGATAGAAAGTTTGTCCCTATCTTTCCTGTAGGCCCCCTTTATAAATTGAAAAGCTGCAAGGAGGTCTCCCTGGAACTTTCTCTTCACCAGGCTGAACGAGCCTTCTCTCAGCCCTTCCTCACAGGAATGGTGCTTCAATCCCTTGGATCATTTTTGCAGACTGCTCTGGACCTGCTCCAACAGGTCCCTGTTTCTCATGGGCTGAGGACTTCAGAGTTGGACCCACCCCTGCCACTGGGGTCTCAGCAGAGAAGAACAGAGGGGCAGAATCACATTCCTCCACATGCTGACCACATTTCTTTTGATGCATTCAGCCTTCTAGACTGTGAGCACACTACTTTTTCCCTTCTTCATCCACAATATCCCCAAGCTCTTCTCCACAGGGCTGCTCTCAACCTCTTCATTCTCTCCCTGCCTGTATTGATATTGGGGTTTGCCTCGACCCAGGTGCAGGACCTGGCACCTGGCCTTGTTGAACCTCATGAGCTTGTCCAGGTCCCTCTGCATGGCACCTCACCCTTCAGGCATGTCAACTGCACCACTCAGCTTGGTGTCCTCTGCAGACTTGCAGAATATCTAAATGACTGTGCATGTATGGAACACGTGAGTGTAAAATTCCGGTGATTTCCGTTCTATGTCACATCACTTTCCCCTCTGTGTCCCTAGACCTAAGCTCTGGAAACAAGCTTCTCTTTATGTGTACAGCAAGCAGCAGAACAGGTCAGATAATAAAGGATTCCTGCACTCAAAAAATGTTTCTGCTTTATCTACTATTAGCAGATAGCATGAAACCCTGGAAAATTCTCCTGCTGTTTCCTCACCAGCTACCAGAAGTAGTATCAGGATCTCTGCAGGAGTAGTGCTGCTTTTAGGACAAAGCAAAACCAGGAAACTCCCCTAGTTTTATCAGGCATTATCTGTCCTCTGCTCTCCCTTGGTATTTCCCTGGGTGCATGATGTGCACAGTGCTGGGATAATACACCCCCAAGAAGCACACAAGCAGATACCATATGTAAAACAGATAGAATAAATGTACTACACACTGATTTAAATTCTGGTTTTATAGTGTGTTGATTTTCCACTAAAGATGGATGAAATAAAGCCTGTTCAGCACATTCAGTGCAAAAGAAAGTGATGGCCAGTGAGCTGTGCACCAGAGTGGAGAATATCATTTAAAAAGCAGATTTTTATTTTATGTTTTAGTGCCAAATTCAATTGCTTCTGCTCCCTTCCACTATAAAGACCACACTGCAACACACAATCCATAAAAATCCACACCCCTCACCCATCATTTCTGGTCTATACTTCCCCTCCTTCCTCTTTTTGTAGGCATGAGACATTTCATTTATGTGCAGAAGCAGTCAAGGCAGATCCCAGCCCTCACGTGTGTTTTTTACTGATAGCTGCTCTGGTGGAATTATATCTACTCATGTTTAGGTCGTTTCTCTTTATTTGTTTGGTTTTGTAAAAGGTGCTGAAAGGAAGAAAGAAAAAAAGACTCTCCTCCAGGATCTGCTTTCTGTTTGCTGATCTGATCATAGTTTTCTTCAACTGCCATTAATAAACTGAATTTAGCAAGATGGATTAAAGGAAAGAGCAACACCAGTATTTGTTGGTTTAAAGCACGAGGAAGATAAATATAATGGCTTCAGAGGAACCCAGCCTAGGGCTAAATTCTGACATAACTCTCCTGTGGGGTGCTGCAGACAAGATGAAACGCAGTGTCTCAACTAAAGGTCCCCAAGCCAATACAAAGCAGGATAGATGTGGGAAGGCATGGGAGCAATTTGCTCTGCAGCTCTCCTTACTGCGCCTCCAGAAAGAAACAGTGGGTGCCCTTCTTTTGGAACCTAATGCTTATCATCACAGCTTGTGTGCACGCAGCAGAGGGGCCCGTCTGGATCCCCAAGCCAGCTCAACAGATTACATCAAGATCCCCATATGAACTGTCAAAAGGTTTTCCTACGCTGTTGCTACTTTTTGTGAAGTAGGCAGAAAATGCTCCCAGCAAGAAAGATTTACCCTGTCAGAAAGTACTTTGAATCTTCCAAAAAGCCATAATGAAAACATTTGTGTTTCTATCCAAGAGTGGTACTGGCAGCAAATTGAAGGTAATTAACCACATTGCCCACTGGCCATACAAATTTCTTCTTTGTAACAATTTCAGAGAAACAAACCCCTCTCTATAACTCAGACATTGTGTTGTGCAACAGGAATTTTGGGGGCTAAATTCTACCCTGCTGTAAGTGCACTGTGATGGGAGTTACAGCCACTTCATGCCAAGATTGAGCTTTGTTCAGCATCTCTCTGATGCTCTGTAGTTCATTTTCATTACCTCATAATTTCTAAGAATTGTCCTGTTTCCTGGGAAAAGGCCAGTGAACTGGACTGCACAATCAGCAGTTCCTTCATGTACAAACAACAGAGAAACCACCTATCTCTTATCACTACCTAACCCTTGATTTTATTTCTTATTGCTATATAACTGACACGACCATGTTCACACTGTTTAACTCACTTGCTGAAGGGGATGACTCCATCTGAATTTTTAACCAGATATTCACTCGCTGGCTCCAATCTCCTGGTGCTTCCACCTCCCACAATCGCTTCTGCTCCTCGGGATAAGTCTGCATGAATTTCTGGCAAACTGGATAGAGGAAACCCAGGGGTAAAAGCATGAATGAGTGAAGTACAGTGGAAGAGGGAGTGCATTCTAGCCTGGAAATTCACTCAAACCTACTTTCATTAATTCCTTTGGAAATCTTCTCTCTTCTCATCTTCCTACTTTTTCTTTTAGCTGGGGCTTTTAGGAGAGGTCTCTGTGGAGTGACCTAAACAGGCACGAGTGAATCCTGTCCATCTGCTTCAGTCTAGATTACTTCCTTGTGAGTGCAGAAATACAGGACTTGAAATGACTTACTGAGCCACTTTCTTCTGGCACCGCATCACAGAACTATCTCCAGACACTTAGCAGGTTTTAGACTAAAAGCAGTGCAGGTTTTTCCACCCTCACTACTCTGAAATGAAATGTGTTTCGGTATCTTCCAGCTTTAACCATTAAGAACACCACTCTAACTTCTATTTATAAACAAACCTTTGTATAAGTTTGTTCTTGGGCCAATACCCTCCCCCATTTTACTACTGCTACCCTACACTCAGTTGCTGGGGTGCATTTACTTCTTTGGGTGTGGAAAACAGGGAGAACTGAGAGAGGAATAGCAGGGGTACCTGCATCAGGAGTACGATCACCGTCAGAAACCGTATTTCAACAGAGTCCTAGCTGTACAGTCACTATGTGCTGAACAGTAATTATAACTTGGATAAACAATCAGTTCTAGGTTTGCTCATGTTATCAAACTGAAATCTGTCTTATTTAGAGGTTTCTTTATGATGTCTGCACAGTCAAGGGGAGGCATATGATGTAGGACAAACAGTTCAAAAAATTTAAGTGGGATTTTTAACCTTTCCTAAGCACCATTCTATCAGTTCCATCAACTGTACTAAGACAGCAATCTGTAAACAAGACTATTCTCATGCTCTCCTCTGTCCGTTGTTGTTCATCATACAACAGAATGGGCAATTTATCTTCAACGTTCAGCTGAGTTTAACAATGGGATGTCAAAACAAAACCCCTAATTCTGGTACATAAACATCTGCCTTACGGCAACGACCAGATTGCTGTAATTAATTTATCCAAGGATATCCAAACTACATTAATAACTTCAATGAAAGGTACTGGAAGTAACATGTATACTGAGCTTGAGGTATCTGCTAAATGGCTTTTTACTTCCTTTTAGACCTCTGTAGAACATCAAATAACATGCTAGTGAAAATTGTGCACATTTAGTAGAGAGTTTTAGAATAAAAGACAATTTCATTGAGGTGAAAGCATAGTCTTGCAATATATCACTTGGGTTAACATATAAACAATGCAGCTTTCTGATCCATAGTGTCTAAACCATTGATGCTTGCCACAGGAAAAATGGATTCTATTGGGAGGAGAAAAAGGAAGTTGTCAGCACTATTCCTTCCTGAGTTTAGAAACAGCTGCACCTTCAAAAGTCCTGGGGTACATTTGTACCCATTGGGGTGCACTTGTATACATTCAGTGGCATACACTGACCAAGAGAAAGAACACATACGGTCAAAATTCTGCTGACACTTATTAGGAAATGATTGTAAATTCATAAGTCCAAAGAAAGATCTCCCCAAAAACACCAGTAAAGACTTTATTGCATAACCAGAGCAGCTTTAGGAAAACATGCTTTTCTAAAGAAAACAGTTTTATAAATATTGTGAACATAGATGTTTTCTGCAAATGTTACCAGCAAAACCTGCAGAAGATCGAAGAGAAGGTATCTAACTACTTAGTGACCTTTTAAAAGTGCTAAATGTTCAAAAGCAGTTAATACCAAACAAATACTGATGTGAGCGGACGAATGAGCAGAGCCTGGGTATACAGGTTATTAAATCTAATTTCTTACAAATGCAGTATCTACAAGAGCATTGTATGTGCATAGTGTAGGCTCCACATCTTCCGAGGTTTTTTCCCCCTCTGGTGTCAAATAAAATGGTTAAGTCACTGTTTAGGGCAATGACATAGTTCTGTTTCTAAGAGAGCGAGATAACGCAAGATGTCAAACAGGCAGTGGGAGTTTTATGCTTCTCATTGTCTTACATAAATATTGGCCTACCTTTCTGTAGGAAATTCCAGATGTCTCAGGAAAAGAGCAGTTGGACCCTAACAACAGTTCGGATGAGTGCACTGAACTCTTACACAGTTAAGAAAACCCTACCAAGGCCATATTGAAACTTATACATTATACATGACCCTTACCTAACATTTCCACATCAAATGATTTACCTTGATACATGGCAGCAGAAATAGGGCAGCTGATCCCCAAGGCATCCTCATCCATGAAAGACTGACAGAAATCATGCAGCATTTTCATCCCTAGACCACCTCTTCTGTACTTTCTTCGGACAAATATAGTATCCAAAACTGGCAGCAAGTAACACTGACTGGTTGTACCATCACACAGGCTGCCTGAAAGGAGACGGTAAAAAAACAGAATTAATTTGAGAACAAAACTGGTTTTGCTTCACTCACTGTGTGATTCTAGCTACAAATACTGCCCTGATTCTGTTCCACTGGCTAAGAGGATCACCCTAAGTGAAGTTCATTTGCATAGATAGTAAAACACTTTGCAGGAGGAAGATTTGTGATGCCAAACTAAGAGGACCTGCTTAACATGTGGTTAACAGGTCTCACGATATTTCAGACCATCTAGGTACACAGCCAACATACATAGGAAAGTTCACGAGAAGATATAACTGGGCTACAGCCAAAGAGGCATCAATATTCTGCATGTAATCTCAGTATATTCCTTCAGCTTTTGGCTAGTCTGAGAAATTGCCCCATAAGCCCTTTTTGTGAAGTACACTGGACCACACGAGGCAGTATGATCTCAGCACTCAATGCTGCTGGACAGTGGAGAAGGCTTCCAGAGAAAGCTCCCAATACTGTTTAAGCTAACAAATTCATTATGACTGCAGGGAGAGCCAAGAGGCTCTCTTGGCCTCTGCACACCTTCCCAAATGGTTTCAGTGTGAAACCTGACTGGCCCCATCATTTACACCTCCTTCTTGTTTTTTACTGGTCAGAAAGTTACACAGTCCTTTTACTGCATATTCAGTCTTTGATCTCCCAGTTCAGTAAATTCCATAGACAACTGTACAAAAGAGTATTTCTTTCTTTCAGTTAGCTAGTCCATCACTGAACTACTACTATCGGTGTTTAACTACAGTTTTCACTCGAGGACGGTCCTTGCTAGTAAACACATTAAGTCATTTGAAATCATGGGGACATGACATAATGCTCTACATGTGGACAAAATACAGACTCGAGTATAAGCCTACGAACTATTAAAACTCAATTCTCAGAGAAAACTGTCAAAAACACAACAAAAAAACCCAACACACACACACAAAAAACCCACACAAAAACAAACAAAACACAACAACAGAACAAGAACAAAACAAACAACAACAACACAGAGAACCAACAGATTTATTTTGCAATCATGTATGGTAAATGCAGACTGGAGTCAAGAGAAAGTTAATTCAGAACAGACATTCAGGGTCCAAAATCATCCTAAACAACGTAGGATCCTATCGCAGGAGGTACAGTAGCAATTCACTGTACACCTTCCATTCAGAGCAGAATACCATAAAAACACAACCTCCAACTACTTCACAGCATAAGGATGCAACCCCAAAATGAATGACCAGCATCAGCTCACCTATGTATAAGAAAAGGTCACCACAGAAACATCTTGCTGATTTATTTTCTGGTTTAGAAGATATTTCTAAAGTTTTTACGCTGCCTCTGAGTACATGGCAGTTTACAAAGAAATGGTTATCCAGGTCTTTATAACAGAAAGCAGTTTACAAAGAAATGGTTATCCAGGTCTTTATAACAGAAAGCAGTTTACAAAGAAATGGTTATCCAGGTCTTTATAACAGAAAAATATTACATTTTCTTCCTTTGTTGCTTAAATCTCATCAAGACCTTCTCGGTTTTCTTTCTTAACACTTAGCAATACACCACTCAGTCTAGTTTTCAGTGTTTTGAGAAAGGAAACTTTCATCCCTTCACTAACACCTATTTTGCAGTTTCACAGTTCTCCTATTTAATGTCCATTCCTAAATTCCAGTATAAGACTTTTACTTAATAGATTCATTTCTCTTTATCACATCCCCGGAGCTGTCTTTAACTGAGTTCTAACTGCTGTTCCTTGAGTTGGTGTCTGGTACATTTTGCAGATAGTCACCAAGCCTGACTTTGATTACTCTCTTTTCTAGGATGCCAATTCAGCAAAGCCTACATGACACTCTAATTCCAGACCCCGATTTGTCAAGGCTGTAGCTCTCCATTTAGCAAGAATCCACATCACACATCCTCAGCCGTACAACAAGAGCGTGTAGCTACATAACCAACCCGTTCACATCCAGCCCTCGTCCACCCCTGCTTAATCAAAGTGCATGCTTAACTTCAAACACATGTTCAAGCACATTGTTGGAAAAGGATGGTTTGTGGTGGTGTTTATAACCTTTCAATATTTGTAACACATGATGGGTAGTTACTCTTTTTTTCACGAGCCAAAAAAACTGAGTATATCCCCAGCCCCATTGTTAGCTGCCAGCCCAACGGAGATGTTGGAATCCAGCAGTGTTGCACCATACGTTCTAAGAAAGGGACAAACTTTTCTTCATGAAGTCAATAACTTTAAGAATTCCTGCACGTTGCAAGTGTCCTTATAAGTTTATTATTATCTCATATAGTCTGTCTCCTATAAATCCTGATGAGACTGCTGTGCAGCAGTCCCAGGAGCTGAGTGATTTATGTCAGTGCTCCTAATTTTGTGTTGAGAAGAGGACAAAAGCTTGCAATGTCTAAAAGCACTGTAAATAAAGAAACCATGAAGCCATTCTTCACCTTGTCCCTGGGAAACATATTAGAAGAGTCATAGCCCACAGCCATTTGAAAGAAAATAAACAAACAAACCAGCCTCGGGAACAAAGGCCATTTTGTCTCTGGCTCCCATTCTACAGCAAAGAGGTTACCGTAAGCTAATGGTGGCCCAGAGGTGACCACCAGGCTGTCACACGTTTGGTTCAGAGGCTTCTTTCATTGTCAAAACACACAAACGGACTCGGTTTTGAGGTGAGGGAGGAGACAGGGAAAATAAGGGCACTGGTGATGGGAGATGGAAGTACTCACACAGTCTGCCCTTTGAAAGCCTTTGATCTGTTTGGTTAGGTCACGAGTGCCAAATGACCAACTTATGAGCCAGCAAAATGGTAAACAGATATTACAAGGGCAGGAAAGCAGACAGCCATTAGCATTCCCAAAGAGCCACAAACCAGAAAAAACAACAATCCAGTCCCCACATCCAACAGACCCAAACAAAACAAGGTTGTGCATACTGACTATTTCCCTGCTGAACAAGCTGGCTTGGCACACGCATGTTTGGACAGGCCTTCAGCAGGCTGAGTGCTTGTCTAAAGGGTGGGGAGTATTTCTGCTGAATAGAACCCAAGGTCAACCCATTGTGTGAGTTTGTGTGTGAGGAGAGGAACAAAGGTTCTGGCTTCAATAAAATTAAATGAATTCATGTCTTAACTGGTATGTAGTCATTTAATTTTTATTACAGCCAAAATCTTCAGTCTGCCTCAGAAATGCACATTAAAAATATTATTGCTAGAAAACAGAGAGAGACAAAAGCAATTATCCAACAAGATTTCAGCTAATAGTCTGTCAGGTGAACTTCAATACTGATTTAATGTTGGGGTTTTTTCTAAAAGAGATGCATGTAATCAGTGAAAAATAAATTCCTATTATCTTTTTAGAGATCTATTTCTAGACAATATCACCTGGACCACCAAAATATTAAAAGAAATTTGTGAAGGTCTGTATGAAGAAAGGTGTGAAATGGATTTTAGTTTGTGTAGTCACTTCCAAAAACCCTCTCCAAAGCTCTGGGGTAGCAAAAAGCAGAAACTGGGCCAGGGTTGCTTTGCTGCCTACTTGATATCAGCTTCAAGTTTTGGGAGCCAGGTGTTCCCAGACTGTGATCTGCAGAGCATCTCTAAAGAATGCATGAGAAGCCAACAATGCATTTATTCCTGGTTCAACTGCACGTTTTACAGCCTTCTCAGAGGCCCCAGTTTTGTTAAGGCTGGTTTGACCCCCACCACAGAGAACACCATCATTCTCCACACTTTTACTACTAAAGTTTGACAAAAGGAACACAGTGAGCTTGGGCAGGGACAAGCTGCTTTGACAATAACTCCTTTGCTTTTTGTACTGCAGACAGCTTGGTCCATAGCTGGGCAGCTCCTACATGTTACAGAAACAGTAACAGAACAGTAGGACAAAAGAGCTATATATAAACCAGGAGGTTTGTTATGTTTTATTCTTGAAGGGGCTAAGACACTCCTGGCTCGTAGCATCCTCCAACTTTCTTACTGATTTATTTGCATTATGAATCTTCTTCATTCTCTTGACATTTATGTGAAGGTGGTAAAAGACCATTTTCAGTAAGTACTAGTCAGTAAATAAAAAAGAAAAACTTTCAGGGAATTACATGGTCTCTTGGTACAAAAAATAGTGTCAGTAACCATGGTCATTAATCCTACATCACTACACAAAACACATCTTTTTGAGGCTTTCACACAGACTTAGAGAAAAAAAGAAAAAAAAATCTGAAATTCCTAAAAGAATATAACCCATACCTCAAAACCAAAGTATCTATATGAAGGCTTCCTGCAAAATATTTCATTTTCAAGTTGCTGTCTGCAAAGAAAAGGACCGGGAACTGTCCTTTCCTGTTGTACCTTTAAGTAGCTACATTCAGTGAGGTCTAACTCCTCAGCTGTCTAATATGGAAGCCACTGACATAGATAAAATTGGAGACGTTTATCTTGGCACGTGACAAAGTGTCTGATCAGCCTCATTAGTGGCTTAGTACGTCTCATCAATCTTGAGTATACCCAGTGGTAAATGCTGCATGCCTGTCACTGGACAGGAATAGGCACATACCAGAGAGGCCAGGTTGATGATCTGTGCAGTCATGAATAAATTCTGCTTTAATAAAGGTGTCTAATGCTCACGAGAAGTGATAGCCTTGAAGAACAAGTCTTCTGTTTATCTACACAACAGGTGCAGGATGGCCAGCATCAGTGGTTGCCAAATTGCCTCAACACCTTGACTTGCAGTCGCTGCGTTTCCGAGCAAGGCGGGGACTCGAGACCATCTGTCCCTCTTTAACTAGACAATCAAAAGAGATCCAGTTAAAGATGCTCATAAGATGGATGGATATGTGGAACTGGACCAGAATTACCAAGTTCACTTTGTACAGGCCACCTAGGACCTGGCAAATGGAAATGATTTTATAATACTGCCAAGACAGTTATTTGGAATCACTAAGTCCACTGAACATTGAGTTTGTGTAACAGCACACTAAATCTGCAGCAAAGACAGAACAGACTCTCTCCTCCTTGGCCACCATTTCTGTGATTCACCCAGATGACTTATGTTGGAAATAGCCATGCTCCACAGATCTGTTCTGGCTTATTTGGCTCTACTGAAGCATGCTTTCTGTGATACTGTAGATAATGGAAAATTCACAGATGAGAAATACAGTTGAGTACAAGATCAGCATGAGACTCTCAATTACCTAGTGAAGAAAATAGATCTATAAAGAATGGCCAGGTAATTGCAAAGCATGGAAATAAAGGGAATCACAATCACATGGTGGGCACAGAGGAAAACAATTTCTTCCTAGGACCACAAGTTGTAACAGAGGTCCAGCACCATATTAAGTCCTGTACTTGAAGCTGACCCTACCAGATTTTCTGACTAGGTCAGTAAAAGGAAAAAGAACTTAAGAAAAAAGTTGTTTGGGTTTTTTTTATAAATTCAAATCAATTCTGTGAAATACAACTTCTAAGAGAAAACATTTAGCTTAGCCTGTTTGGGGCCTAATAAATCCATAGCTCTTCTAGGAAGTAGAGAGAATAGGATGAGCCAGAACATGGCTGGTGTGAAACTGAAATCACAGAACTTCGGAAAGAGGAATTATTTTCTAAATTCATACAGAAAATAGCAAAAAGAGGCAAAAACAATCAGTTTTAAGCTTCCCGAAAAGCCCTTGGCAAAAGACTGCAGTTATTTGTGACACAGGCCAAAAAACTAACAAAATAGCTGCCCAGAGAAGAAAACCACTGGCAGCAAAAGACAGATGCTGACAGAGCTGGACTTGAAGAATTTGTATTTTATGTGGACCTGGTTTAAAACCAAACTGTGACTCTCAACTTACTCAGAAACAGTTTCAACTTGGCTAGTACTCCACCCATAACAGACTACTGTGCACATTTATTTTACTGAAGCATGAATCATTACAGCCCATACAAGTGTTTCTTTCCAGAAGCTCTGCTCAGAAATATTTATGGACTTAAAGGAAAATGTACTATGGCAATTGAAGTGCTTGCCAGTTACAAACCAGTTCATAAGCGTATTCACAGATACATAGGAGATTCTGTTATCATAGGCTGAGACTTATCACTGACAGTACAGTTAGTGCTGTGAGCAGCACAGTGGTGTACAAGCTACACCTCAGTGTGAATATGGATTTTGCACCCCCCAAGGCAGCAGAAAAGCAGAACATCTTTTATTGTTGCTGGCCTTTGAGACCGTAGCAGAGAATGCAACTTCAGACTGTCTTCTGGAATCCAAAGTAATTCATACCTGTAACAGCTCTCAAGGTGTTTCTTTTTCTCCCTTTTTGGAGCAGTAACCAGCTCCTACATGGGAGTATGTACTCAGCTGTATACCTGGAGTTGTTCTAATGAAGCCTTTTCCACTCTAGGCTGGCTAATAGCAATATACCTGTGCTAATACAAACTCTCCATTTCATAAAAAGCCCTGCACCAACGCTTATACTGGTACAAATATTCCTGAAGAATCAAATTAATGCTGTTGGTACTTAATCAACTAATGGTACTTAATCAACTAATGATGAAATCAATTAATCATTGTCCTTTACACTGGGAGTGCCACAGTTGGACAAACCATTCCAGGACTGATCTAGTGCTTGCACCTTCCTCTACACAACCCAGCCACTGCTTCTTAGCCTGGTCCAAGGATCCCACCACTTCTCGCCACCAGCCCCTCCTGCTACATTGGTTTTCCACTGTGAACTGTACTCCTTTTTTTCTTTCCAGGATGCAGTCCTCCATTCTATGGGTAGGCCCTGCATTTTTTGTTCCTAGATGCACAACCTTCTACTTGGCTGCATTATGACAGATTTTATTGGAATAAGCCAGCACCTCAGATCACTCAGTGTAACCGAGAGTGGAGTTTGGAGCCATCATGTTTAAATGAAAGTATTATGGATGGCTTCCAAATTCTGGGAAGGATTGTTCCCCAGATTCATTCTGAGAGAGTTTTGATATAAAAATGTAAATGAGAGCCAGGATTATTTATACTGTAAGATAAACAAAAGAATTACATTTCTAGCTCTTAGGAACCAATGGAAATGTGTCTTTAAAATGACCTTACCTTTCATCTTGACCGAGTAAAAGCCAACAGCCTCGCCATTTCTCCAGAGTATCTTGGCACACTCAGTGGCAGAGTGAGGTAGAAAGAATGCATCATTAGTTGAACTCTCTTCTAGCATTCCAAAAATAATGTAGTTCAGAACAAAGAGGACAATCCTTTCTCCAAATGTCTGGACCTTAGAGAACAAACAAAAACACACCAAAGAAAAGTGAAGCAGAGAATTGTATTTTGTGTTTCATAAAAGGCTTCAAAATTAAAAGGGTCTGAGAAGGAGGAGGTCAGGAAACACATACACTTTATTTGGGGAAAATACCTCATGAATTGGTTCAAATAGAATAACAAAAAGCAGTTTTTCCCAGTGTTCCACCCTCTATCCAGAAGGCATAGAATAATTTAGTAACAATTTATAAAGCTTGACATATCTCCCGTTGTCACAGAGAGGAATTCTAAAGCAGCAGCAAAAGAATTGATTGTAGGCACAGCAAACTAGTCACAGATTTGGACACAGGATCAAAACAGTCTAATCCTACCCAAAAGTGAAATGAAGACAGGATTCACTGGGTTATCCTGGTCACCTTTCCCCTATCTATTACATGTCTTGCCACAGCATGAAAGAATTTAGTGGGCCAGGACTTTACTAAGGTAGACACTATACAAACCAGAGAACAAATACAGCCTGGCCCAAACAGTTCATCATCTGGGTGCAACAGGAGCAATTTGTTTCTATGCTGAGCTCCTTACTTACCAACCCACAGGACAGGGAGATGGGGGAATACGAAGGAACAAGATCACATTGATTATCAAGGTAAAAAAGTGGTGCCAACAAACTTTATGTGAATGCTGAAAAGAAAATGAGAGTTTCCACAAATAACAGCTTACCTCTTAGCAATGAGCTAAAAGGGGCAAGTTTTCTATTTTTTGATAATTTTTCATTCTCTGTTGATACAGCAGATGCTTGAAAGCCTGAAAGCCTGTGCATCTGCCCCAAGTTCTACCTTGTAGGGTTTTGTACCTCAAAATCCCCCCTGTTCAGTTCCCCACAAAAAGCTTAATGAATTCAGTGAATAATTAATATCAATGTCTGGCAGCTATTAGGGAAAGACAATGAGCAGAACCATTAAGGGCCAAAGCTGGACACAGAGGGTGCAGGAAAAAGAACTGACTGAACAGCCTCACATGCAGTAGGCACCTGATTTCTTAACTGAAAACAGACTACAGGCTACCCAGATCTCTCCAATTACAAAGAAGCAGTTGTATGCCACCAAGATAAAGTATTTGGAAAAAGAAATACAACTATAAAAAATACAAAATAACAACCATTTCAAAAAAAGAACACAGTATAAACATTACCCAAAGGGAAAAGAAAATAAATTCATAACTAGCTAGGTAAGACATTGTTCCAAAGGGTAGTAACACCTCCTATCAGACAATCAGTCAAGCAACACTAGCATGAAGAGTTATTGATAATGCAGTCATTTGGTTTATCTGATTATTTCTTCAGTAGGCAGTAAACTGAAAACAAAACAAAGTAAATTCCACAGATGAATCATAAACTGCATGCAGAAAATGGTGTAGAGAGGGTTAATGAGCATGGCACTGTGCAAGGGAGACTGTGAAATACTTGGTGAGTCACATAGCCCAGATCCCACAGGTTACAGAGCACGAGCTATAGGAGAGCAGAGACAATTACATAGGATTGCTCTAGCTGGGAAGTTCCAGGGCAAAGGCAACTGTTTAAAATAGCATCCTTACCGAAATCAGCCCATCTCTACAAGGATCAGCAGTCTTGACGATATCTTCAACAGGCCACCAACACCTGTTCAAATACACTGCCAAAACTACAAAAAGACAAAGACAAGGGAACACATTACCTGCAAATAAACACAAAGTTGGTTCTAAACCTTTCCACGAGCAGCCTCAGATCTACTTCTCCCTCCAGCTGATTCTGGTTTCATCTGCTGTGAGACAGCAGAGCAACTGGATTTCAGTTTCACCTCCGTGTCCCTTACAGCCAGTTTTCAGTACCACACGAGGCACCAGGAGAAGGTAATTTTTCCTCAGCGATTGATGTGACTTTGGCATGACAACCTGAATGCCATATGAATGAACCTCTACCTGTGCAATACCTGTTCAGTAGCACAGCAAGCTGGAGTGGCATCTGGGACAGAGATTGCTACCTTGCCAAAGTTCTTATTTTCCTTTGGCCTTTCCCCTGCACAGGTATGCGTGCCTATATTTGCACCCACACAAGTCAAACACAACAGTTTTCATTCCCACTTTATCAAACAGCTTTTCCACTGCCTGCGTGATTGAATTTCTGTAGATCTGTACCTTGAGAGTACAGACTCCTAGATCTCTGCATAGACATACTCACAGAAGTTCAAATGCATGCAGGAAGTTTTCTGTCAACAAAGGGCAGACACAGACACAGACACATGTAAGGAACATACATTTTGCCCTGAAGAAAACGTGTATGGCCAACCTACATGTAAGTCAAGTCCTTGTGTAGGTGCTATGCAAAACTTGCACCCCAGTTCTTCCCATCCTTCCTGAATTTTTCACACATGCAGAAACAAGTATTTAAACCCTACTCCTGTATGTTCTTCTAAAGAATTCAATGCCTGCCATTAAATTTACAAGACAAAGACAGAGGTAGCAACAGTGACACTGAAACTGCTCTCAAGACCTATTGAGAAAAAAACGTTTTAACACAGGGTCATTTCAAAGGATACAGAACAGATTTCAAAGGTTCACATTACATTTCAGAATAAACACAGAAATTTGATCAAGCAGCAAATAATTCAGCAAAAAGATCTTTTATTATTCATGCAGTGGTGACATCCACCCAGAGGAAGACCATGACCACAATTTCAGGCTTGCTCAAGAACACCAATAACTTCACTGCTTTCTGACAGGGCAGTTAGCATCCTCATCTTTACACACAAAAAAAAAGATAAAATATAATCTAGGAATTACATTGCAAAGCACAGCATGGAGTTCACACCTCCTGAATCCTAAAAGCACTCTCTGGTTTTCTAAGCTACTCTACTGGTTTTCTAAGCTACCCAACTAAGGACAAACATAAGAAAGTTAAATACCATCTATGAGTTACAGACAAATTCACCCAGAAGGAAGTGAAACGGCTTTAACAGGATTCATTATTTACCTGGTTTAGCCTCAGGTTATACAAATGTCACTGGTGCACACAGGTTAGTTTCCCTTTTTGCTTCAGCCTCTACCAGCTCCCACTGTTTTTAAGGCTGGAGGTTCCGCTTAGCTAACATATTTCAAATGAATTATTAAGGCATGTGCCAAAAAGCTCTGCGTACTAGGTTAACAATGAAGAGAGTATTGCACGCAAGGGCAGATGCCTGTTTATAGCACCAGATTCAATTCATTAAATGTTATGCGCTTACTTGCATGGGAGTTTCATACTCTTTCTGTGATGGATTCAATCTGTTCCCTCAATCCCTTCACCGCTTTCAACTGCAAGCAGCCACTGCTCCATTGCACGTCCACGAAGCACACAGCTATGAAGGGAGCTGAGTTAGACACAGGGGACATAACGGGCCAAGTGCTGACTTCAATGGATTGGAGCTGCACGGAGGTTGGGTGCAAAGGTTGGTTACATAAAGCACACATAGCAAAGGTCAGAAAAGTTTTTTAAATCGTTGAGGGAAGCAGGAAGATGCATAACCATGTTCTAAGGAGGTGCTTTTATAGAACATTTACTGTGCTATTCAATAATTTAAATGTGTGGAAGGGAACGCTAGTTGACATAGCAACTGTCACATCACATTACTTGAGCAACCTTATCTATATGGATGCCTTCCTTGAAGGAAAAACATTCCTCCAGATTTCACACAAACATATGTACTTCGCTTTTTGTTATAATTTTTCAAGTCAACATCTGGTCCTCAGTTAAATCCATCCATGCTTCCCCATATTCTCATTTTCATTTTTATAATCAACTTGGAGGAACACTATTTCAAATGCAAACATGTTTTGTGAGACC
This sequence comes from Chloroceryle aenea, assembly GCA_013399075.1. Lineage (NCBI taxonomy): Eukaryota > Metazoa > Chordata > Aves > Coraciiformes > Cerylidae > Chloroceryle > Chloroceryle aenea. The sequence goes on along the minus strand of VWZY01010551.1, from coordinate 220,408 downwards.
ACATGTTCCTTCACTCTCCTTTCCCAGCCTTCTTGTTCTTTCCAGGACATTTGGTTATGTTCACCTGACCATAAGAGTTCTATGGATTTATCCATCTAAGTTCCACACATCCCCTGAACCCCGTGCATCACAACATCTACAATTTACAACACTCTTGCAATTGCAAGACTGGGTGAAATGGATCAAGTCCAATACATTTCAGTTCACAAGTCCAATACATTTCAGTTCACAACAGAGCATATCCATGCTCAGTTGGGTGGCCTGCCCTGCAAGCACTGCCTTGCTAAACCTCAGTACTTTGATCACTTGCAGTCAAACACATTCGGAGTGTTGCAAGAAGCTGAGAGCCTGTGAAGCACAAGACTCCATACCACTATGGGTACTTGGAATACAGAGTTGAATTAGGCACTGAGCATAATGCAGTTGTGATTATGAAATGTCTCCTTCTGCTAGGCAAACATGGATCCCTTCCCAACACAGGTCTGGATTATATTTTTACTTTCTAGGCTATGCTGGCCAAATGTTCCCACACTGGTGTGCAGCTATTTGAATGAAACGTGCACATCAGGACTCTACACACAGAGTAAAGCAGAAAAATTAAAGTAACATCCAGCTTGGTACTTCTTTTTCCACAGCCTACATCTGAATTGCTGAAATGCATCCCTTAATCACAAACTAAATTAAAGGCAATGCTATATATGAGAGATGAAATTTGAGTTTGCTTAATAAATATAGAATGTACCAGTTCTTTACCTTACAGAACAGTAGGGGTTGGAAGAGACCTCTGTAGATCATGTAGTCCAACCCCCCTGCCAGAACAGGATTGCCCATAGTAGATCACACAGGAACAAGTCCAGGCAGCTTTTGAAAGTCTCCAGAGATGGAGATTCCACCACCGCTCTGGGCAGCCTGTTCCAGTGCTCTGTTACCTTAAACAAAGTCATCTGTATCTGAGATTGATAGCACGCTTACAGAGGCTGCTTTTGCTAGATTTCCACCTTGGAAGGAGAACGGTAAATTATCCCAACAAGTAGTTCCATGCAACCAAGCCTGGGTCAGCTCTGATAATGGGGCAAGCTCAGAGACCCTACATTAAACTGCATTCTGCAATGGTGATGTACTCTGTGTCCCCCAGTTCCCTGTCTTTAAAATGGAACAAGAGCATTTTTCTTTCTCTCTCTCCTAAGGGTCTTACTGAAATAACTACACTCAAGCTGGGGAGGCATGCAGATGCTGCAGGGACAGCAGCCATTCAAGTATCTAAAATAGATATCTTTCCTGCAACCAATTACATTTTCTTCCACAATTCAAGTTTTATTCAGTGATTTGTTGCAAATGTCTTGTGATAAATGTTCCATGGCATCTAACAGTTATTGTAAATTATTATATACAGAGCAAAGAAAATGCCACAATAGGGTATGTTTATTTAGTGTTATAAAGATGTTAATCACCCGTGCTATGCTCTGTAAGCCCTTACAACACAATTTACATTCTCATAAAAATATCTGTACAGATATACTAACAGAATAGAACACTCAGCCCATCAAAAATAAATTAAAAATGCTCCCGACCAAGACCAAGTCCTATGGAAAAACTGCCATGTCCATTTTCTCTTTGAAATATGCAGGTCATTTCAGAGCACAAGCCACGCATCACTTCTGGACAACCCATCTGATCAAGATGATCAGCTATAAATCTCAGTGTTGGAATCAACCCCCTCCTTTAACCTGTGTTCAAGAATTAAATGCCATCAAACTTTAAAGCTCTTCATAAGCAAACCTGTAGCTAGGCTCCTAAATTCAGTAGTCTTCCAGAGCCTGAATTACAGAATCACAGAATATTAAGGGTTGGGAGGGAGATCAAAAGATCATCCAGCCCAACACCTCTGCCACAGCAGGAATTATTAGAATTTCAAACATAAATCATTAGATTAACAATATGGTCTTTGGGAATCGTAGGAAAATAAGTATACTAAAGTAGATATTATTTTATGAGTAATATACACATCTATTTACCTATGCAATACTTAACCATTACAGTTATAAACACAAATGAAGCTGGAAGAGGAAATCCCATCACACAGAAACATAAGACACAGAATGTATACAGCTTTCTCACCGAGACAGAAGTACTGCCCAGGGGTGTGGTTAACTCCAGCAATTGTCACTGAAGCACAAGGAAATTTGCTTCTAAAAGCACACCCAATACAAAGTAAAACTAAAATGCAGATGAACCCGACAGCACATGAGAAAGAGAAGAGATCAACTACAGCACAATTGTTTGTCTCTCCCCTCTGGATGAAACTCGAGTTCACAAGAGAAGTGTAAAGCTCAGGAGAGGTAAAAAATAAATTAAAAAATCAGGTAGCCTGGGTCACATTTTTACTTTTCTCCCCCATGTCCTTAAGAAATGATGACTGAGTTAATACATATTGCTCTTCTCTGAAGGAATTGGTTTTGAAACAATCTGATCTGTTCACTGGTCAGAAGAAAAGGTCATATAGGTAAGCAAATCCAGATGGACTTGCCACATGAACACGGCTTGCTGCCTTAAGAGTCAATTCCAGACCTGTTGAATTGTGGGAGAAGAATTTGGACAAAATTCTTCAAATGTATATACCCATACGTAGAGGTATGCACACACTTACACACACCCCCCAGCAGACTTTAGAGAGCTAATGAAAATTTATTAAAACTTAGCTAAAGAAAAAAAATCACAGCAGTCAAACTTGATGTGTGTAGAAAGGCTGGCCACATGTTTATAGAGTATCAAATCCAGAAACAAAGAATTTCCAGTAAAATCCTTTAAATCATACTTTTAAAAGGGAATATTAAAAACCAGATGATGTAGGCCTTGCTTAATAACTGGACTTACTGATCTCTGTGACACCGTTTCTATGACTATGGGCTGGTGACTCCAGCTGAGGTTTTGCAAGGGGGTCACAGTAGTTGGTCAGTCTGCTATTTATAACTTTTGTTTATTCTGCTAGGTTTAAGCTTTTCGTGGAGATAATGATCATATAATTTAGGGTCCAATGCAGACTTGTTTGACACATTCCTGTGGGAAATCATGTTTTCCTTGTGTATCTCATTAATTCTTGTTCCTAATATTGAAGATTTGTTCTAAGTGCACTGCTTTCACCTGCACTTATTGCATAATTCTCTGGTTTTGCACTGTAGTTGTTACACATCCCAGTTCTTCTTGCACAGCCTAAGCTGACCTAATGCTCTTTTCAGCCACATTCCTTAGCCCGTGGCTCAGTAGATATGCACAACTGCACTTCAAGGGCACGTCAGACCTCTGGAGGAGACACTTCTCTCCTTTATCACACCAGTGCCCACCTGGCACTGTTAATGAAATATATAAATTAATAGCAGGAAAGTAATTCTATATCAATAGTTTTAGAGGGACTAAAAAGTCTTTTAGCTACACTCATAGCTTGGAAAGGTCTCCGACGTTCAACTTTGTGAATCACAACACGTTAGGAAATGTCCAATTGAAATTGTATGCAAAAGGAGCTGGAAAACTTTGTGGAGTTCACCTCTAAGCACAGATCATCTTAATCTGTTTTTTTTGTTCTTATGAAGACATTTCCTGGTGTCAAGGATGGGGCTGGGCTGGTCCCTAGACGAATGACAGATGCTCTCTATTAACCCCACTCCCTGCCCAAAGAGGAAGAGAAAGGGAATAATGGAGAGAGATTTACAGATTGTAAAACAAAACTAAACCAGCTTTAATTAAAATAATAACAAAAAATGAAATCTATACAAACCCAATATCAAACCCTACTGCCCCCTGATGCAATTGCATCACCAGCACCACTGATGCTGTGGAGCAGGCACTGGGGAAGTCCCAGACTGGGCTTTGCAGTAGATGGGAATGGAAAACCTTACTAAGCACGTGTGGGCTTTTACTGCCTGTTGCACAGTCGTAGGGTATCCCTGTCCATCTGACACATGGCTGTACACCAGGAAAACACCAGCATTACTAGCAGTGCGCAAGGCAAAGCTGGTGGAGTTTAAAGAAAACTGTCAAATAAAATGGATTTAACTCAATTCCCAAGCATGGTCTCACTCAAAATTCACCCCTCACACATCAGTACTGTAAATAGGAGGCAATTAAACCTAAGACTGATGAAGATGATATAAAGTTAAAATAATATCAATAAGAATCAGTAAGACCTAATACAGTTTCACATAAATATTTGCTCTTGTTTAAGGATTTTGGAATTCTAGCCAAACTGTAATGCATAAAATTTCACATCATCCTGAATTAGAAAAATATTATCCCATTGAAAGAACTCAGAAAGAATAACAGATTTACCCAAGGTGATTCTTCAGCTACCAGCAAAGCTGTGCATAGAATTTAGAAGCCCTGATTGTCAATCCTCCCTTCTAATCAGTAGCCCACTGACACAAATCCCTGAGAGGTAAACTGAATCCACTTCATATTCAAAACCCCCCAAATATTTCAATGTATAAACAAGCAGATCAAGTTAAAAGTAAAGAAAGTACAACTACTCAAATTTAAAAATATTTTGACCAATTCTAACCTGTCTCTTTATCCTTTGGATCAGTTAACACCAACATTTTGCAAGTAGGATTATTTCGGTAGAGAGGGAGAAAACACACACAGGAATCTTCAAGTTTAACCTAAAAAACAAACAAGCCCTGTAGCTGTTTGTACTGCAAAGCTTGCGAGAAGTATTTCACATATTTGATGCACTTAGGTTTTACTAACATGCATGGTACAAGCTTAGCATAACGCCCTCTCAGTCTTGAACTTCAAGGCACTGAAACATACATAATACCCTCATATTATCACTAAGGAATGTTAATTTAAAATAAATCAAGCTACCGAAGCTGGGGAAGACCATAATACTGACTTACTCTGGTTAGAACATAACCTGGCTTTGAACACAGTTACATGCAGACAAATGGTGTTATGAAAGGCCAGACACATCAAATAAAAGCAAATACAACTTGCACTTCTTACAGCATCGTCCAGCTGAGTACTTGTGGTGTTTTGCAAACAATGAATTAGGCTTGGGGGCACAGGGAGTATCAAAGCACTAGGGCAGTGCCTGGGCAGTTTATCTGCCAGGCACAGGGAGGGTAGATAATTGGCACAAGGTGGTTAAGTTGCAGGCAAAGCTAAAATCAAATTGCAGTTGTCGAGCTCTCGGTCTTAGACTAAACTTCTAAATGATGTGACACATAAACACAAAATTACTGCGCTCAAACAGCTCTCTATGCATCGAGATGACGATTTCCATATGAATATTGCAAATGCTCTCATGTAAGTTTAGGTACAGGCAAAGAGAGCACATCATTTAGCACAGTATGTGCTGTACTTTCAAAAATCTGGTCCATTGTGTATGTGTGGGTGTGCCTCGCTCCCTAATTGCACCCATTTGTCAGTTTGCTATGAAACTCAAATCAGTCATGTGACACATTTAATATTTCTTGGTGCATGGAAGGAGTAGTATGAATATGGATTATTTGAGATAACAACTTTAAGTTGAAACCAGTGTTCACTAGTCTATGCATGCCAGAATCCTGGAATCATCTATGCAAACACTGGACTCCAGGAAAAAAAAAAAACAAAATCCCACCAAACAAAAACCTCAAAACATGGAGTACTGCCTGAAATCTGTATTCATGAGCTTCCCAAAAATCTCAGTATGTTCTGGGGATTCAGTCATTCTTTGCATGCTTCAGATGTAACAGCACTGATGTCAATATGGCACCTGGGAGTATTACTATAATGAAAAGGCCAGTGCTATTTCCAACACGGGTTGTTATTTATTGTGTAAGGTAACGTGTGCTCCCGCAGGTGCTAACGACACTGGCCTGAGCCAAGCAGAGCTTTCTGCCCCTGAGCGCTGCCAGCCCGCTGCCACCCGGACTTGCAATAATCCCTGCTATTTGTGCACCGAATGCTTGACCAAAGGCCGTGCCATACCAAAAAGAAGTTCTGTGACCCCAGCAAGTGGGCTGACAGGCACTTAACACTTGCTAAATAATTATTCATGGTTGCCAGCCCTGCCACATGAAACCTGCTTTAATTCAGATGTGAGGGGTGGAAGGGGGGGAGTCTGGTAGCTGCAGCCATTATTTAAACACCCAAATCCTCATCCTTTGGGTTGTAGGTATATAATAGAGAGTGTTAGCTGAGAGGTTCACTGGGGATGGAAGCTTCATCTCATTACATTCAATTTATTTTTAATTACAAAATATCAACATTCTTTGAACTATTTATTATAGAGTTTATGGAAGAAAACGATACAACAAGAACACTATCATTACTTATGCCCTTGACTAGCTGTCTGACTGCAGATTAGATTAGACCTGAATTAAACGAAGGCAAAGAGAAATGTGTTGCTATGAGACTCAAAGCAGTCATGTGATATATTTAAGGTCTGATGACAAGCCACAAAATCAAGACAAATATAAATCAAAAGCCAGAAGTCCACCTGTAAGTGATCTCGCTGTCTAGCTGCTGCAGGAGTACACACGGCACCGTTTGGGATTTTAACTTACCCTCCTTTCTAATGGAACGACAAATGAGCCTCTAAAAGCACAGGCAGGCACGAAAGGCTGAGGTAAGGACACGGAAGCCCTAAACTGGGGAATCCTTGCATTTTCAGGTTTGTTTGTATTTAACCCTACCCGGTCCACTAGAGGGCATTAAAAGAGTATTTAAAGCAAGTTACAGTCACCGCTCAAAGATGAAGCCACCCACCTGAAGCAGCTTTTTTTTTTTCCAGAAACTACTGCATATTACCAACTGTAGAAAAGCCACTCTATTCCAAACATTTATTTCAACTAATCCACTTCCTGGTTTGATAGTACAATGACAGTTAGGCCAGCACACCTTTTATGAAAGCCTAGAAAATGTCCCAAAAGAAAGGTTCCCTAGGTTGACTGAAGTCAGGTTTTTAATAGGCCAGCTCAGTCATCTCCTATGCATTCCCCCCAGGTGGCTCAGGAATGGATTCTAAAGCATTGGCACCTACAGTATTTAAACCATCTATCAATCACTTCTGATCAGAATTCCTTTGGGAGAACCTATATTCAAAATTCTCGATGTAAGTAGCAGAAAGAATGGAAACAAAAGAGACTATAACACAATGCCTGTGTAAACAGCTCAGCAGGGGGAGAATACAGAGCTGTGCCACGGGTGTAAATGTCTATCAAATTTACTCGTGATTATGTCCTTTAAGGAGGCAGGTCAAGATGCAAAGCTGAGGTAAGTTCTTCAAACCCTCATTCACACTCAGAGGGTTTTAAACTTGCAGTTTAAACTTATCTCTCATTTGCAGCATGCAAATTATTTGGAATAATGCAGAATTTGATGATTTTAAGAGATCTGTAATCTGGCCACACTGGTTTACCACTATTCACAGACAGACTCTGAGCACAACCAACAAACAAGTTTACAGATTTCTAACTTGGAGTATGAAAAACATCAGTCCACTACCTCTTCTCCTCCAGGGATCAAAAAAACATCAGGAGTGGATGACGATTTCTTCAAGAGGTTTTCATAATACGTTTCAGCATCGACTTGCAGAACCTCTGGATCTCCTGCTAATGTGTCTACCAAGTAAAGGCAACCTGTAGTTAAAATAAAACACAAGATATTTTTACTTTTCAAACGAAATAAGAAATGTGAGTTTTAAAGCCTCCATTTCCCTGGCAGCTGACTGGTGTAGCTGGGCCCTTATTGTTCCCATTAGAGACTTTTGTACAACCTTAGTCTAAACCAGTACAGCTGGTAAAAAAACCAAAACAAGTCATTTATTTCTTCACATGCAATTTTACAAAGTAAAACCATGATAGCATCAAATCACATTTATCTCCTTTGAACTCAGGCAGCACAGTCTCCAACTTCTCTAGGTGTAAGTAAATGGCTTTAAAGCTGGAATAGCAAAAAATCCTCTTCAAAGCACAGCCTCAGTTTTAGTGCTGTTCAAAAATAAAACAGGAAAAGAATTCCAAAGCTTCCACTCTTTCTTGGAAGGCTGCCACTTTATGGGTCAGTCCATGATCTGTTGTTTATCATTAGTTTTCTCTGTCTCGTTTTTTTGAGTAACTTCAGTTGGGCATTTTCACAACAATGAAACATCAAAAAATATTTAGAACCATAGAATCCTAGAATGGTCTGGGTTGGAAGGGACCTTAAAGTTCATCTAGTTCCAACGCCTCTGCCATGGCAGGGTCACCTAGAACTAGACCAGGTTGCTCAAGGCCCCATCCAACTTGGAGTTGAATAGATCCAGTGATGGTGCATCCACATGGGCAACTAGTTCCAGTGTCTTACCACCCTCAGAGTGAAGAGTTTTCTTCTTATTTCCAATCTAAATGTACCCTCTTACAGCTTCAAAAGATTACCCCTCATCCTATCCCTACAGGCCTTTGTAAAATGCCCTTCCCCATCTTTTTTGTCAGCCCAGTCTTACTTACATAAGAGTTCCTAAGATAGTAACCATCACCTTTTATGCAACATAACTTTTAATCCCTATGACTCAATGTTGAAGGGTGTTCATGCAAGGTATTTGTTAACTGCATGCAAACAAAATGACATACATCTGATTCCTGTGACCTAAACGCAAAGTCCCACTCAGTGCTCGTGAGGAACCAACAAACCTCTTTCTGATACAACAAAGCAGACCAACTGGGCACTCCTCACCAGCACAAGATGAACATCAGATGAAATGGGTTGGCAGTCCAACTAGTATTCTGCCAATCTTCCAGCATAGGAAGGAAATAGTTTCAGTTCATGGGGCTTTCGATCAACAAGCTACACCTGCAACTCTTCTAAGCCCCGAACTGAAGACAAAATATTCTTCCACACTGCTATAGTTGGAATCTCAGTTCTGATTCCTTCAGTTTTAATCATGGTTTGCTCTCACTTGGCAGCTTCTGTGACCCAAATTTAATGTGAAGTAACTGCACTGAGTAAGCACAAAGTAAGCAGCTAAGAAAATGAACGATCTTACAGAGGCCATTGGAAGAACTGTGTGTATTAAGATTCAGAAAATATGAATCCTAAAAGCACCATATAGAAAATTATACCTTTCCATGTAAAAGTAGGAGAATGGGATTTGCATTACCAGGTCAGACTAAGTCACCCATGGTCCTACCATCCTCCCTCTGGTAGTGATCAGTATCTGATTCCTCAGCAAAAGGGTAAGAAACTACAACTGATAGTTCACCACCACCCAGCACTGCTTAAAATGCTTTAAACACTATTTTCCTGCCCTTTGCAGGCAATCAGCTTACATCCTGAGGCTTGACAGCAAAGCTATGTAGTCAGAATGCTGAACAGAAGCTCCTCTGTAAATGGTTTTCATAGTATCTTTGTATGTGACAAAATGGGAGAGAAAACAGCATTGCAACACTGGCAAGTTGAGTCACTTCTAAAACCCCAGCCAGTACTTAGCAGTGGCAGTTTTCTTCTGCAGCAGCCTTCCCCAGTGTGCTCTGTAACACCATCCAGCAGAGAAGCCATGTAAAGGAACAAAATTAAAGATTATTATTAAAAAATTAGTAATTTATTAAACTACATTTACTAGTAAAATAGTTCTTTGAAAAAAAGCAGCATGTAAGACTTATGTTTAGCACAAAGAAAAAAAAAATGGCCATGCTAATAAATACTATTCACGAGATGCTGTTTACAAGGCTACATCCTGCTGTTGTTAAGCCAAAGCGACTTATTAATCACAATCATGTTTCCTCCTCACTGAACAAAACAACTCTACCTTCCAAGTTACACTAACTTTCTGGTACATAATATGCTTGCATTCTGAGGTAATAGTGACCGTTTGAAGGATGAAATAATGTCACAGATTAAATAATAAGGCAATAGAAAAAACTTTTCATCAACTTCCCATTAATACAGCTCTCCACAGAAGGAATGTTTTTCTCTAAAGAGCACTTTCAGACTTCCAGTTAACTTGTCTTTCCTGTGTAATCCTCTGAAAAAAGCCAAGTGAGTTAGGAGCACATACTCCAATAAAGGGGAAAGTAAAAACTATTCATTAACAAATCAAATCTGTCTTGGCTTCTGGGTATAAGGGAGAGAGAGACTGAGTGAGGTTCCTTTAGGGACAATATGGGGCAGAAATTTAACTTCAGGTACCCTGGAGTGTCCTCATGAAAGTCAGTTGTGTCAGGCTGGCTTTTGTGAACATCCTCCCAGAACCTGCACACACCACTAACACTGTTTAGCTGACATAGTCAGGAAAAATATAAATCACTTGTTTGATTTATTTTTTTATTTATTTATACATTAAGGTGTTTCCTGGTTTTCCCCAGTATAAAGCAAAGAAATTATGTTTGCCTTTCTATATATGTCCCTTTTATGCTTCTTTTTTATACAGAGAAACAATAAAAAACACCTCTGCAAGCCTATCTAACTGCTGTTATTAGGCATTTGTCTACCACAGTAGTTCTTGCCAGCTAACAGGATGTTACAGAGATTCCAAATTCAAATGCAAAATAATTTATTAGCTTTGCTTTAAAAGAAAAGCAGTGTTATTCTTCTGTGACTGCTTTCATCTGAGGCCACTTATCAGCATCCTGGGATACCAAAATTGTGAAGTTCCAAGGACAGCCTTTTAACCTCATGTGGATTACAGGATTTCATTCGAATTTGGTCCTACCTAGTGGCAACAAAAGAGCACATTGTGGCAGCCAACCTGCTGGACACCCTGCGAGCCCTCCTCTCAAACAGGCGATGTGCACAAAGGGTTACCCACTGGGGAGAGAGAGAGAGAGGGAGGGAAGGAAGGAGAGGGGGAGCAAAGGGGGGAGGCATAAAAAGGGGCCTCTTGCTACAGCCACAGAGGAGGGACCATAAACCATAAGGAGAATAAATTTAGAACAGGAGGCCAATAGATGAGAGGGATTCCTGGACGTTCGTGCTGAAGTGGCTGCCATCTTAAACAGCCAAAGCTGGTAAACAAGGTCAAGAAATCACCCAGACGGGTTCTACAGCAGCAGTGACAGTGAAGATTTACAGACAGGTACCTCAGTGACTTCGTCTTTTACAGGCACGGGCCAGAGGACAAAGGAGAAGGAGGAGGTCTATGCAATTCCACTGGGGAAAAAAAACCCCAAACCTTATAGGGAGATAAATAAATGAGAAATCTGAATGGGCATATTTCCATTTCAAGCATGCAGAATAGATTTTAAAGCAAAAAGTGACACTGCTTCTGCTTCTTCTCTTTTTTGTTTCCATGGAGCAGCCTGGACCCACGTTCTCAAGCGAGGATGTGCAAGTACATCTCCTCTCTATGATCTGTCATCAACTTGAACTAGGAATCTGATTTTTTTTAAGTGAAAAGCTACAGCTAAAACCAGCTATATAAATGAAAAAGCACTGCCCATAAATCTCAGACATCTCTATGAGATACTACCCTCCACCACCTATAGGTACCTCAGCCTAATACACCACACAACTCTGCCAGTAAGGCATAAACCAAGGCCCCTGTTTCAGTCCTGATCCCTAAACTCAGCTTCTTCTAAACCCACTGCTATTCCACCTCTGATTTTCTCCAGAAGAAAGAGCTGCATTTTATAGTGGTTTCATGAAGTGGACAAATATGAGGTAAAAGTCAGACAAAGTTCACTTCACTTATGATCCAAAAAGATCAATATGTAGGAATCCAGACATATCTGATTAACACGCTTATGTTCTGCATCAGGTAGATGAATAACAACTGCAATCACATAATAGAAGGCAATATTCTACCTTAAACTAGAAATTAATTTTTGTAGATTAGATACAGACCCCCATCATTACTGATTTGGCAAGGATTTCATTCTAACAGTTAAAGTAAGCAGGAAAAATATTTCCACGGGCAAAATAATTTCTTCTCAATACAACAGAAACCACATGGTGCACATGCTTGCATGTGAAATTCTGCAAGAGAAACTACAGACTGCAGTAATGCCCAAAGGTAAATGACATGCTTCAATCTAAGCAGATATTGTGATGATTCTTTGTGAGGGTCGTTCTGTATCCCCTGCAACTAAACCCCGTGCCACAATAGAAATAATTCAACTCGAATAGAGATAACCACAGACTTATCTCTCAAATATAATGCTGTGGCAATTCAGATCATCATTATAACCCTCAAGCTTTCTTTCACTAGACTAGACATTTTAGTACCTACGTGTTAGTTTTATTGTTTTGCCATTATCTATCAAAGCAGTTAGAACTTGGGCCAATCAACCCTACCTCTTTGTAAAGCTGTTTTAAATACTCTTATTTAAGTTGAAAATTAGTATATACTCCAATATACCTAAATGCTTTTTAACCATGAACCCAATACACATTAATTAAATGAAATATTTGCTTTTATTGTTAAGAATTTTCTATTTCTGTATACATGTGCAGCTTAGTAACACTGTTTCCTTAAGCCAACAAAGTTAGTGATGCAGTTTTTTCAGACTAGACACACCACTGGGTTGATTAAGATGCAATGAGGTATGGCTGGTACTCCCAGGAAAAACTTAACTTGTTGAAAAGCCCATTTCAGAGATTTGTAAGGGCATTTAGGATGCAGCCAGATTGTAAAGCAAAATACATCAACCTCACTGTAGATGAAGCATGAAAAGTGTTATGTCTGAAGTGAATTAATCATTTATCCTACAACTACTTTTTCATGTTCTACAAACACAGAGAATGATACTACATGCATCCATTAAGAACTGTATGTTTACAGAAGAGCCACCAGTCACCACAGGATTTCTATCTGGGCAGTGTATCTTTGTACATTTGTGCAAATTTGGCATTATTTTACATGTAAAAACAGGAAAATACTTACATCTGATTTCCAGTGCTGAGGAGACAAGACAGATAAAAAGAACTTTACATTTCTAACTTCCAAGTTTCATTTTTTAATTCAGTTTTGCCATTTCTAATGCTTGCAGTTTGGTTTTATTTATTGACTGTATTTTCATGCCAATATATTTCACAATTAACAAAAAAAAACAAAAAAAACCAACCCCCAAACAAACCCAACAGACCAAACCTCCAAACAAACAACTCTTGGGCAGGTTTTAAGTGTTTCTGACAGAACTGTGAGGGTTTTCGTCCAAGAAGTATTTTCCTTTTTTTGTTTTAAATCAAAAAAACACTTTGCAGCATGAGACCAACATGTGCAGCAACACAAGCTGACAGTATATCCTGTCACTGTTTAGGAGGGAGTGTTCTCATAATTAAACCAGGCAACTGAGACCAGAAGTCCTAAGATTTATTCTTAACACAGGTGTGGTTTTGTGACCCCCAACAAATCACTTCATCTTCTGCCTGGTTTCTTATCAGTTAAGTGTATGTTTTATCTACCACTTCAAAAGGGTGTGACGTTTTCCTTATCAGTGCCTCTGAAGTCACAACATAAAAAGACTAAGTCATATAACATAAACTGTTCTCCTGTGGACTGTCACTGCCACGCTACAGCAGCATAACCGTGGCAGCATCTAGGATCTAAAGATAACTTTTTTTTGCCCCTCTATATTGTGTGCATATAACAACAGTGCTTCCCATTACCCTCCCACAGGAGTGGGAGCTCTTGGCATTAAACAGCAGTGCTTAACATCAGCTCTTCTCCTTTCCTTCCAGTGAGCCTGAACAGCTCTGGGCATGTGGTTATCATTAGACACCCATATTTGTTTAACCTTTCAAAGGAAGGAAGAGGTCTTTGGCACGTTCCTGGGAGTACATGCAGAACCTGACTCTCATATCCTGAATTTAATTGAGCAAGTACATGTCAAAACCCCAAGTTCTAGTGTAAGTGAAACTTCAGGAGCATGACAATGTGTGGTGGCAATGGAGCTAGTGGGCAAACGCCGTGTTCTTCCCCACTGCTTTGCTTTTCACCATTACTAATAGAGCCATCACTCCTGGAAAATAAAGGATGAAAAGAAATCCATTGGCATTAACAGGGTTCTATGTTTCGATCCAAAAATACCATTTGTATATTACTTGCTATTCTATCACATTTCACATGGCAAGAAGGACTTCAGAAGACAAATTAAATGCAAGTTTCTGTCTGTAAATAATTTTCTGCTGTGAAATCAATAAAGGCAGACAGAAGGGAAATAAATAATCCTAATCTCATTCCCAATTAAGAAACCAAACAGATTAAATAGATGAGTTCAGCTGTAGCTATAGCTGTCATTGCTGCAAATTCTGTCACTCAAGACATCCCAAATACAGGATGTTATGATATTTGCCATCCCGTTCCCACCAACATATTTTTACTACTGATTTCAGAAAAAGGAAGGGAAAAAAAACTTTGTATACAGATATATTTAGCAGAAACATATGGGATGAGCAAAGGCAGAGGCTAGACAAACCTAACTCTGGAAAATGTCAAACACCTTCATTTTCTACTCAATTCAACAAGCTCTGAACGCCCTCAGAACCTCCTATGACTGGGGTCAACACAGTTTCATTATTTTGGAAAACTTAAATCTGCAATGTATGAAATGGGAAAAAAAATTGACAAGGGAATTAAATAATTGATTCAATTATTTAGCTCTTTATAGAAAAATACCTAGGTGAAACCACATCATTTAAAATGTTTTCAAAGCTGGAAAAGCAAGTGCATATTGAAGGGATCACATAAGGGCAAGTGCATTTGGATGGATATTTCCTCCACTCTAACCTGCACTACTCCCATACTGGAAGTTCCATCCAACAGCTTCCAACCATCTCTGTTTTTCCTCGGGTGGACCTTCAGCATTGTTACACTTACAAAAATAAATCCACACCAAACTCACAGTACAGATAAATTAAAATACATCTGTATAAACAGGCTACCTCCATCCTTTTATGCACAGAATGCACATCTGGATTGGCATGTTTTGCACAAAGTTCTATCTTATTACAATTGAAAAAAGATGAGGTATTATGGCCCAGAAACAGACTTTATAAATAAAAACTGTAGCATGCTGTTAAACCATGGAAGTGCTACCAGCTGTAACTATGACATATCAGGAATTCATACTTCTGCACATTTAACTCTCTCGTTTTCACAGCTTAGATGTATAAAAGGAGGTGGGAGCTTGCAGAATAACTCGGAGAAGGCCTGGAGAAAAGGGACATTCAGGCTTGAAAATTAATCAAGGCTTTCAATTTCATGTTCACATCAGATTTTCCTTAAGGAAATTCCATTGATTCAGTGGGATTGCTGCTAATACCTCTGAACCTGTGAACACTAGAACTGAGTTCTTAATGTGGTTTTCATCTAGACAAGAAATGGACAGAAATATTCCTAAAAAAAGTCTTAACTACTGAAGGCAGTGGTATGGATTTTCTTGCATACGTAAGGAAAAAAAAAAGAATCTTAATTTGTTAACTTCATTATTTATCTACTCCCTAAACAAAATAAAATATCTATGAAAGATATACACATTTTTCAGGACAACTGTGTCCAAACTGTGTCTATATCAGGAATTTTTTCCAGCAGTTATGTCAGTGCATCATACCCATAGCCAAAATAGTTACGCCAGCAAAGTTCATAGTCCAGACTTCATCTCAAATTCATTGAATCATAGAATTGTTTAGATTGGAAAAGATCTTTAAGATCATCAAGTCCAACTATTAATCCAGCACTGCCAGGTCAGCACTAAACCATGTCCCTCAGCACCACAGCTTTGAAATC
Organism: Chloroceryle aenea; assembly: GCA_013399075.1. NCBI lineage: Eukaryota > Metazoa > Chordata > Aves > Coraciiformes > Cerylidae > Chloroceryle > Chloroceryle aenea. Next base: position 204,729 of record VWZY01010551.1, on the reverse strand, counting down.
TCTCCAGGGATCATGGGGACTCCCCCACTATCCTGGGCAGCCTGGGCCAGCCCTGGACAACCGTTTTGGGGAGAAATTTCTCCTAATATCCAACCTAAACCTCTCCTGATGCAGCTTGAGGCCATTTCCTCTTGTGCTGTTGCTTGTTCCTTGGGAGAAGAGCCCAACCCCACCGGGCTCCAACCTCCTGTCAGGGAGTTGTTGAGAGCAAGGTCTCCCCTGAGCCTCCTTTGCTCCAGAATGGACAACCCCAGCTCACTTAGCTGCTCATCATAGGACTTGTGTTATAGTCCCCAGAATTAGAGTCTGACTCTTAAAATCAAAGCAAAGAAGAAACAGGAGGCCCTGAATGACACTGATGTATACCACTGAAGCATTTTTCATTACTCAAAGAGGCTGATTGAAAGGGAAAACAACAGAAAAAAATTGTGAACAACTGAACAACAGTAGAGCTGTTATGAATCACAAATTCAAATGTAGATAGTGGAAAGTCAATCCTTTAAAAAGATGGAAGAAAGAAAGGAGAATGCATTGGTCAAAAGTCATAACTCCAGAGAAAAGAGGAAGGCAATGTCTCCCACAGTGGTAAACAAGGAATAGTGAAACAGCGGGGAAATGAGACAACAGAGTTTGGCAAAAAGTTCCTTCACTTATGATCCAAAGTGAAGATCACTTGAATCAAGGATGATTTCATCCCATGGGGAGAAGCCAGCCAGACTGACAGGACAGTTTCACAAAACAGCCATATCTTAAGATCAAGGAGCATTTTAAATTAGTACTGAAATACCCACTGTCACGACCAGGCACCCAGGCTATTAAAGCACCACATTAAATACATTTCCCTATCACCACCATCACTCAAAGGAAAGCAGGGGTGGGAAACCCAAGGCCACCCTACACAGAGCCCTTATCTTCACGTCATACAAACTACAGAAGGATGTGTGGCATACCAAGAGTACCTGAAAGCCCTGGTTTGCTATCAGAAAGGACAACGTTCTTCAAACAAATGAACTAGTGATGAAAATATGAGACAACTGCCTAGATTTTCAGGGATACCAGTTTCAGATACCACATAATTTGAGTTGCAAATGCTTTCCATCTGCCAAATCTACTGCTCCCACCAGCAGAGTGCATAAGTCTGCCTAAGAAAAGCCTTTCTTCAAATTACTTCCAAGGAGCAATTTGTGCAGCCAGAATGATCTCAAAATAAAGCAATTAATTTGAGGAAAAAAAAAAAAGAGGAAAGAAACAAAAATAATAATAATAAGAAAAAATCCCTTCTCCCAGTAATTTTCACTTAGCTAAATTCATTATGTGGCTGCAAATGAATATGTCACCTGCACTAGCTATCACAAGCCTGTCTCAGAACTTGCTTTAATAAACAGCTGCAAGTAGTGGAGGAAATATGTAAACATCTCTCTTGTTTCTCTGCGCCACTGTGTCAGCTATTCTACATGTCTTTGAAGGTGCTCCAAAATCAGCATGGCTCTGCTTTTCCCTTCTTCTCCTTTTGGAAGGAGGAAGAAGCAGAGAAGGAAGGACAGGCTGGCAACAGAGGTCTAACCCTGTGCTTGCTGTGCTCTTGACAGTCAGGCTGAGTGTTCAAATTCAGTTTACACAGGCTCTTCTGTAAGGACAAAAGAAACCACTGCTGGTGGTTAAAAATTCAAAAGGTTTTGATTGTAATGGCTTGACAATCAGCCAAAGATATGACTAGGGGGAAAAACACAGCAAGGCAGCTATGACCAGAATGGAAGAAACAAGGAAAAACACATGGCTTGACTTCAGAGCAGAAAATTGACTTAGGCTTTGCATAAACGACAGCATACCTCCAAGCTTGCCTGATCCACAGTCGGCCTGGAATGAGAACATGTAGTCTAAAAGCAGAGCCTATTAAAAGGCATAATGTTTCTAAACGGCATCTGTTACGTACTAATAAGCATTACTTAAAGGACACAGGCCTTAAATTGCTACCAAACGTGCACTTATCTGAAACTGCTGCAAGGCAATCGTTACAAAAATGTCACATGACACCATGGGAATTTGAATAATATAAAATGTTTTTATTTAGTTTGGCTTGAAATCATTATGAAGAAAAAAGAAATGAAATGGAGGCACTTTCTGAGATTTTGAAACTGTACAACTTCACAGGAATGAAACCCTAGCAAGCGTTACATCAGCAGAGCCATTTGCCATCTGTTGTCAGTAATACTATAAAGACCAGCCACCAGGCAGCAGTTTCAAAGGTTACAAACACAATGTTTTTAAGCATCCACAGGCCTCTCATAACCGAGCAGGACACAGTTTACTTCAGATATGAGCAATCTGAGGGTTGCTGCCAATCATTCTGTAAAGACAACACACCAGAACTGTGAATGGCCACGCAAAGTGCCTGGGAGTCTCTCAGTACATCAGCCACTATACGATGTGGAGAACACGCAGCAGCCTGTTCTATGTAGGTTCTTATACTCACAACCATAATGTCTGCACACCTCCTGTTTGCAAATTTAAACTGGCTAGACTTCCTCTCGTGTTCTTTCTTCTCTCAGATTTTCCCCCAAGGGAAGGAGTGCATTCCCTGCGATGCTATTAGGGAAAAGGACTCGGGTTTGCTTGCTGGGTTTTGGACTGTATTGCTCCTCAGAGGGAAGTAGTTAGGATTTTGTTCCCTGTTTTCTTTCCTTCTAGACCACAACTACCTATTTATGTTTTAAAAAGCATGGTTTCAGTAACTTGCTTTACCTGTGGCATGGAAAGCAAGAAGGTTATTTATGACAGCCCTTTCCTCTTAGACTCACACACTCCTCCACTGAGTAAAATTCTCCCTGTTCCATACATGAGATTTTAGTTAAACTGAAGGCCTATGGTTGTTGATCAGTCTCTTCTCGGAGCTTTGAGAAGCTCTTCTATATGTGGGGTCCACATTCATGATATATAGTTCCTATACACCTATAGGTGGTTCCACCTACCAGGCTGCTGATCTCCTGCCTATAAACTGATTAACATGGATTTCATGGAGGGCAGAGAGATTTCCTTCCTAGAGAGACAGATGGAAATTGAAGGCTTTGTTAATGCAATTGTTAAACTAGATGTGCAGGTTTCTCATCCAGTAACTCACTATTTCTCAGGCTCCAGAGATGTACATTCATTGTCAGAAAGTAACTATCTTTTCTAGCCTTCCTGGTAGACACATAGAAACCTGACTTCCACGGTGTTCTAAAATCAACAAGAACTTGTGACAGGGCTGAATTTAAAACAAGAACCTCAAGTTCTAGGTCAACAGCTGGCCTGCTTCTCAACAGTAGGGTTTGCCCAGGATTGACAAGAGGCTTAGGAATCAGGAAGCATAAGCAATTTTGCCCTGTGAAAAACAGCTACAGGAACAGCCCTCAAGACCTAGCTGTAGCACCCTAATTACAGCAGACATAAACTGAAAAGCATCATTTGCATGAGAAGAGCTAATGGCTGACTCTGATATGCTCCTGAAGTGTGCTGTATGCTCAACCTATTGACAATTGTTCCATTATTATTTTAAACATATGTATATCCAATTAAATAATGAAGCCAAAAATTGGACACTACCTAAAAACAACAGCAGCTGTCTCAACAGATGAACAGGTTGGAAGAAGAACTATTCTAAATACTGAATTTGAAAGAAAAGGAAAAAGTCAGACAAATGTAGACATTAACTGAAGTGCCCAACAATACAATGTTTGCTTGGACAAGAAAAACCAAGCCCCAGTCATCTAGAGATATTTTATTTAAAAACATCAGCTGAACTGAGTCTTCAAATAAACAAAAACGAACCAAAACAATAACAGAAAGTACACAACCAAAACCAAAAGAAAACCACAATTAAAAAAAAAAAAAAGCATCACCCACAACACCAAAAAACCAATAGCATTATTACAAATGTTTGACTTTCATAAGTGGCTGATTGGAGAGAGAAAATAGAGCAATCTGACTACAGTGCATTTAGCCATGAGCAGCTAGAGGAACTAATGAACAGCATCATTATTTTACTGAAGGGGATGAAGTAGGTGCTTTAGATAAATGGCAGCAACTTAAAATGTGTTTCAGAAGATAAATTCACTTTCTCTCCATTTACCTGCTAGCGTGACAAATTAAGAAAGAAGAGTATAAAAACAGAGCAGGAGGGAAAGCAGGGCGAAAAGCTAACTGAGGTGATGCAATGGGCCCTTATCCAGAAAAGTGCATGAACAGAGATTCCTGGAAGTGCTCCTAGTCAAATATAAACCAGGAACACTACACAAGCCAAACTCCTTTGGAAATCTACGGTGGAACATGTGCAGGAGATCCACCTGTGCTAAAATCAGCTCCCTTACCAAGCACTAGGAGCATTGCCATTTGGGAACTAACCTAATGACTGTTCATCTCAAAGTCCATCATGTACTCAACGGCTGAATTCTCTCCACGGGCCTTTACCAGGCAGAGCATTTTTTTGCCTACTGTCAGAAACACCAGTAAATTAACTTCTGCTGAAAGGAGATGAGGTGCGAGTGGCTTTTGTCCAAAAAAAATTTCATCATCGGACACCATGTATTTCTTGCTCTATAGTCAGCTTATCAACAGCAAAGATCTCACCAAATAGTCTTTAAGGAAAAGGCAACTACTCTACAGTATACAAAGCCTTTTCTATCTCATCCCTACACGAAAAAAATGCAATTAATTATTCTTCTGTGGTCAAGCAGCAACATGTTTACTGCTCCTTTTGACCCCATTAAACCATGCTTCTTTTGCTAAACCATGTTTTTGCCGAGTTTGGGTAAACACTTGCTGAGGGTTGGTCTTAAAAATGTACAAGTATTTGTGCACAGCATTCTCCCTGCTCTTCAGTAGCTCTCAAGTACGTAGCCATGAAAGTCTCAACCTCCTGCACCTGTGCTGTGGGACCTCGAAACACACCCGGGAAGCAGGCGTCTGGAGATTGAGCCTTTCACCAGCACCACCTGCCGAACCAAAGCCAGCAGAAATCACCAGGCCACGTCCTCCCCGCTTCAGAACAGGTTTGAACTAGCCTAAAACCTTTGAAAATTACCTGTGCGCTTGGCAAAAAGGTAGAAACTCCCTGTATCAGCCTGCTCGGCTGCCCCTGCTCTGTGCAGGGGGATCGGACGGGAGCCCCTCCCTCCAGCGACCCTGTGAGGGCAGGGCGCTGGGAGCACGGCAACGAGGAGCCGGGGCTCTCCCGGTCATGGCCGCGGGCGGCTGAGCAAAGTTTTCCCACAAAGGCCCGAGTGTTTTGCGGCGTTTCAGCCGCNTCTGCAATCACGGCCCGGCCGGCGGCAACAGCCAGCCTAGGGCTGCGGCCGCACTGAGAAAAATCCCAACACAAGTTCCACATTCTTCACTTAAAATGCACAGAATGACAAACCATGGGGCGAACGCCAGTTCCTTTAAACTCAAGCGGCTGAGACAGAGGGTTTATAGGAAAAGGAAGTACAACAAGTACAGTTTTATAGCATTCTTCAGCCTTGATCTGCAATGGTCGTTGTCAATGTGAAAGAGGTGCAAAGTACATGAAAATGACTACATTTGCAAAAGAAACAAACTTACCTTCCCACTTACGCCACTCGAACAGAAACACGGTTATGACCTGGAGACAAAGTGTCAAGACAGTGTCTTGAGTGCTTTTTGTTATTCAGTTCTCCATTACCTGTCCGTACAGTGACCAAAAAATCCATGAGGTTGCTCCTCCTTTCAAATGGTTTAAAAACACATAATAAAGTAGAATTGTATTTTCTTTCCTCGCCAGGTCAAACAATCTCAGCCCGTACAATGACGCTTCCAAAAAGTGGATGTCACACAACCGTGCTTTACAGTGCATCGGTGCATTTCAACATTCTCATGTTCACTTGAAGCTTTGTACCTTCCCCTGCTCCCCATGGCACACTCAGCCTGGAGATTTGGCTGTGCTGTGGTCCAAGGCCGAGTTTGATGCAGCATTGTGTGACTGTGCCTGAGTTTTACTGAGAAAATCATTAAACTATGAGAAAGTATATGAGTTAAAGCCATGAAAGACAAGAAGCTAAAGTGACCGAAGTGCTGTTGTTGGGGTGTCAGTAGTTAGCTGGTGAAAGATTGAATGGAAAAGATACAGAAGGAAAGAAAAGCAGAAAATGCAAAGATAATTCAGTAATGCCCAGGATGAGCCCATATACCAACAAATGGGAGAGACCAACTTTCCCCAGTGTACTGGGAACTTCCCAGCCAGCTAAAACTCATCAGCTTTCTTATCAGGAGTGGTAAGCATATTACTGTTTAGTCTGGTAATCTGTTAGTCCTAGCTATCTATTTTACACATTAGCTGATAAATAATCCCTTAAATTGTGTGTATCCTGCCTGCAGAGTCTCTTTTTGCATAGTAAATGATAGCTGAACAAAAGCAACCTGATGGCAAATTGCATGCTCTCCTGCTGCAGTACTTTCTCCCTGTGTTAAACTATTACAAACAACTAAAAATAAAATTTAAATATCTGTCCATGCACAGCAGATAGTTTTTGCTACTAATGCAAGAAGACCAGAACTGCTAACAGCCACCCAAAAACTTGGCTACATTTAATTATATATAATTCCCATTTTTCACCATTATTACTATGCCCCAAGTATATACCAGTGTTAACAACAGCAGAAGAACTAATATAAATAAGGCAACATCATACATTTGCTGTTACATTTTTCATTTACCATTTCTGTGGAGTTTGTTATAGAAGAGGCATTGGACCACAGGGAACAGCGAGATCTGCATGGCAATGTTCATCTCTTGTTTTGTGACGTTGCATTCCATCCACCTATAGACCAGTTTCAGTTTTTCATGAGGATCACTTATTTTTATTAGAATGGAAAAAAAAAAGAGTATTAGAGCCTGAAATTTCTATTAAAATCCCATTAGAGTTTAATGTTAAATAGCATAACAGCTTGATTTCTCCTTCCTCTCATTAAATGTTGAACAGCTGAGATAAAAATCAGAATATATTAAACACTTCCTCTTCACAGTTTAAAACATTGGTCAGTGCCTGCCAGTAACAAGAAATAAAAAATCTATATGTAAGTAATAATAAAAGAGATAAAAATTAAAGAGCTGTTTCTAAACGAAGGGCCATATTCAGTCCTTGTTACCATCAGTACTAAGAAGCTATTCAAGCAGCTCTGTAATGTGGTCAGAATGCATTTGCAGAAAATATATTTTTCTCTTACTCAACTGTTCAAACAGTTTTTAAATATATCAGACAACGGTGCAGAAAAAGGTGATAACCAGAGCTTTCATACTTGAGTTGCTTCAATTTCTTTACCTCAAGGTGAGCACCACACCAATCACACTTGTGGATAGCAAGAAGAAAAACAAGCAGTGTTTAGCTGAGTCAGCTGTGTCTGTGACTTGCTTTCCAATATCCAGGGCTTGGTTTCTTAATTATGGATGGGAAGATTAATTTGCACAGACCTCAACTATCCAGTGACTAGCATATCTATTGTTATGGGCACATATCACTTGGGAGGGCTAATACTAAAGCTACAATCAAACTTTCACAAAAATTCAAGAGTAGCTTTGACTCCAGCTGAAGAAACATTAAGGGAAACAAAAGGTTTCATTTCTGAGTAAAACTCTCTGTAGAGCTTAGGCCTAACCAAAAGTTTTTTGGGTTTGTTTTTTGTTTGTTTGGTTTTTTTTTCTTTGTTTGTTTTTGGGTGTTTTGTTTTGTTTTAATTACCATATTCTTTATTTTCTGCTTGTTACAGAAATGGAACACAGCTGCAATACATACATTATTCCTCCAAGTATACTGCCAGGCACATAAAGCTTAAGAACAGAAGCAATCAATTAAATCAGTGCTCCCACATTTGCACAAGCACATAACAACACTGGAAAGGTCTCAGAATCTTTACTAAAAATCAGCAAACCTCTACTTATGGCATGGGACTAAACTGTTGAAGACAAGACTTTTTGTCATTTTAAAAAATGACAAAATATGTCCTGGGGGGAGGTGTGGGGAAGGGATTTCCCTACAAATTTCTATTGGTTTCTTCATAAAGGATTAATGAAATAAACCCCCTTGGTTTATAATTTTTCTACTCTCTTATGCCAGTCGTGAAAACTTTGAAAATTAATACTGCAGTTCAAACAGCTTACTACCAGCTGTTTCAGAGTGCATGGATGTCATAGATTTATATCTATGTTATGGAAGAATATCTAATAAAATACCTAGTATTTTACAGCATTCAAGCAACACTCTTCAGATTTATCTATAAAGCAGCTATAATGTTCCAAAGAAAACACACAAGTTCTCATGCAGGAAATTAAGCAACTATAGACTTTAAATCTTGCTTTTTTCCTTGCATATGATTTGTTCATTAGACTATGTACTTAGATTAAAAAAAAAAAACAAACTAAATAAATGGGCAGAGTGGGCACAAAACAGAAATAGGTATGAGAATACCAGGATGTCATTGTCCTGCTTACTATTACAGGAAGAGTTTTACTAACTGATCATGCAGAAAAATGAGTTGATACAAATCTTAATTGACATAGGATAATGAAGGGCTACAGAATTTTAGATGTAATTTGCCCCTGACAGTGACAGATTTTGCCTTATTTAAAGCTGCAAAGTGCTGTGTTTACTGTATTAGCTGCTCCTTCAGCCTCAGCAAGAAGCTGGCAAAAGTTAGTTTTACAAGTTGTATTCATCAGGGGAAGCAATGGATGGTGGAATCAGGGTCTTTGTATTGAAAAGAATACACAAATTTCTTTGTGTCTCAGCACAGGAGGATTTCAATGACAGACACAGCTCATAGCCCCAAACCTCATTCAGCCACCACCCAATACAAGAGATTTCTTCAGAGATTTTTTTTTTTGTCCCCTTAAGGTCTTATAATTACCAGCTCTCTTGAGATTATATATTGGCTTTCTATTCTTAGCATATTTCTCCCCTCCCTCTCTCTCACGCACACACTTCCTACTCAAAACAAGACCCAGCGAAACCCTCTGCTCACATAGTTACAATTCCCAAGAGAACTTTCATATGCTTTTGTTTTGGGCAGTGACAATGTGCATATGTTTTGATTTCAGGCCCCCCCACTGGTTCTCATGCTTCAATTTAATGAAGACAGGCCAGCTATTAAACTCACCAGTTCCAGCAAGCTATAACCCAGCTTCTAGAGCTCCCTTGACCTTGCAAGTTAGAGCGAGATGTTTTTAACATGTTACCTATTCAAGGATATTACTGAGCCAGTGTTTCAGTTTAGCAAATAAATGCATTTTCCTGCTAGTGTTTGGTTTTAAAAATGTAAGGTGCTTGAACTCTGTTATGAAGAGAGTACAATAAAGATCACGGTTAATAAATTGGATAACTGCTATGAAGGGAAACAGCAAAGTTACCCTTGAGTTTTTTAAGTCAGTAAGAAAAGGTGTAAGAACAGTGGAAATGAACAGATATGCTTTTGTAGTTAAGTCACTCCTCACAATTAAAGTGAATTACAGCTGTGCTAAAAATAGACTATCCACAGAGATATAATTAAATTGATTCAATGAATTTTCTGTTTCCTTGAACATAAACAGGTTTGTCATGAAAAATATTGCTGGATATTTTGCAAGAAGTTTCTTCAAGCCTTTCCTGTTCTTCCTGAACACTACTGCATGCAGAAAGGAAAAGAAGTTGGGGGCAGTCCCAGTCAGTCAGTCAGCCTTCTATCTTTGATACAGAGACGTAACAACTTTTGCTTTGGATGTCACATGAATCACAAATCATCCCTGTCATGTGAATCCAGACACATCACAGCTGGAAGAAAAAGAAAGGTGCCCCAAATGAAGAAGTTTGCCACAGACAGACAAATTATAGCACCATTTGGAACTGAAAGACAACAAGATTTCACTTTCTGGAGCATAGATTCCATGGAATCAAATTCCAACACTGTGGTTGTAACTGGTAAGAGTTTTATTTATTTTTTTTTTAACTTCTTCTTTTAGCTAGAGATGGTATGCACACATGCTTGGTCTTTGTCATAAACAGTTCACTGGAGGGAAAAGCAGCAGCAAATGGTCATACTAACAATTCCAAATGGAAAATAACTTGCTGCTGTGCCATCCTAAGAAAAATCAGCTGCATGTCAGAGGAAACAGACTGCAGTCTGCCCTCCTTACTGCCATCCAGTTTGGTTTGTTGTTCATTCTCTCCATGTTTTAATCTTTGTTGACATTCTCTCTGATCCAGACCACATAGCTCAAGGCAGTGTAGCCTAGTATTAGATAAAGCTTACCCAAAAGGAGCTCTGAAGCAAGAAAACCAGGTTGCATCACAATGTCACATAGTCAGTGTCCCAAATTAGAGCAACACATGACAAGTCGCAGGGTCTCAGTTTCACGGCAAGGTAAGGGAGATTTAAACACAAGATGCTGCCTCATCACTGCTAAGCCAGACCATTACGTTTAAATATACCGGAGGAGCGTGCCTGGACATGCAGCACAAGGGACCAAATTTGGAGTTTCTCTTGCTGGCTCTGACTGCTGCTGAATCACACTGGCAGAACCACCAGCTAGAGACTCCTGAGCTGGGGAAGGTTAAAAGCTCCGAAGGAATGCTGCTACTCGCTATTCCTCTTGTTGCCACTGGCTCATCTAAAGGCAATCATGACACATATCTTGACATGCAAGTTGCTGGATAATTTTCCAGTGCAGGTCATCTGAGGACATAGGAATGAGGGTGAAGCTACATCAAAGAGATTTGCATCTTGCTGTTTTCAATGACACACCTTTTTATTATTATTATTTTTATTTTTTTTCTTATATAGCTGTGAGATGGGCAGAACTAGTTCAGCTTGCTCTAGACAGAAGTGCAGCTGAACTGAATGGGAGTGCAGAAGAGAACAAGAGATATTTGCTTACTTCTTAAAAGGCTGACAAGCTGGTTCTCTCCTATGATATTTATGGCACATACCCTTGATGGACACACTTTTTAGCATTCCATTAGGCTTTTCCTCGCCTTAGATAGCCATTTAGGTGCAGAAATATACTTGTTCAAAGGGTTTTAGACTAGTGTGTCCCATTAAAGACATAGGTGCATCTTTAAGCTATTGCAGAGATTATCACAGCATGCCTCTGTCACATTTTCACCTCCTCATCATATAAATATGCTGGCAGTGAGCTGAGTTGATTATATAGTGCTGAATGATAGTTCAGCCAGTTAGCTCTCCAGGTTGTTGCAAGTATTACAGTAAAACTCTTTTACATTCAGTCATTTCTTCCCACAGAACAAATTTCTTGTAAGCAATAGTTTCTTACAGGCACCACTAAGATGTGTGCATTTCACTCTAAACTGTTTAATGCCTTTATTATAATTCTACAGTTCTGCACGCACAGGTACACAAACACACACAGCAATTACAGCTGCAAAACAGAGTACTTGACACCCTAATTTTGCTCTGAAAGCAGAGTGGGACCAGTAAGGTTTTGTGTTCCCTGTTAAAGTGAAACATGTACTATTTAGCCTTGTTCCCCCCCACCCAGTACTAACTTAAACCTGGGGAAAACATTGTCAAAAATATTAGCACCACCAGGCTTTTCATAATATTAACGAGAAAAGATTGAGCAGTTATGAAATAAGTATTAACAAATTAAGAAATGCTTAAAGTCTAGCATTAATTAAGCTGTCATAAGCCTGCATTTAGGCTTAATTGTCCCCACATACAAGTACATTTCACTGTGCAAAATAGCAATCATCTCCTGTCAAGTATTAATTTGTCCATTTAAGGATTTTTAAATATTTAAGAGTTACAGCATTAAAACCATTTCACAAACCCATTTTCCTGCCACCCAGCATCTAGGACTTGGCAATACTGGATTGAGAACAGTAATTGAGTTTAATAGAGATAGGGAGAGTTTTCCATCAAACTTTTTCATAACAAAATGCCTGTCTATCTCAAAAATAGTGGTTTTTCCTTTACTTTATTTAAAAAGCATCTTTCAAAGCAAAGGATGCATAAACTTAAATGTAGTACTTTGGTTTTGAAAGCCCTTTTCCCTTTCTTCTTCTCTTTTCCCGTGGGGAAACAAAGGAAGAGATTTAGCCCAGCACCACAGAAAGCACATTTCCCCTGACAGAAAATATAAATATTCATTACTTGGGATTAAAAAAAAAACCTACAAATGAAATAAAATTTTGCTCTTTCAAACTTTTTCCTTTAATATGTATATCTTTGTGAGCTTCTACAATGAGAGTGGTACCTTGATGGGGAACTGGGGGTATTTAACATCAGATCTTTTAAGAGTGGATGATGACCCTCGCCCAAAATCATCATTATGTGACCTGTCCTACTGGATCCAGTGCATTTACCAGCTTCAGTTAAGGTTATTTCATAAGCAAGCTTTGACATGAATGACGATTGCAGGAGTAGTTCTTATAGCAGTGCATATACAAAAATGAAAGTACTATTCCCTTAAATGTTACAAAGGCTAAATTCTATCTAAAAAACTCAACCCTCCTAACCAAAACTATGCAAATAAAGAAAAATGTGTGTGTGCATACATGTTGGCACCAAATCTACAATTGCAGAGCAAGCAGAGATTAAAAGCACCTTTCTTTCTTTTCAGGTTTTGGTCCCTTTAGACAATACCTGGTCAATTCTAGCTGGGAAGCAGTGAAGGTAAGCATAAAAAAAAAGGAGGGAGGTGATTTATTTTGTGGTGATCCCAACAGAAGATGACTTCAAGGCTTTCCTTCAAAAAAAAGTTATTTCTTGTGACTCATTCAATAGAATTGTGCCTTATGGAGAAGACTCCCAACATGGAGGAAAGAGGATAATTAAGAAGTGAAATGTTATTTTATTTGCAAGTTGTTTTTTTTAGTGCTATTTAGGCCTTTTTCAAAATATTATTCTTGACTTTTTTAAAGGATATTTTTTGCCCACGGTACCTTCTCAGCAACTCATGCATATGCCACAGGTTATCTCTGTCTTCAGTGAAGAGATTGTCTCATACCACAACTCATTTTATCATATCTGCAGGAGGTCACTTTGTTCTCATAAAAGTATAGCCTACTGAGTTCCTACCATCTACTTCAGGAACACAAAACCCACAGCATGAAGATTCCAAGTATGTTTTCACATTTCAGCTTTGACTTCTACTTTTAAATGACAGTGAAGTCTACAGCTAAAACTGAAAACAAGGTCATTCAGATTTCTTCCCCCTCCATACACCTTGACTGGCAGTGATAAGTCTAAGATGGAGTCCTGAAAATTCCTGCTTATTTCCTAAATATGTGTATTAGAATAAATTTAGCTGGGTGATACAAAGATATAGTTTGGATGCCTGGCTTTCAGCATAAACTTATCTGTTACTATTATTTATTTTTAAATGATTGGTCATGTGAACAGACACTTCCTGGGATACACCACTGCTCCAATATCTGCAAGAATCGACAGATAATACTGATAAAAATAGAAAGCAAGACATGTAAAATGAACTGAGGGGACTATGTTCTATTATGGGGACTGAAATTAGCCCATAAATATTTCAATTTTTCTGGACACTGAAATGAAAAGGTAGCTATACAAAACTATTAGCAGTGATAGAAAGATGATGACTCTCCAGGTCTATAACCATATTACAAGTTTTTGTGACAGCTACTGAAGATCTGTTTCAAAAATGAAGTGCAGTCAAGACAAGATGATTAAAAATCAAGGAGCTAGCAGATTTTTCCAAAGACCAAAGCCATAAGCACTCCACCAACCCATACATCTTTTCTATTCTAGCACTGCTAGGTGAAGAATGCTGAGTACAACTTGGTGCTTGGCAGAATAAATCTAGTACCCGCTCAGAGTAATGAGGGATGTTATCCTTATAGGCTAACAAGAAACAAAAACACTGCTGTGATACCCTTCCACAGCCCAGCCATCAGAGGAGACCCATAAATTACCTTAACTCCAACTTGACACGTGCTCTAAACCACAAATATTTGTCAGTTGACAACATTTTTGCTCATTATTTCCCCAATTCCTATTGGTTCCAGTTTGGGGTGCAGGATCATCCTCTTCTGGCTGTAAGAATAAAGCCTGTTCTTTATCCACAAGCAAAACAGCCTAAAGTGAAAAAGCACCAATGGGTTTTCTGTAAAATGCCATGTGCTGGCTATTCCAGGGAGCTACATAACAAGGGCAACAACATTCCATAATGAGACAGATGTCAATCCTTGTGTATGGAGGAGAACAAATCCATTTCCCTCTGATGTGACACCCTCTGCGTGTAGTTAATTTGTATTCATATTCGGGATGCTGGTTTGGTTTCCTATTCCCTGGCAAAGGTGGTTAATCCAGGCAATTCAGGGAAATTTGCTGCAAATCTGGAAGTACTTTGAATTTTGATGGGCTTCTCCATGCTAAATAGCAATCTCATGGTATTGTTCTACTGGCCTTGTTGACAAGAGCAGCTCCGTAGTCTCCAGGAAGCTTATGCACGTATATTAAAGATAGAAAAAATTAGGTTTTACATTTGGAAGGAATCCTGCCTTGGTTTGGGGTTCCTGCATGGATCACTGAAGTCACACAAAGCTCTCCTGCTGAGTCTCTTTTTCTGAGAGGCAAGCAAGAGTACACTCAAACTCATCTTCAGGGAAGTGCTGAGCAGCCAGACCAGAGCTACTAAACATGACTGCTCAAGCTTAATGCCTTTGTAGCACTGTCCAGAACCATCCTAATTACTACCTCAAAATGAACTGGTTTCCCATGAAAAGTCTGGATACCATGGCACCCTCGGTGATGCCACAGTGCTGATACATTTAAATCTTAAGAATTCACATCCCAGAAGGGTCCTCATACCAAAAGCACCTGGAGTCCTGTAAAAATACATGAAACAGGAGTTCCACAGTCCTAGTTCTCAAGGCATAACCTCACCCTCTGTGCTTTTTGAACTCGAGTTCTCACCACAGAGCAATGGATTCACTTCTGGGAGCAAGCCTTGCTCTTAAGCACCACTGCTTCCTTAAAACCCCTGTCCATAAGATGCTTCTGCTCTCTGCCTTGATGATGGGATCAGCTGTTTTCCTGAATCCCTCTTCTTGTTGTAGGGAAGATCAGAGATGGATCCAGTGAGCACAGAGCCCATTACAATAGTTGCATCTCTTCTATGCCCTCACTGGGCACTCAGAAAAAATGTTTGGGTGATACTGTTTCTCTTACAAATTAACTGTTTAGTACCTTTTGGGTGAATACACTAATTTCCATTTTCTGAAATCCCCAGGAATCAGATGATAAATGTTAGTAACACTCTCTGCATCTCTACCTCTGCTGGTTTAGAAAGAGTATTTGTCCAGCATTGCCTGTTTTATAGTAGAAAAATATAATTTTCTAGGACTGTGAGGAGTACCCTGTTGGTTTTGCATGATCCCAAGATCTCATCACAGCACAAGGCACTCATCAGCATTTGTATCCACGGAGTTCTCATTCCTCAGCAAGCACCCCTCGAGTGTTCAGGAAAAGGATAGTCCAATGGATCTGAACGTACGGGTGAACCTGTCAGTTCAGGGTCATTGAGAAAAGCTTCAGAGCTTTTACAGACACCGTCACATGGCCCAACATGGTTGTCTAGCACTAGAAAGACAGCTTCTCTTTTAGAAACCTGTCTCACTAAGTTTTTCATGGTTCTCATAACTCCATTCACCTGAAATACCCTGCTAAAATACGCACGAAGGCTCCATCAGCAGCATTTTTAACTCTGGTAGTGCAGGACATTCTCTCTAAAGGAAAACAATACAAAGTAGTTACTCTGCATCTGCTGACAGATCACATCGAGTTACTGTGATGTGTTAGTTCTTCAGCACCACATGGGACCCTCAAAATCCCCGATCCCCTGAATTATTTATTCCATATTACAGATTGATGGTCCCACCTAATAACCCTTGATCTGACCCTGTTGCTTTGTATGCTCCAGAAACCCCTGCTGCAGCTTGGCAGCTAAATAACCTGTCAGGACAGCCCACCATCAAGGTCAAAGTCCCCAGTTAATGGGGCACAAATGTAAGTTGAGTGACAACATTCATAGTAATTAAACTGTTAGTGCAAAGAACAGGTCACGTTTCCAACTGCTTCTGGGAACTATGTTTGCAATCAGGAGATGAGGATCAG
The DNA here is from genome assembly GCA_013399075.1 of Chloroceryle aenea. Taxonomy (NCBI): domain Eukaryota; kingdom Metazoa; phylum Chordata; class Aves; order Coraciiformes; family Cerylidae; genus Chloroceryle; species Chloroceryle aenea. Next base: position 188,601 of record VWZY01010551.1, on the reverse strand, counting down.
GTCTCCCAGTGCAGTTTTTCATCCTGCCACTGACCATGTCGTCTGTGGAAATTTGTCATTTAATCTCTGTCCCTCTCCCTCTGCTTTAGTTTCATCATCTGTGAAACTAAGACGACACTGCTATTTAGTGCCTTCATTTCTGTTCTGGAACTTTCTTACATACCTAAAGCTGTAAGAGGGTATCTGCAGGGTTAAGCCAACAACAGCAAGAACCCCCAAAACCCAAACAAACAAGAAAAACAAACAACAAAACTTTCTTTGCAACATACTTGCAGACTTACTGGGTTAACTTCTGGTTTTCTTTCTGCACCAGCACAACCCTTTTGAATGAGGTTCACAAACAACACATGCAGCCCTACACCGGCCACCCAAATCAGTGACAACTCAGGCAAGCCCTGTGACATTCTCTGGAGTTTTCTGAAAGTTCCAGATGCTTCTAACACCCCATGCAACACACAACCACCATAGCTGAGCACAACTGTTCAGTGCAAATCACTTCTCGATGGGGAGGGCTGTGTAACAATATGGCCAGCACTCCAGTGGCCTGGTGTTATGACCACAACTCACCCACAACTCAAGGTCATCAGCTGATAGTCCTAGATTTAATTTCTCTTTTTGAAGAGCTTCCCAACAAAGAATCTTCATGCTTTCTTTCGAACCACTTTTCCCACAAAGAAGTCCTCCAAATCTCTGGTCCTCCTTTGAAGTTTGCTGTGCTGTTTCAACTACAAAAGACAGACACTTGTTTACTGGCCACCCACACCAGTGTGAGCTCTAGTTTCCAGCTGCAGTCATCCTCCTTTAACCACCTTTAGTCTCTCACCTTAAATGCAAAAATGGTTCTGGTTGAGGCTGAGACAAGGAAAGACCTTATTTTTTTTGTTCCATGCTTGCACAACATCTGGTCTAAGGGGTATAAGCCCATGGTTAGGATTCTTAGACAACAAAGTAATACACATTACTGACAACATGCTGAAATTGCTTAGGACATAATGAACTATCTTCCCTTGACACGAATTCTCGGTCCCTTGCCGTTGGCCAGCTTCTGGAGTTTTGTCCTGCACAGAAGTACTTCTGCATGCTTCTCCCATAACAAGTGGTGACAAGAGAATGTCAAACCCAGACAGCACGGGAGGAGAACAGCCTAACAACTTACTTTGGGTCTCCACATTCCATACCAAAGTTATGGGTAGTCCAAGTCCTCTAAGCCTTACAGTTAAAAGGAAGAATCTCATTAAATGTTAAAATTAAAGATGGTTTAGAAAAGAAAATGCTAATTGTGACCCAGCTGGGGTTTTCTCTTTTGGAAGCTCCGACACAGTGCAGCATTCTTTAGCAAGATGATGCAATGGCCTCTCAAAGACTGGCAGCGCCCAGAGGAAAAAAGGCTGGCACTGTTCTCTAAATGTGTTTACTTCCCTGCAGGCATTGTTTCCTTGCTTGTGTCAAATAGTTTATTGAGCACAGCTAATCAATGTTTCCGCTGACAAGAAAATTGGAACAGTTTATATAGGAAGCCAGTACTGAAGGGCAAATTTCCCAGTTAGCATGGCTTAGAACTGTGGGCCTCATCCGCAGGAGTATCCTTTGTGAGAAAGGAAAACTTGGGAAGACAATAATATTTAATAAAAAGTTACAGGTTTTTTGGGCTACTCAGACACCTCTGCTGCTGCCTCTCTGAGAAACTTCATCTGTATCCTCCCTTGGTAGTGGTCTGCTCCAACACAACAGGCATTTTCAAACACCATTCTACTTTTCTGGGACAAAGCTTTCTACCACAGCCACATTCCTTCTGCATCCTGCCATTTCAACCACCTACCTTCTACTTAGAGCATTATGCCTTGTTTGTTAGCCCTGTTCCACTGACAAAATAATTCCAAGTCATTTCCACACAACATTTATTCTCCAGACCATCTTCCAACCGCCTGCTTCTTTGAAGGGCACCTTTGTTTTTTTCAGTTGAACCTTGGGCATAATAAGATGTTTCCTTTGGGAAAAGGTCTTGTGTAGCACTTCAACTCTACGTAAACAACAGAGAAGTAACATTCCAGTAAGTTACATTTCCTTTCAATCAGAGAAACATATTCTAGACCAAAAAGGAAATGAAACCCATTCTAAATGGGACCTTCCTCACATTAACAGTCACCTTAAGCAGAGCTTACCTGAACTAAAGACAGCAGATCATGTGTCACTTGAGTGGACAGCTAATGTGAGTTCTCCTTCATTTCTCTCGATAGTGCAGGTTTACCTACAAGACCGTTCAGAGGAACAGCTCTTACCTATATCAAAGCTTATTTAGATGTTTTCAAGTGTGGGCCTTTTCTGAGAGATCCTGTATTTCTTTTTTTTTTCTCTTCATGGACTACTCCCTAAGCAATAACTCCTCCCACCCCATGGAGACTGAGCATCCCTCTGGAAAACACAACAGCTCCACATGGACAGGACATTAGGAAATTGTTCAGCACATTTCAGTCTCTCCCAGTTAAGAAAAGAGGAGCTGCCCCAAAGCAAACAAATCTCACTGCAGAGTGATGTTTAGGAACCGTGGGCTTATACAGCATTATGTTCCTTTCTTTACCACAGTCTGAGAAATCCAACGTTCTTACAAGTCCATGTGGCTTTTCTGTAAACACAGGAGCTGTCCAAGAGAGGCCTTGGTAAAAACATGGATCTCCACATCATGCAGCTGCCGGTGGTTTACCAAAAAGCAAAGGAGCAAGTCTTCAAGATATGGACAAGTCTTCAGCCACTGGTGAGTAATTAGAAAGTTACACAATTTTCCCCCTTCATTTATGACTATTATTATTCTGAGGGGTTTGTTAACAAGACCTCCGAGAAAGTATTGCACAATATGTGCATCAGACAACTATTAGAACTGTTACAAAGGTTTCAAAATGGAACTAAAGGCTGCTGCTTTAACTCCATGCCAGTTGAACAGCTCAACTGCATGCTGAACAAAGGAGAAAAAATAACCCACCATAAACTGCAAAAAAAGGTACCATAGCTCTCAAGTCCTTGAGCTGACGAGACACAACAAAACCAGACAACAGCACAATTTTGTTCTCATTCGTAATCTCCTACGGTAGTTTTCTTTAGGCATAAGCTAGAGCAAGACTCCCTACCTGCTGGTGTTCCTCATAATGCATGGCACTGTTGCATTACATGTTTTTAAAATACAGATCTCATTTTTAATTTCCTGTTATTCACTCTGGTGGGAAAAAACAGCTTACTGTTCATGTTGGGCTGGCTTCATCCACCAAAGCTCTCATCATCCTGGAGCAGTGTGGGAAGAACAAAGGCTACCAAGAGAGGGATGCTTGTGGTTTTCACCCAGAAGGTGGCTGTTGCATGATAGATGGCCCAGAAAAGATTGAATCTACAATTAATATGAAGACTCTCAGGAAAAACATTTCATTGGAAGGGGTTGATATCATCTTTTCCAGGGATGCGGGAAGGTAAATGTTGCATATCAATCACTTCCATTTAACCTTGAAGAATCTTTGCAATGACTTTTCCTCCAACCAAACCACTTTGAAGCAAAGTGCAGAGGGGCACAAACATGAAATTGGGATAAATTTAAATTTTTACGTAAAGCAGCCTGCATGAAAACTACAGCCAGTAGATATTTTTCCATGGATTTGTAAATTCCAAAAGAAACAAGTTTCAACACAGCACTCTCTGTGACTAACAGCCCCACTAAACCCAAGCTATTAAGAGAGTCTGAAAGCAATACCGACTAGTAGCAGATTCCAATCTATTTTTCCCAGCTGGGAGGGATACCAAGTGTAAATACAAACACTGAAGAACAGAGCAATTACAGGTACCTTTAGAACAACGTCTGAGAGCTTGTTATGTGTTTCAGTAGCACCAAAGCAACTTTCTATTATGCTAGCATTCATTTAAAGGCAAAGAAAACAGAAAATGGCCTCATTTTTAGAAAATAAGAATCAGGTAATCTTGGTCCTCAATTTCAGGATTCACACTGCAAGCTGGGAGGTGATAAGAAAAAATCCCTCCAGGTGGTGCGACCGTACGACTTGCACCAAAAACTCTGCTCTGCAGTTGTAGATCCAGTGGGCTGTTGCCTATCCCATCCCACAGAATCATTCAGGTTGGAAAACACCTGAAGCTTCTAGAAGCCTAGAAAAGTGTCTTGTAATTCTTTGTTAGTTTGTTTCATTTAAAGTTCCTTCTGGGTGGATGTCTGAGAAAGCAAACCATCAGATAAGGAATATTTGCTTCTCAAACCCACTTCATTTCAGGATTTCCTTTAGCCACTAAGCAAGTATGTTTTTAATAATTTCATAAACCAGATCTGGTTTGGCTAAAGACTACTTAAATTTAATCAGAATTTACTGTTCCTTAATCCAGGTTTCTGGGTTTGTTTTGTTCCGCATATTGCAGGTATATCTGTGATTACACCTACTACACTTCTCTCTATTACGGCAATGGAAGAGCAGCTTTCATCCACGTGCCTCCCTTATCCAAGGCGGTAACAGCAGACTTTCTAGGAAAAGCATTACAGACAATTATCTTAGAAATGTTAAGACAGTGTGGGGAAGAGAGTGAGATGGATCACAGAAGGAAAAAATGAGCATTTCTTAGAATGCAATTACCTCTTAAATGAAGCAAATCTAAAGATTATTTAAAATCCCTCCATAAAGCATTTTATATTCCGTGTTATTTTCAGTGAAATTTCCTTACAAAACCCAAACAACTCTTTACATCTCTCTTTGGTGTAAAATGCCTGAGAGAAAAACCAAATGATTGCCAGTCTGTATTGCTAGCAATGATAAGGTTTCTTCAGATTTAATCAAGTGTGAAACTGGATTTAAAACATTTTAGATGCTTAATCCTAGTTGTGATGGTTAAAAAGACTTGCTGAACCAAGAGGGATGCGTACAGCCGTGAGGACACTCAGGATGGATGGGTGTAAGAGAGGTCTCCCTCAGCCCCTGCCCAAGTCCAAACACAAGTTCAGCCAAAGTGCCCACATAAAAAACTTAAATATGGGGGAAACAAAGCACGTGTAGGAATCCTGTTCTGTGAAGTTTTACAATGATCTCTTAAGTGACCTATTCTAAATGCCAGTCTCCACATCAGAAGTGGGCAAAGAACCCAGGATGACTTAAAAAAAAAGTAAAGAAAAAGATGTAATCCAGCAGGAACTGTGACACCACTAGGAATATGGGTTTCAACTGTGTGAAAACACCACTTACCCCAACTTCTCGGTGCCTATCCCAAAGGAAAACATCACAGTCCTTCCAGAGCACAGCATGCAGACAACAGCCTTTCAGTACAACACCTGTACTGTTCGCCTCACAGCTATTCAGGGACTGCAGCATCAAAATCAAAGTTAACTTGTCCCAGGAAGGGCAATCTATGGAAGACTGAGCAGTGGCACATGGCGTTACTTATAGAACAGGAGCCAAATGAGATCCCAAACTGTAGAGCTCAGAACTGGACAGTGACAGATCACTCCACATCTCGGGCACAGCTCTACACCAAGGACTGCACCACGAACGCTGGGTGTGCCAGAGCTCCTCAGTGCACGCTCTCTGTGATAACCTTGCTCGTTACCATGACAGGTAAGGATGAGAGAAAATTAGCAGGTAGTTTTCAAAATCAGTCACTCGAACAGGTCAGCAGCAGCTTCATCTGGACATCTGGGATTTCTCCAGAGAAACAAACGCCTGCGCCTCAAGCATCGTGTCAGTAAAGACGACAACAGGCAAACCTAACAGCACGGACAGCTGGTGAAGCTTTGGGCCACCATCGTGCCTTATTTCAACGCTTTGATGACAAGAGGCAGAGGGACTGGAAACACCAAGGGAATTACGGTTTTCTTGCTGCTGTCTTTTCCAATGACTGTTGCAGAAAACTGATCACCACACAGTGAGTGGCTGAATGCCTCACCTATCGATTGCTGCAAGGGGAAATAAGCAGGTTTTCTTCAAATAAAGACATAAATAACCTTACCTTTTTGAAGGGAACTACCTACTGCAAAACAGGACTCAAAGTCCGTCAAGAAAGGGTCCACAGGCTCGGTGTCACTGGATGAAAATACTTCTGATTTCAACACATCAAGTCAGTACTGACCTCTACTAAGATACACTCAAAGTAGTTTGATTAAATACAGCCAGAAAGGGCCAAAGAAAACCAGATTTACTCCGAGTTTCCCAACCCGTACGTGCTTTGCATAAGGAGCGACAAAGTCAGAAACAGACAAATGCATACAGAATTCTTTTATTTAACTTAAATCATGTAGTACTGAAACTACTAGAAAAAAGCAGAGTAAGAGAAACTAAAGGAGCCTTAGCTTCAGCCATTCAAAATAGACAAAGTTTCTTCTTTTCATAATGTAAAGAATCCCGAGTATATCGCAATAACAGGAATAAATTCTTACAACAGAATATACAAAAACATTTTGAATTTTTTTTTAATCTACTGATTCATTTTAATATAAACACAGGAATTTCTTTAGGAATAATTTATACACAGCAAGTCTTTTTCTGTAATAAATTGGCCATGTTATTGTTTAATTTTTCTCTTAAAAAAATTTAAACAAGAAAAATTGGAAAATGTTGTATTTGCAACTGCATCCATTCCTTAGCACTTTCTAGATTTGTTTTTGTCCCAGAGGTAGACAAACTCTGGCCAATCCTTTCATCTCAAACCTCACTGGTTCAGAAAACAGAAGAGCCCATTTTTAAACAGTGTCTAAATCATCAGAACCCTTCAGCAAGGTGGTTAAGTCAAATCTGGGGGGAGTGAGGTGGGAGGGATCGTCGACATTCTTAAATAAAAATAAATAGGGACCCTGCCTTGCTCATTGAACAAAGCTTCAAATCATGCTCGACATCTTTAGAGGTTGCAAACAAGCTTTTAAAGTGATAAGAAATCTGCAAACAGTTCTTCAATGGTCATTATGAAAACCGTCTTCCCTCTTTCTCTTACGCAGCCGCATCCTTCAAACCACGTGGCCACCATGAAGCAGGTACTGACCAGCACAAGTGAGACTTGGGTAGCAGCAAAACCCATTCTGTTTCCCCGACCAGTGAGGTTCCTGTAATCCATTAATTCACTGCCCTAGACAGTAAAGTGACATGACCAGTTAAGATGATCCCACCCCAACCAGAGGGCTCTGGAAGACCAGGATACTGAAGATACAGAACATTTCCCCAACTCCTTTATTCATTCGCTGTAGACTGGGACACAAAGCTTGGGCGGGTAGGGGGAGAGGGACACGCCATGAATTGGACACGTTCGTGATCCTTTTTGGCATATTGTAAAGCTAGCTAGTAAACTGGTACCATCAAAAAAACTGATCACAAACAGACACACCCATACACTGACACAGAAAAGTGCCCTTAAATTATAGTTTAGGCATTTATAAACTACAAACGTTTTATAAAATTATTCTATGTACTTACAAAATGCAATGAAACATTTAATTAGTTCTTGTAAACCAGATCTTCGTCAACTGACTACCCGTAATCTACTGGACTTAAAGCCCTATTGAAAATGCTAATGGTTACTAATCAACGAAACGCATACAAATAAAAATCAAAATCAAAAAAAAAGAGGAAAAAAATGAAAAAAAATTATGAGCACACACGCACATGCACACACACAAGCTAGTGATAGTCTTAAGGTACTTGCAAAACAGACCAACTGCAAGTTGAGACCGATTCATGCCGACTGATGACAACCACCCTTCCACTCCCGGGAAGGAATTTCCCACTCCAGCTGGGAAGTCCAGAGGTTTATTTACAAGTACCAATGGTCAGAACTGTGAGACCTGAGCTCGGATGCTGTCCCACGTATTACGCTCAGGAAACTACCTCAAGCTTCTGCCAAGCCCCGTGTCTCTGTAAACACCCGCTGCCCCTTCCTTCGCGTTCATGCCTCTCCACACAAATCCCCTCAATTCGGATTGACCTGGCTGTGCTCAATTTCACAGGCCGTTCGTCATCCCTGAGCAACCAGTTTCTGAACTGAGGGATCCTTCGAAGCCCTCCTGCCTATTTTTAGTTCTGTATCTTCAGCACCCCTGGCCACTAGTGTTGTTTCTACACATCCTTCTTAAATTCTTGTCTGCATGACTACTCACGGGTTAAGTTGCAATATCTGGCTTTTATCACTGGTTAGTAAGGAGTGGATCCCTTGCACCTTCCTCCACTGTTGTTCAGCCCAGTGATCAAATACACGGTTGACAAACAAAGTAAGAATAACAGGAAACAAGTGTTACTTGCACTAATGGAATGAAAAGGGTTTAAGTATATATATCTAGATTATAGATATATATATGCAAATACATATATGTATATATAGATATATATGCATGGAGTTATTATACCAACAACGGGAGTGTTGTTCACTTCGATTGTACCAAACACCCCTCAGCAGTTCCCAGAGGACCTGACAGCAGTTCCATCTGGTGACCAGTCATCCTGGGAAAACTGGGCTTTCTTTCCTTTGTTTTTAAAGACCAAGAGGAGCATGGGTGCGAACACGCCTAGAATCATACATCACTTAGAACCAGCTTCAGAGAGCGGAGGCATCACGCTGAGAAAGACTCGGTGCGCACAGGCCAGCCTCACACTTTCCGTCACGCTCGGCTTCTGCGTCTACTTTATCACTCCCCCAACGAGCATCTTATTTCGTACCATGCAGCTGACACTTCCGTGTTTACGTGGGAGCCTCATTCCTGAGCAACCAAACCACCTCCTGTGCCACCGAGCAGCTCTCAAAGGCGAGTCAGGTGAGAGCGACGGCCGAGGCTACAACCGAAGCCGCCTGCTCCCCGCAGTGATGCCAATTTGTGATCCTACTGCATTCAAACATCTTGGTACCATTTGTCAAAATGCTGGTTTTCAGGGCTGGGTGGGCTTTTGTTTTTAATTTATAAACAAACTGGATTACTTTAACTTTATTCAAACACAGCTGAAGTTCTAAATAAATTTTTCCATACCAGACAAGCCAGTGGTCTCAGGGAAGAACAACATTACAAACCATATTATGACTCTATCAAGCCAACATTAATTCTCAGTTGTTCACATGCACAAACAACTTGATTTACTGTCCAAGGGAAGTCTGCATGAAAAACCCATGTGAATAAAGCTATTCAAAAAAGCACAAAACACAACAACAACAACAAAAAAGCTATGGAAACAAACAGAACAAAAAAGGAATTAAGCTTGAATTGCAAACACAGAACGCAATGGTATCATGAAGGTGGTTTGGTCCAGGAGAGCTGACTGTCACCACGCAGGTGTACGTGGTGTCACGTGACTGTCTTCTACCGAAGTGCTTTTTGAAATGCTTACCACGCTGGGTGCTACGTCGTTAGTGTTTCTTCCTAATGCATTTTAAAACCACCTACATACAATTACAATAACCAGTAACTTGGACAGTTTTAACAAAACCCTCCTAGCCAGCTGAAAGATCTGAGGATCTCCAGTTGTGGTAATCAATATGTGCAAGAGAGGGGAAGAGCCACTGCACCAAAAGGTCACCGGAACCCAATCGGAAAATGGAAAACCAAAACAACCTCATAAAAACCCTTTAGATTTTGCCGGTTTCTCAGGGCTACAGAGAAATGCTCCCTCCAAAGACAAACTCTGTAGCAGTAACCACAGCACTGTGTATTTAAGAGGCCGTGTACAACTCGAAGTAGCCAAGCACCACCACATTATTCAGATACCACAACCAACACCTGCACGAACAGCTGCCAGAGCTGGAAAAAGAGAAACATTATACATCAAGTTGATGGCAAGCTCGTGTTAGTCCTGTGTGCTTGTAAACCAGTTACACGCTGTCAGAGGGCAGTTAAAATTTGATGGCTGGTCCATCAGAATCCACAGTTATGAAGCATATAAACGGGGGAAGAAAAGGGAACTGATTTTTTACTGGCACGTTAAAATAAAGCAATTCAATGTTAGTTTTGAGAAGGAAAAAAATAAAAATAAAAAAGAAAAAAAAATCAGTGCTGTCGTCAAACAAAAGCAGCAAAGGCCTAAAGCTGTAAACTCGATGTAACAGTATCACACCAGGCAGCCCGGGACAGGATTTTTCACTGTTTTTTGGTGAAGGAAGCAATGCTAATGCTGGACAAGGCCATTTGTTTCTAGGTGCTGATTCGGCCAAATGTCTTTGGTGCTTGTGGCATCTGAGGAAAAATCGGCAGCAATGACTTAGCCCATTCTATGGGACAAACACAAAGAGCCTTCCCTTTACTCCAGTAATTCTTCCAGGCCCTCACACACAGTAAACAATTGATTCTGTACCAGATGTCATCAAACGCTCCTAACAGGCAGTCCTCCTATCAGGTCACCTGTGGCTCCACTCATCCAAGGAGGCAGATTCTGCTGCTGACCTGAGGACTGCCTTGACAGCACATCAAAAAGCTTTTTTGTTTCCTCACAGAATGGCCACTCTAAGTCAGACAACTCTCAGATTTCTCCTCACAATAACGAGTTTGAACCAAAAAAAATTGGAATTGAGGCAAATATTCTGAAGTGACCCTTTGGGACAAGCAGTGACTGTTCCCCTCCAGAACCTAGAGCATGTGGTATATGGAGTGAGAGGTTACCAGTATCAACGGCATTTATTGGCTGCTGAGAAATGTGAGATGTATTTTTTTTTATATACACACATATAAAAAAATAAGAGTGAGGTAGATAAATGTTTGAAAAAAAAATCAAAAACTGTCCCCCTGTCATACTCAAAAACCCTTATCTCGGTATTTAAATTTATTATGGGGCATCTCTACAGTGATTTAAACTGATATCACAAAAATAAATAAAAAATCCTACATAGAATACCTTCTTAATTAACTTTTTTGTCTTTTTTTTTTTTTTCATTTTTAAAAGGGAAAAATAACTATGGGACAGAGGCAAGAGAAGATAATGGGACCTAAACTACACAAGCAAAAAGCACTACAAACTTTTTAAAATCTCCAGTCAAAACTAGCAATCAGTATATTTTAACTGTTTGTTCTTACTCAGAAGATTTAAACATTTCCATCCCAGAACCACCTCTTCACTGCCATCATTTGGTTGGATCAGTGCTAAAGAAAGGCTTAGGTGCTGTAACTAATGCAAGATGAGCAACTGCTACGAACGACTCCCTGGCTGTAGACGTTCGATGGCCCCCTCCTTCCCCTTACACCAAGGCTTCTGCAACTGAACAAACAAGCTTACTCATGTTCTTTTGTTCTGAGGTTTGGTCTTACGATTTAAGCAACAAGCTTGTACTTGTACAGGTTTCCATAGCTGCCAACACTTAACTGTTTGCTGGCCAAGCCACTGGCCCCAGCTACGTGCTTTCCACCCAGGCCCGTGGAAATGGCGTGGGGGGGGTGTGGTGGTGTTTTGGTTGGTTGGATTCTCTGGTCTTTTTTTTGTTTGGTTGTTTGTTTTTTTCACCAGGGGTGCAACATGCAGCCCAGGGTGCCCTCACGAGGGCTTCCTCCTCAGGAAGGTGAAGAGCTGGGGTTTGCTGGAGCCAGGTGTTCAATGGCCACCCTAAGAATGCCTGGCCTCACCAGTTCCAACTGGTACAGCTCTTGTGCACAGGGTGGAAGAGTTCAAATAGTCTTTTTAAAAATCAGTGAGCCAAAAGCCTGGTGTCTGCTGTTGTACCCAACAAATAAAAATAAGAGAGATATGTGTGTGTGTGGGGATGGGTGAGTGGATGTGTGCCACAACCAAAACAAGCGGGGAGGGAAGGAGGGGTAGGACCCTTATACAACAATGATCTATAAACACTGAACGAGAGAATGTACTAAATATTTAACCTTTTTTCTGACCTGAGTTTGTATCATGCCTTGCACTGTAAGAGACTTGCATGCTGTCTGGGTAGAGGTTACTGGGAAGGAAGGAAAACTGGGGGTTAAAAAACACCACACCACAGCACTGCTCGAGTGTTCCTGTGCGGAGTGTCCCTTCTTTCTCCCTGTCCCCCCTCATAAGCCCTGTAGCCCACACAGCCAAGATGTTGTAAAACAACTAATGGAAAAAAAAAAAAAAAGAAAAAAAAAAAAAATGTATTTATAAAAAGGCATTAAACAGTTCATGGCAAATCATATGAAAGGTATCAGTTACTGGGAAGGAGGAAGTAAAAGTTACACACTATAGTACAAAGCATAAGAAAATCTGCTGAAGTGGGAAGGGAAGGGAGGGGAGGGAAGGAGGGCAGACCTGAAGGTTTTCATAGATTAAATCCACAAAGATAAAGAACAAAAAAAATAGCAGCTTTTTTCTGTACAGACATATAGATGAGTATCTGAACCGTAAAAAAGTTATAAAAGTGACACAAAAGACAATGTGTATGCAAATGATCCATGGTCTAACATAGAACTGCAAGACCCTTCGAGAAGTCTTAATAATAAAGAGAAAAGGTCAACAAAGCATCATAGACTTGAATCCGGTTACAGCTTTTTTTTTGTCTTCTCCAATTTGTGTTCCTAGGTGTTTTGTTCCTCGCCAGCCCGTGGCAGGCTGCGACGGTGGAGATCTCTGCCGGTTATTTTCACGTTTCATTTTTGGCGTGCGGTTGACTTTTTTTTTTGTACAAAATACAGGTGTTTGTTTAGCTCACCACTGCCAGTTTTGTCCAGAATTCACTGGGACGGGATAGGGGTGGAGGGAGGGCTGTTTTGTTACCCCATCCCTTTTATCTTCTCCATCAAAAGAAAAAAAAAATCAAAAATCAATCAATCACCTTTTGTCCAGTTTTGAAAACAGATCTAGACAATTTGATTTTTTAATTTATTTTTTTTTTAAATACCAGTGTATGGTTGAATAGAATGTATTGGTCAGTATCTCTTTGAAACAGAGCAGTTGATTACTGTGCTCCTTCCACACCTACAAAAAAAACCCCAAAACAACAACAACAAAAAAAACCCAAACCAAAAGAGTTTGTTGTTTTGTTTTGTTTTTTTTGCAAAATTTGGCAGCGTTGAAAATGGGAACGACCTTGGACGAATGATGGCCCTTTTGTATTCTTTAACGTGTTCCTAAAAAGATTAAAGAGCAACATTAAAAATCCAGTCTTTTTTAGTCTAGTTGGTTTTTTGTGTGTGTGGTATTTGTTGTTTGTTGTTTTTTTATAAAGACCTACAGTGTTAGGCAGGTGCTTGCAGGGGTACCGGGGAGCCACCTGGCCTGCGATATCTTTGATCTGATGAAAGTGCTGTACGGTTGAACTTGCACACAGATATGTTTCCCATTATGAAGCAAAGAGAGAGACAGAAAGAAAGAGAAAGAAGAGAGAGGAAAGAGAGACATCAGACCTCAAGTTTTCTGTTGCTATTAAGTGTTAACATTAGAGTTTTAAAAGGCCGACTGTGTGCCCCATGAACGGAGTCCTTTACTGAAACAAACATCTGCTTGCATATTGAAAAAAGAAAAATACGGTAACTTGTTTACTGAAAAAGGGTTCTCCCAAGTGCAGCTATGGCAGTTCTGAAGATCCACTGAGGTACAGTAGGCTTTTTGAATATATTGTAATTTTCTTTCTTTCTTCCCCCGATGCACGCGTTTCTCTGTGTTTTATTTCTGTGAGATTCTGGTTCTAAGGATCAGCAGGCCGAAGACTGGGGCAAGGGTAAGGCCCTCTCGTTCTTGCGCCCCCCGTTCATGTGTGCGTACGGCTGTCTCTCCTCGAAGCTGGCCCGACGGACCACCACGCCCGGGCCGTTCTCGGCTTTGTGTCCTGAGTGCTTGTCAGTGGGTTGGAGGGTGGAGGAGGGATCTAAAGGAATGCTCTCCATGTTTTCAGTCTCCAGGTCAAGCTCCTCTGTGTCTGGAGGCTTATTCTCTTCACTGTAGAAGAAGGAGACCTCTTTGAATGCTGGATCCAGCTCGTCTTTGATGCTACCGATGATTTCCAGGAAGGAGGGCCTCATTTTTGGATTGTACTGCCAGCACATGCGCATCAGTTCAAACCTGCACAGGAAACACACAGCACAACCATTTACTAAGGTGTTCTATGAGCCCTGGCTGGAGCCCAACCAAACCATGACTGAACCGGACCACGCGCTTCAGAGAATCATTCGATCCTGATGGAAGATGAAGTGACAGAATTTGTACAGGCTGAGATCCCCGTGTCACACTTCCACCCTCTTTCTAATCACTGATTTACCTCTGTGGCTCCTATCTCAACCTCCTCCACTCTGTTCCACACACTGGCCCATAGCAGTCTTGGGGGTACCTGCCATCCAGCAGCATTTCATATTTTTATTCTGTCTTGGCATTCCTCTCTTTTTCCTCCAAAATGTCCTGCACTCACTCATACAGCTCCATGATAGTGCCTCTCGGAGTATCTTTTCCAACCAGCCAATCCCTACCTTATCAATATTGCCTTGGAAAAAATTAGCATAGGAAATACCAAGTAAAGCCCTGCTTTTTTTGCCCCTGAAATAAAAAAAATTACATTAAAATTGACCATAATCCCCAAAAGACATTTGCCACTCTCAAAGGCATGCTCTAATCTTTTGTTTTAAAATTGCATTGTTTTCATTTACGGCCAGGGATGCATTAATATTTTACGGAGTGTGAGATCATCTCTTTGAGCACATCCGTGGTTAGATCTCTACAACGTCCCGTGCTGGCAAAACAAACCCACCGAACGAAACGGCAACACGCACATCATGAAAACAGCGTTTTCATGACCCAGCAAAATTGGATATTCCTGAGAGATCGCCCTGAGCTTTAAACACAACACAAGCAAGGGTTTCACCCGCCTGCGAAGGCAGAGGAGGGGCGTCTTCTGTTAGCACCGTACAACTCACAGGACAAATTTAAATAAGGAAAGGAATATTAATTCTGGAAGCCAGTGTCGCGTGTACTCAGCACGCAGAGAAACAGTCTCTGGGTAGGAAGTCACTGCTGGCCAAAACTACTGCTTTCTGTGCTAGGATACAATGGAGCTAAAAAACAGAATTAAAAGAAACCAAACCAAAACCAAAACCCAAACCCAAAGCCGCCCTTTCCGTTAGGATAATGTACTGGAGAATCCTTCACACCTCTGCCTTACCTTCCAGCACTGTCCCTTTCCTTGCCTGGCCAGCAGCCTGACCGTGAGCCAGATTCCCCACCTAGGGGTAGCCAGGATACCTCAACTTTTAGTTTTCACTCCATAAATCACTAATACCATTTTCCCAACTTCCACGGATTTTCAGCAAGCGAGCAAGCGATTCTGGTTTACACTTGAATTACCTCTCACTGCCTTATGCCCTGGCATCAGTTTACCAGATCTCTGCAGCAGTGTGGGAAATTATTTTATTTTTTCATTAAAAAAAGAAAAACCAACCACAAAAATTCACTCCTTTTTTGAATAGCACCTCAGTCCATCACAGAGTAATACCATCGTGTCTCCACACTCCCTGCTCCAGAACAAACCTTTCAGCAGGACAGGAAAACCCTGGGCTCTGAAGCCTGCTGCTGTGCATCGCTGCCCACAGTGGGGTCCAGACAGTCTGGGAACCCTGGCCTGAAACAAAACCAAAGCAAAGCAATCTCCTCCCCCAGAAACTCGCTGCTTGGGAAATACTCTCCTATGTTCTCAGCTGATGTGAACCGGCCAAGAGCGGGGAAAGCTGCTGTGTTTGGGATGCAAACACTGCTGAGAGCGCTTCAACCAAAACAAAAGCAATCTTAATTGAAGAGCATTTGAAGTCACAACTGTTCCTGTTAGAGCTCAGCTGGCACAACTCCGCACCAACAAAAGTCAGCCACCTGAGCACGGCCTTGTGACACCCAAAAAAGAGCTGGCAAAACCAGTCCGTGCTGGGAGAACTCCCCGAGTACTCGATGCTGTACTGCAGCAGGCACGTAGGCACAAACACTCCTAAACTATTGCTTGGTTCTGAGCCTTTTAAAAAGTCTTCACAGTGAAAATGAAGCCAAACTATACAACTGCTCTATACCCTCACCCACAAACGAGGGGGAAAGCTTGAGACAAATATATAAAATCCATTTCTGTTACTTCATTGCTGTTTCCTTTCCAGCTGACTGCTGTGTCCCTGAATAGAAGCATTAGCTGGAGCCAAGAACACTGGATATTCGCTGGCGCCGTGCCCTGAGGCCTAAGGGCAATGCTAAGGAGATACCACAAGCAGTGGAGTAATGCATGTGACATCAGCACAAACAAGGACATGTGATGTTTCTTTTAAGCCATTCCAGATTTAAAAACCCTACAGAGTTCCCATAAAAGGATTTTTTTTTTTCTTTTTTACTCTGTGGGTTCAAAGACCTTGTTTACATTATCTTAAACAAGAAAAACCCTTTCCAGTAGACAATGGCAGAATTTACAGGCTGTTAATACAACCTGAGCAGTTTTATTAAGTACGTTCCTGACTGGTGGCAAGTGAGCTCAAGGAAGCTGGAGACATTGTCATGGAATAGCCAGTGTCCACCTCCTGCATCTTTTGCTCAAAGAACTGAGCAGAAACAGAGTTACTTTGTGCACTGAGACACTGAAAAAAAGAAATAAAATTAAATGGAAAGTTCCTATAGGAGCTGCATTCCACTGGAGTGTGCGTTTGTGCTTTGCAGCAGACTTGATTTGGTGGGGACCAGTGAAAGGACCTCTCCTGTTCTGTTGCTAGATGCTGACATCACCTCTGCACAGCAGACCCTGCTCGCCAGGAACAGAGGGAAAATCAGCAATGCGGAAATAGTCCGCTCATCACCAACACATATGGGGGAAGCAATTTTGTTCCAAAGAGTGGAAATTCCAGCCTCCTCAACTTTTAAAAGCCCCATGGGAACACACTGTCTGAGAGCTTCAGCTGTAACAAACGTTCTTGCCACGCAGCTACCACCTGATGAACACTGCCCTAACAATGGTAGACATAAAACCAGAACTTATTACACAGGAAGAGAAGAAAAACAGCAAAGCTTCTCCTGGCACCATCCTATTGAACCATCTGTCTTACTGCATAGTTCTGTCTGTAAAACCATGCAAACTATGCCAAGAGGGTGTAGCATAAACAGAACTGAGTCTTGTTTCACCCTGTGTAAGAGTAAAAAGCCTCTAGAGACACCATCCCCTTCATGCTCAGCCCTTTCACAGGGATTTACCACCTCCCTGAACCGCAAGACAACCGCGCCGTGGAATCCCGCTTTGCGCAAGCATCCGATACAACCAAGCTGCAGAACAGAACATCTCCAGTTCTCCAAGTGTCCTCGGTCTCCAATCCACCTAGAAAACCACTGCCTCACTGCTACCAGGGGTGAGCAGAGCACAGCCACTAACAAGCATTGTTAGCACTGCAGTCTGAGCAGAGATGAACGTCCAAGTGCCTGCACTGTGCAGGGCAAGAGGCCCCGAGGAAGCTGCTGCACCGTGCTGGGAGTGTGCGGGGCTGTGTCAACACTCGCAGAATCTGCAAGGTTAAAAATAGTAGATTGGGTGACAGTTGCAGCAAGATTCTTCTCTCTAGTCTCATCCACGCTTCCCCCCAGCAGTCTACCTCCTCCACCTGTTCTGGAGGTTTCTGTATGTCAGCACACTCCCCTCTCTCCACAGGAAGGTGAATTTGTGTTCTGCCTGTAATTTTAGTTGTTTCCAAGTCAAACTAATTCAAAGAAGTTAGTATCTCTGCATTTGTAGCCCACCACATGAGATACAGAAGTGCAGCTCCTGGCTCCCCTCCTCACTTGCTCTCAGGCAGTACCGAGCACAAAAGTCTATTGACTTGCCTGCAGCAGGTGGACTTTGCTTTCTGGACATCTTGAGTTAGTATCGTGAGTTAATATTAAGTATCACATACCAGCCTAACTCCACCAGTAAGAACTTGTGCTGTCTAAAAAAACACCTTCCACTGGCACAGACATGCCAAGAAATCTGTCTTTAAACAGAATCTTTCAGCAACCACCACAAAAAGAGGACCCTTTATTTTACAAAGGGGTTCACAAAGCACTTCAGAAAGCAGTTGCCTGAAACATGGGGATGCAGGGCAAGAGCCATAAGCAATTTCAGGGCTCTTTTAACTCCATTACAAGCACCTTTCTATCCATTCAGGAATTTTCTTGTTAGAACTGGTGCTGAGAAGCAGGTTATCAGGGTGCTGGAGAGAAACTCTGCCTACAGACCAGGTCCCAGCCAGCAGCCACACACACGAGCTTCCAGACTGGCAGCAGCTATCAGGATTCTCAGCAATGCCCAGCATCTTTACAGCATCTTGGGCAAACAGGACAGAAAACAGGGAAAGAAGTGAAAAACTGTGAATAAAAAAGCACTGAAGTAATGCAAAATAGGTTCTTTGATTGTCAATTCACTTGCATGGAACCAGGGAGAAGATTATCCCTGGAGATCCCTACTGTTATTCCTACAATAACCTATCAGAGTTTCAGCTCACTTGGATGCCTGTCCTAATACAAAGACAAAACAAGCGAAAGGAAGTCACAATAAGCTTCTAAGGCAAATACTTTTTTTCTTTTTGTCATTTATTTTTATGTTGGTCAGAATTGGGATGCATTATTCACAACTGCATCAGGAAACAAAACGGAACACCACTAAACTGGATGTGCCTTAGTTCTGAGTTCAGCCCTGTTCCTTGTTCTGATGGAGAGAAGTGGCTCAGTTCTAAGGATTATTTTATTCTGCTCCTCTACAACATCAGCCTAAAGTCTTGGCTGCCATAACTACGAGTGAACAGCTTCTTCGTTGCAATAAGCACAAAACCATCTTTGCTGTTGAACGCTGCTGCGAAGATTTGCTCTGCCAGGTATTAACCAGACTCTCCCACCTCGCAAGCCAGTTACCCTGAAAGTGGATTCATCCAATATCAGCACCCAGCGAGCAGAGGAGTAGCTCTGAGGGGAAGGAAAATGAGCCAGGTGGGCTGTGACCCCACTCTGGTCCCCCTGTTCACACCACACCCCCCAGGTTAAGGGGGAATTCCTAACGCTGACTCTCCCGCAGTTTGCTCTCACTGTAGAGGTGTTTTTTTCCCCTATGGATCTGGGGAGTGAAACCCTTCACAGATCCTGTTCCTCCCCCATTTCTGCCCACTCCTCCCCTCCATTACACAGCTCTGACCACGTTAAACAATCTCTAGTCAATCTGACTGCCAGAAATTCTCCACAGCATCGTGGAAGGGAAAGAATGTGCAACTGAGGAATCACATGGCAGCTACACCTCCCCCTGCATATACCACCCACCCCCCTCAAACAACAAAACAACACAGCCTGTCATCTGAAACCAAAGCCAGCGCTCCAGCCAAAAAAGCTCTTTTCCTAAGAATCCCAAGCAGCTGAGGCCCTTAAGTGATTGTATCCCTTCTGTGGGCCTCCCAGCAAATTTCAATAAGGGCAAGACGCAGTATTTCCTTCCCAAAAGCCAGTTTGGGAAGTATATCAAAGTAGTGAAGTCTGAACAACTGAAACTGCTGTACACAAAAGCCAGCAGAAGCATTTCAACAATGTACAGCTAAAAACTGCAGCCCGCTGCACCGCACACCCTCCTCTGCTGTGTTGATTCCAGGGGTAGGCAAAGGTTTCTCTGTGTGCTTTCTGTGCTCACGGAAAGGAAACTGTTAGCAGGGGAGATTTGTTTATCTCAATGTGATGAGCACTGTGACTGAAATAGCAGACACAGCACTGTTCAGACAAAGGAATGATACAGTTCCCTTTATGCTGAATGAAAACGTTGAGTTCCACTGAGTTTATGCACAATACATTTCCTATGCTCTTCCTTCTCTTTACACGCAACAGAATTACTTTAAGCAGAAGAGACAAGACTTAGGCACGAAGTCTTCCGCTGTAGCAAATGTCACTTGTGACCTTTTATTAAGTCTAATTTTATTCAGGAACACAAAGATTGGGGTTTGTTTCCATACTAGAGAAGATAGCCTCAAGTGAGATTCTGGCACAAGTGAAGTCGTTTTCTGGTACCTCTAACGACTATAAAACCCTAGATGGACAGAGACTGTTCAAGCAGCACTTCACGTTCTGTCGCTCTTCAGTAACCCCTCCCGTGGCAGACAGGGCAGAGGGGGATATCGAAGGGATCAGGGAGAATAAACTGTGCACTGAGAACAGTGGCAACTGTTGACACTTACAGCATATCAGGACAATTGTCTGGTTTTTCCAGCAGACCTCCTTCCATCACAAAACGGAGCACTTGCTCATTGGTCATGCCTTGGTAGGGCTGCTCCGCCAGCGTTGCGATCTCCCAGAGTACAACCCCGAAAGACCTGGAAAACAAATCACAACTTGAGCACGTTTACAACAGTTCTCTACAGTGATGCTGAGCAGGTAAGTGTCCAGGGGAATTTTCTTTTACCAAAAAATTCCAATTGCTCAGAAAGGATGCAGCTGTGGTGACAGCTGCATCACACAGTGTAAGACATTGCTAACTTGAAACAGCTCTAGTCATGGTGAGAAACAGTCGCCCAGTTCTGAATGACTCTTCAGAATGGCCTCTAAGGAAACACTGGTATTATTACATCTCCATTTTTCACACCATAATCTACAGCTCAGAGCTGAGCATGATTATGATCATTCAGTGGTCCAGCACCACATGACTGCACTGGTTCTGTACAGGCTGATCAGTAAAAAAGCCACCCCAAGCTCACTGCATTGACCAAAAGCCTCCTAACTCGGATGAGGGTTAAGATGTGAGCTTGCCTAGAGAATCAGCTTGTGTCTCACCTCCCCTTCTCATGCTTGGAGCTCAGACTTTAGGTGCACTGTGGGAGATGGTGGGGGGCACACCAGTGGAGAGGGGAAAAGGAAAGATGCAGGTAAGGAAAATGAAGAAGAAAAGAAAAAATTGCAAATTGTGTTCCTATCTCTGTGCTTTCTGTACAGAGGACCTCAGGGTGGAGAGACACCTGATCGTTAAAGGATGCAAAGACATCCAGTTGTGTCTGGGTGCAGGGAATCAAACCTTCTGAGCAGGTGGAGAAGTTGTAGAGACCAGATATTTAAAGTGAGATTGACAAGCCTCCATCCCCCAAGCCACAAAGCAAGAAAAAAAATTTTAAAAATCCATGAACTAAAAAAACTAAACTGAAAATCTTTCTGTAACATAGCTCAGGTACTCCTGATAGCAGCTGAGAAGGTAATAACGCAGACCTGTAAGCTCTTATTCCAGTGCAAGCTGCTTTTCATCAGAAATACTTGAGTCACACAAATCCGATTGAAAAGCTGCATTTTTCCCTTGCTGCTCTCGCCAGCTGAGAGCTAGAACAGCAAACGCTCAGCACCACACCTCTGCACCTCCTCTGCCTTCCCACCAGCAGCAAGCAAACAAACCAGCCGCTATCCCCCGGGCACAGAAACACTTCTTGAGTAATACTTTCCATTGATCCTTCTGCTTTGGTTTCTTCCACGGTCTAAGTCGAAGATGCAAAGCAACGATCGAGGCATTTGACAAACGGCAGCAGGCAACAAAAGCAAGTTTTGAAACAGACATGGAAGAAATGTGCAAGTTCTCCAGCT
Organism: Chloroceryle aenea; assembly: GCA_013399075.1. NCBI lineage: Eukaryota > Metazoa > Chordata > Aves > Coraciiformes > Cerylidae > Chloroceryle > Chloroceryle aenea. The sequence continues at coordinate 167,143 of VWZY01010551.1, read as the reverse complement.
TCTTCTACCAAGACCCTGATTTGCTGCTTCAGCAGCAAAACATTTAAGCCCCCCAGGGGAAATTCAGTTATCCCTTTTGCAACACGTATGTAACTATGCTCCTGAAAGAGAGCTTCTAGCTCCTTCCAACTAACTACAAAGGACAGCACGAGTGGGAAAAAGAAGTCTGTCTAATAATAGGAATTGATTACTGGCGAAGAAAGATAAGCACAGTTATGTAATTGGGTAGTTTGGACGTAAGTATTGACGCTTTCTAAAAATACCTCCATTTAAAATTAGTTTATTGAGCAGACGTGGCTCAAATTGTCTGCCCAGCCATGAAGAGTCATCTACTTTTAGCACTGCTGTGCAAACAAAGAACATCGAGATGCTGTCTTGTCTTCTATGACTAAAATGCTGAGTCAAGCTTAGAGAAAAAAAAAGTGTTAGTTTCAATAGGGCATTGTTGTGAAAACAGGAGTGCAATATTATTGGCTGGTTATGGTAGAGTGGTTTTATCTTTCAGTTATCCACTGGATCTAAAATGGGTTCCGTCTGGAGCCAGAAGCCACAAACAGACTTGCAATTGTTTGCCTTTCAGGGGGGGCAGGGACAGAGGGTCAACTCAACATTTTGGTGCCTTTGAAACTACTTTGATCATTGCAGGAATAATGAGAACAAGTCTTGCACACCTACCAGTCATATTATCATAACAAATAAACTTAATGTTGCTCCCTCAAGGCAACTACCAGCTCTGAAGATTGCAAGATGCTCAGGACTTATTTATAGAAATACACCCTCATGCTGGACAGCGTTACATGAATTTTACAGTGTTCTCCTTCCCTAACTACTAGAAAACCAGTCTTGTCTAATTACCTCATTCTTCAGTCTGCAAAGCAATAGAAGAAGAATTGCTAAAATAAAGCTCCACCCTTCAAAACCTCCAGATGCTCTTTTGCAGTTTGCCATTTCACCTTACAGCTTATAAATCTTGGACTCTGACCACTCACACGGTTTTGTCTTTCTGACATTTTGGCTTCTAAAGCTTATCTTGAAGAACATGGAACCAGATGTCACAATATCCTACTAAAAAGGCAGGAAAGCCAATCTCAACTAAAGCAATAGAATAAACAGCCCCCAAAACAGCCAAGCTACATGTTTTGCACAAAGCACCTTGCAAATCTGAACCAATAGAAGCAGTCAGGTACTTTTTCCTGGCAGGAATAGACATTCAGTACAGGGTGTTTGGTCTTAAAGTTATTGAGAAAGAAGCCAAAACAATGAAGTAAATTGACAGTATTGTGTGACAGTGATGAGTCAAGCTCCAATAGATTTGGAACTCAGGCTGAAATTTCTGACTACAGCTGTGCCTACCTGCAGCAAACACGAGTGTGTGTGTGTTCTAACACACAGCAGACTCCTCGGGATGAAACGGGTGTTCTGTACCTCAAGACAACGTACGTATGTGAACCCAACTTCAGAATAGAGCACTTCTGCCAGTCAAGATGACAGAGCATCCCAAGGAGAAACCGTCTGAACTACTGATGAGAGCTGTGGACCTCCTCTCCACAGACTAATTTTTTCCTCTCTGTGCTTTCAAGTAAAAATCTGACAGATTTCACCCCTCCTCCTAATTTTTCCAACCTTATAATCAGTAAGCTACTTTCCTTGACATGACTTTGGGCTCAGATATTTCGCTCACACTGTCCTCCTGATAAACTGCAATATTGTTTGCTCAACCCTGCCTTGGACCGAATGAGCGACGAATGCCAAGTCTTGTCAGGAGTGAAGGGAACTCACGTACTTCCTGCAACAGCTAAAGCACTGATTTATTTCTGACGCTCCATTTGGCGTCACATTTGTGCGTTTCTCTTTGTTTGGAATTTGACTTAGGTGTAAACAGCAGAGATCAGTTAACAGCTCCAGGTTAAAAGGAAAGCGTGTGTGGAACAAGCGCAGTGCGTCACCGAAGCCAAGCACCTGATCTGCTGTAGTCCACTTCTGATACAAGGGGTGGACCTAAAAGGTACTGTTGTGTGGTAAGAACAGGCAAGTCTGCCAGCTCTTCAGCCCAGGCTCTTTCAGTTCTACATCTGGGGATTTTCTAGTGATATATTCCAAATTTCTGTCTGCTTTGTGAAGCCATTACAAGTCCTGAAATTCTTTTACTGCACAGGGCCTGCCAAAAGCACGCCTGCGTTGTTCTGTTAGATAAATGGCTGATACAGGGCTTCCCCTTCAACTCCGAGTGGTTATTTTCATCTGCTTCCAAGTTTGAGGGTTACTGGATTCATAAATACGTTACCAGTCAGATGCAAAAAAAAATTTAAGCAGCATTCTGCTTTGCTCTTTCACTTGCTGCATAATTCATCTTATGAACCTTTCACTCAAAGCTGGTGCTGTGGACTACAGTCCACTGACTCCAAAATCCTCAAGCCCTTTAAGGAAAAGGCTGTTTACTACTAAAATACCATTCCTACTGACTTCTAGACATTTGGAGGCAATCAGCTGCCAATTCTGTAACAGATCAGCAGTAAAAACATCTTGTTAGGAAGGCAGAGAAACCATAAAAGACAGAGTAGAGGTTTTGCCAGTACATGTTCATCTTCTGCCAAGTCCTCCCTACCTATCTGCAGAAGCTTGGGGGGTGTTTGCAGGGAATTGCTCCAGAGTATTATTTCTTCTAAAAAGTGCATTTTGAAATTTCCTGAATGCCTCTATTAGGAACTTCACAGATACAGCAACTAGGCAACGTGCTTTTAAAGAAAAACCTATTCCTGCATCTTGAGGGATACAAAACAAGCAAACAAAGCTCCAAATGGAGAAGACTATACACAAGGGAGAACTCCTGAGAAAAAACCTGTTAGTGTACACAAACCGTCTGCGGGAAAGCAGAGTTATTTACACAGAAGGTTTTGATTGAAAAGCAGGTCAGCACTATGAACCTTGGCAACTTCTAATGCTTTTCTTGAAGGAGGGCAATTTGAAAAATGACAACTCGCTCTTCCAGGTGAAGGTAATGTTTTTCCCTGCACAGCTCTATAACCCACAGCATGAAACATGCAGCCACCTCCAGTTTTGGAAATCCATTTAATTCCGCTCGCTCTGAGAGCAGAATTTAACCTCAAGAGCTCTTGACTTTGCAATGAAAATACGAAATACAAAGCAGAATGCTTCACAGTGGAAAAAAGAGATACCTCTGAAGAGACAGGAGAAGCAGTATACTTAACTAAGTCTACTAAAATAAGAAAAGAGGCTAGAAAGGAGAGGGGCTAAACCAGTTTTTTAGAGCCCTTTTTTTTGTTACCAGACATCGGAGTGCGTTGTGAAGACTCCATCTTTCAGTGACTCCGGGGACATCCAGCGGACAGGCAGCAAACCCTTCCCTCCTTTACGGTAATAATCTGTCTCGTAGATATCTCTCGTCATGCCAAAATCTAGAAGGTATAAATGTATTGAGATTGCATGATTAAAACAGTGAACATTTCCCCTTATTGAAAGCCAAGGTAGCCAGCAGAGAATCAGTTTGGTGCAAAGAGTCTCCAATCTCCTACAACAATGCCACTTCTCAGGCTGCCTTAGGGAGGGTTCGCTTTCCTCCCAACAAAACCACCAGTTGTTTTACCACTGACTTCAGTGGGTGAGAAGTTGGAATTATTTAAATACATTAACAGGAAGAATTCCAGGATTTATGCCCAATTTAAGTTTCTGAAGATCATGTCTATTTGCTGAATTCACTAATTTTTCTTTTTAAGGAGTGTAAAGAGCTCTGTTAGTACTTAATACTATTGTCTTTAATTGGAGAATCTCACATGTTGATAGAAATTCTTCTCTCCTGCTAACACCGTAGACTGAGAGCAAAAACCATTTTATCAACACAGACCTTTGGTCACCCCCTTCTTTTCTGGGAAAAGTGAAGTGAAAAGAGGACAAAATTCCTCCTGTTCTCACAGTTGTTACTAGCAGTCTAGGGATGTTGTTATTACCAGGCTTGGATGAGTGACCAACCACTGATCCTTCTTGTTCCTTGCCTGCTAGGGACACTGGTACCCTCAGCGATTATGACTAAAAAGCCCATCTGTGCAGCTATTCCATCACTCCCACACACCAGAGTGACTTTATCCTGGCTGAATGAAAAATTCTTTTAAAATGGGATGCAAATGAAAAACAGATACGCAACGAGCATAGGACAGTGTAGCAAAAAGCTTTTCCTTTGCGATCCAAACAGTGTGAGTTGGCGTGTTCCAGTCAAGATGCTCCTGAACTGCTTCTGCATGAAGGGATTTTCAACACTGGTACATAAACAAGGGCTGTGCAGCATATTTCATGAAATGCTCTTGGGGTAACCAAGTACCACGTTAAACGGAAGAGATGCACCATCTTCAGCTGAAAGAACTGTAAAACATGCTGGGGGGGGTGGGGAAGGAGGAGTGAGAAAAGTGGAATGGGAAGGATTCAGGCTGACTTCCCCTGAACCTGCAGAAAATGCACAAAATCCCCCAAAGATCTTATTTCCTAATTAACTGACTCAAAATGAAATCATTTTTTCTTTCTCCCAAATGACAGGATTACTTACACAAATTATCAAAATAGCTGAGTTAAGCTCAGAGAAAAAGAATTAGTTTCCTACAGCAGAAGGCTGTTGCTATACATGTTATTTTAATATGCACAACTCAAAAACAGCCAAAAGCTTAAAATCACTCTCTCTGGAGAGAAGTCTGAAAAAAACTCATCTGACACTATTTTGGAAGGATGCTGAAGGATAAAAAAAAAAGTGGTGTTCTAACAGCAGAGCAGAAAAGTCATGCTGTTGTCTGGAAAGCAGAGCTCCAGTTCAGACTGGAAAGCACCCAGCTGAAGCCAAGCCGTACATTCCACTTCCAAATCAGATATGCTTTAAAATAATCCTAAATTTTTTATTCTTGAATCCATAAACAGGAGGTGGAATTATTTTTGCGCATTAACAGAAAAGTGAATGACACACGAGTGGTAACTACGCCATCCACCCAGATGTCTGCAGCATCTGCACCTCAAATCACTGCTCCACTAGCTCTTTTTAAGCCACATGCTACACTGTTTCCTCACTGCAACAGCAAGAAGAGGTATTCCAAGAGTTTCAGCTCGCTGCTGGCTGCTCACAGGTCTTAAATCACAGTAAGCCTTCCTAAGAACACATTTCATTCTGCAGAAAGCGAAACTAGAGCGACGTTTTAAAAGGTCTTTCAAACAGCTTTCAAAAACCAAAAATGCCTTCTAAGATGCTGATTTTCCAGGATGATGTTTTTCATTTCTGTCAAAGTCAAACAAGCGCACCTCCAATTTTCACTGTGAAGTCTTCTGCCACCATGCAGTTCCTCGCAGCGAGGTCTCTGTGAACGAATTTGTTGGCGTTGAGGTACGCCATCCCGTCAGCAATCTCTCCTGCCATCTGAATCATCTTCTTCAGAGTCGGAGGTGCCTGGCCAGGATTATTCTGAGCAAGATTAAGAGGATCAAATAGGTAATAGGGAAAGAAAATAGCAACTGATTCTACACTGAAGTGTAACAAACTGGGGGATTACTTTGGGGGTTTTTTTGATTAAAAAAAATAAAATTAAAAAGTCACATTAGCACAACTCAGCCTGACATGATCCAGGCTAAACAGAAACTCATGATTATGTACACCACAACATCTGCTTAGTGGGAAAACTGGCAATAACAAGCTGGATTACAAACAAAACTCCCAAACAGCTCATTTATAGCAGACCATTCTATTTTAGGGAATACAAGCCAGAAAGACTTTTTGGTATAAAGATATTATCTTACACCTATGGAGTTTAAATGTCCTTTTTTTTTGACATCAAGTTCTGAGATACAAAGCAGAGGGCTTATTTTAGAGATTTCTACTGTTTACCATCTTGACAACTAACCTGAAGATGTTAAGTAATTTAATTTCCTGTTCCCCAGATCTCCATAACTATATGTCTCTTGAATTACTTCTACTTGTAAACAGGAAAAAAGCTCATGGAATAATTTCTTCTGAAGCAAATTTCACTCCTTCACTTCCATGGATATATGGATGCTTGGATATATGGCATGGCTTTCTAGCATTCTCAGTCTCATGGATGAAGGAGTTCAGTATTTATACACATCCAGGTAAATCCCCTCATCACATACCAGTATGAATTTGCATAAGCTTTACACCCCTTGGATAAACAACACTGAGTCACCAAAACTACAGCCTCACATACTAAACTCTGTTAATGACTCTGGCAATCTGCTCCCCCTACCTGCAGTGCCCCCATTTATACCAGTTTCACACTCCTGGGCACATCCTGTGCTCCTGTTCTGTTCTTTAAGCTATTCATATCTGAATTTCTGTATCAAGGGGGAAAGCTGCTGAGCTCATTTTGTACACGGTCCACTATGATTTCAGTGGCAAGTGACCTATGTGTCATCTTTATCCTTCAGACCCTGTATCATATGTGGCAATTTTAGCTGTTAGACTCATGGCCCATGTATTAGAGTAGGCATGATATCCAAGATGCTCGACTTCTACTTTCCATCAGAGGTGACAGGCAGGATATACAACATGAAACAATTATCCTAACAGGCATGCTTCAACTAGCCAATTTTTTGTTTAACATCTTGATGAGAAACTAGATTAGACAAGAGATTTAATTCACATCTGGAAAACAGGACGCAGTACCACAAGAAGGGACCTATTCCACTCAGTGCACTGGACTATCTGCAATAGCTACCTCATGAAAAAAGGTGTTGCAGATTACAGAGCAGCTCATGTTTTGTTCTCAGAGCTTAAGGAGAAGGGCAAGAAAGGCTAATTGCCTGCTGCTTCCAATGTGACGCTGTTTTGTTCAAGATGATTCTGACTGAAGAAATAAAAAGCATTCAACAACTCATGACTCACCTCGGTGTCTGGCCTCAATGATCTCAGGTAACTTTTGAGGTCCCCACGTGTCATCAGCTCCATGATAACAAGCGTAGGCTGGCCCTGAGAAACAACACCAAGCAGCCGAACCTGGAAGATGAAAAATACACACCCAGTTACAAATATAACCAAATCAAATGTAGTAATCCTTTTATGCATATCAATATGTAGCCTCAAACACCTGTCAATCTGTGGCAAAGGTCTGAAACCAGATTTGGTTTCACACTCTGATTCCTGTTTCACAATAACATTACAGAGTTGCACAGTTGATAAAATCCTGTCTTCCTGCTGAAGATGCACCCTGACCACCCTGATGTCAGTAGGCACCAGAGCTGTATCGATCACGGCCATGTTTTGACTTGCAAGGACTTACCACATGGTGACAATTGAACTCCTTCATCACTGAAGCCTCATTTAAGAACTCTATCCTCTCACGCATGCTCGCGGACTCATTGACAGTCTTGATGGCCACCCTGGTCTCTGGCTCATCCTTCACCACTCCCTTGGCTATTCCCTCATACACCATCCCAAATGAGCCTTGCCCGAGCTCCCGACACATGGTGATCTTCTCCCGAGGCACCTCCCATTCATCTGGAACGTACACTGAGGAGAGAAAGCACAGGCTGTGATGTTCCACTTCTGCAAGGGGTGGGATCACTCACCACTTTGTGATACCAACTGCCCAAACAGTTTTACTGTAAAAAAAGCTAAGACACGATGATGAGACCTCGCACGATGCATGCACAGTCCACAGTCCTTCCTATCCAGAGATTATTAGATGCTTGGCACACAAATAAATCTAAAAGCAAGCTGAAAGTGGACTCAAAGTGGCCTCACTATGGTACTGACATAATGAGATAGAAATAAGGAACCTCAAAAACCAGGGTGGGAAGAGGCTTGAAGCAGTACTTGAGCTTTTTTGGGGATCCTTAGTTTTCTAACTCTTCCAGACAGCATCAAACATGCTTTATTATCTTTATCAGTTCAGTGTCTGCTGTATCCCTCTACTGAAAGATTGATTTCATAACTAGAGGAAAATAGGCTCTCTGATCTAGGAGGCTTTTTGCATGAAAATATTCTGATCACTTGCACACAAGCCATTGCACCAGTAAAGGCAGAACTTGCTGCTGCAAGTCTTTCATCTGAGGCAGAAGAGAGATCTCAGAAGGTGACTGCCAGGAGGGAGGACTGCCTCGGGCAAGAAGACATCTGAGTAGTCACTGATGCTGCTGCCTATCAGTCACCAAAGAAGGGGACAGTAGTGTCACATGCTCTGGAAGGGTGAAATAACAGGATGCAAAAATAGAGGATTATAGCATGAACACTGAGAGACCTTTAACTCTAATGGTGCTGCTATTAAAAATAACAGTAAAATACTCTGCTGCCACTCTGGCTAAACCCATCGGTCTCCCGGCTTCTGAACACACTACTCTGGCAAGAAGTCTACAGCAGGACCTCCGGACTAGAACTGAAAGTTAAACTAATGCATCCAACTTTGCCTCAGCTGAATGGCAAACAGGCAAAGTTTCAAAACCTCCCCACTTTATTTCAATAGACAGGTGGCATTTATGTATTATCAATGATGAATTCAATAGCTGTGCTGAGAAAATGCAGAGAGAAGGTGGTTTCATAACATCCCTTTTAGAGTTTTATACCTTTCATAGTCAGCCACAAATAGAGTATACAAAAGTAAAAGCATCAGAAGGTAAGTCCACACTTACCATCTGAAGCACTGAAGTACTCGGGGTTCACAGAAGCGTAAAGTACTCCATTGCCCAGTCTGTCACTGTTCCTGTTGAAATAGGTTTAAAGATTAAAAGAGAAAAAAAACCTAAGTAAATTTCAGACCACCTCTTCTACAGCTTTTCCACCCTTTGCTCAGTCACAGATTATTCTATTTACTGTACGTGGAGAGCTTTTCAGACAAAGGGGACAACCCAAGTTATTATTCTACCTCACATAATCAATGGGAAAATAGCCCAGAACAGCTTTCCCAGGAAACCTGCAATCTTCTCTATACTAAATCAGCACCAGAAAAACATAAAGGCAATGTACTTGTAGCTGCTGGGTACATTTCCTTTAGGAAACTCAGCTGTGTGGTAATACACCCAGGAAACCTGTGCCTGAGAACATCATCTGCTCTACTGTGATCCAGCAAAGGATAAAATGGCTTTTAACAGGGAGTTACATTCAGCTATAAATGTTTTGATTATTTTATTTAAAAACAAAACAAAAAACCCCATACACTGCCCCCTCCAATTTTACTGGGGTGAGTTTCAGAACAAGACATATTTATTCAGCCCTGTGAGAGTTCTTGCAGAAGGCAGGCCACAGAAATAAAATTGTCCACAAAAAGTCAGAAAATCAAAGCCAAACATTTCTGTGGGCTAGGACAACACCTGAAAGAAGGATGAGTTATCAGGCATTTCACCTGGGACAGCCCAAGGGAAGGCCAAACAGGTATTGTACTTCACTAGATAGAAAGCCCTTTCTCGAGTGACTGAGGTGAACTGGTCCTACTGTCTGCATAGGAATGAATTAGAGCTGGAAATAGTGGGATACTCAATGAGCATAATTTATGTGAGCATAATAAACCAACCCACCACATCCCCATAACCAGAAAGTTGCACAGCTGAACATTTGCACTGGCTTCTATTAAGTTCTCATTATGTATTTCAGTTAATTAAAATCACTAGTTACAGGAAAAAAAACCTAACCAAAAACCAACCAAAAAAACAACCAAAACCAACCAACAAAAACCCAACAAAAACAAACAGAAGACCAAAAATACCAACAAAACTTAGGAAAACAAATCAACAGAACAGTCCCCCTAACAGCTCTGTCCAGGATGTAATTTTTTAAGTGGATGTAAAGACTTGAAAAAAGATAATCTACACTTCACAAAAAAATCAAATTAATCTAAAGAGAATTAAGTTTTTGTGATATATATTGACCCATATTTCAGTCAAATCTTCTGATTATTTGGGTTCAGTGTCTGCCATCATTGTCCCAGTGGATATGTTCCTGACAAGCCTTCCTCTTCCCTCTTCAACATGATACTGCAATAAAAAGCCTCTTCATATCTCAAGCAGCAGCCAGATGCTTGCTGGTAACTCAAACCCTCCTCCTTTTACACACCAACAAGACAGAATCTGCTTTAGGCTCTCGACTCCTCTGAAAGCCATTTCCCTTTTTCATTTCTAACTTGCTCCAGAGGCACAGATTTGAAAACAAACATTTCCCCTCTGCACTTTTAACCACGAGCATATACGACTCACCTCTTTTTGTTAAAGACGTACAGCATTATCAGTAACCCCCCAATGATGAGCAGGAAAGCAATAGGGAGCACTATTATCAAGTGCAGGAAGTTTCCATAGTTTGCTGCTGCAACCAACAAGACAACAATTGTATCAGGGTTTCTATAAAATCTCCATTAACAAAGAAACATTCAAAACTCACTCGGAGTATTTCCATACAGGGAAGAAATCAAAGTGCTCATTTTCTTGTCTGATGTGGAAAAATGTACTCAGAAACACTCCCTGACTGCAGATGAGTGGAACAAGCAAGCAGGCAGTGAAAAGCATTAATTTTGTACAAAACAGCATCTGTCTGGGGTTTGTTTTCACAAGTTATGCTTAAGGACTTCTATTCCTCAGTAAACAATATGTCATTGTTCACTTGCATCTTCACCTTTTTTCCACCTTTTGTTCACTTTGCAATTGCTTATGCTTATATTCAGAATACACACGCACTGCTTTTTACTTCCAACTCTTCCAAGTCCAGCAACCAGAAAACCAAAAAGGAATACAAGATGGAGTTCTACTTTTCTGTGTATACATTTGCTCTACAACTAAATACAGAAGTTCTTGAGAAGGTCTCTGTGGACACTATGTGGTGTTTCTCCCAAAATAGAAACAAACATTTATCTTACATTTGGGTTGCACATAGAAAGAGACTGGCTCAGTCCACGACCCATTTCCAGCTAATGAAGTGGCCTGAACTCGAGCAGAGTAGTTTCCGGGGTTCAGATGAGTTAGTTTGGCTCCTCCAAGCTTCTTGTATTCCTGTCTGGAAACACATTCCCGCTTCTCCTGAAAGAAGAAAAAAAGGCAATTTACAGTTGACATGAACATCTTCACATTCCTTGACTCCTGAGGAAACAGCACAGCTGCAGAGTAAGCGAATGTGTAGCAATAAAAGCCCCGTCTGAACCTTCTTCTTCAAACACCTTCAGGAGATCCGTGGACTTCAAAAACCATGGAAATAAACAAAAGAAAGGAAAGCACACAGGTTGGTGCTGGGTGTTTGAAATCACAATTTCTATCTTTGGTCTGCAGCACTGCTCAGAAGCATGTTAATATAGATCCCATTTGTATATAAATTAAGCATCACAAGCAGTGACTCTGAAGAGAGAAATGTTAAACCCTCACCTCTCCATGCTGCCCGTATTTGATTTCATACATTAGTATCAGCCCATTTGGATTTGCAGGCTCTAACCACTTCAGGTAGACGGTATTTTCTTCTTTTGCTTCCCATGTTACCGTTCCTGGAATGTTATCTGCTCCCTCTGTAAAATATTTACAAGTGATGTGACAAGAACACCTATTACTGAAACGAGAACCTAGGCAACAACTGAGGAAAAGAAAAGGTTCATACTAGACTTTAGGTATCAAACCATTTCCATAAGTGCTATTCAAAGAACCAGAAAACAAAATGCATTGGCCAGGGGCCTGTTGGAGAGATCAGCAGAGTCTGAACTGCTGGGTGCCAAAAAAAACCCCAGCACAGCGTATACAGCTTCAGCATGTATGGGCTCTGTGCTAGTCACTGTGCTCTGTGTGCCAAAAAACCTGTTTATCAGCATCTGCTTCTTCCTTCCAACCTTCCCACTACAGCAAAGTGATGCAGACAGCTATTCCCACCAAATGGCTGTAAACAACAACCTGGCTGCAAATGGCTGCTCAACATGCAATATCTGCCCCACCAACAGCCCTGGCCTAAAACATCCCTCTTAGGAAACCTGTTCCAGTCTAAAAGAGAGTCTCATCAGCAATTCAGGAACTGCCCTATCCCTAATTTCATTCCTGATAATTTTATGTGCTTTATTCAAAGCTAAAGGAGAATATGAAGATCATTTCAGTCAAAGAAAAAAGACATTTTTTTTCAAAAATCCAGTTGTTAAGTTTAGAAGAAAACAGAATTGTTTAGCCTTTCATTTTCAGAGCCATGTGCTAAAAATCTGAGAACACTTATTTCCTTTTCCCTGATCTCATAGATTTCCTTATTTCCTTGAAATAAGCAATACTTTTGCCTTTTTACTGACACAGCTGGATCTGGATTATGATAGTCTTTCCTTCCAGAAACAAAACAAAATTGCTACCATTCTACATCAAACATTCCCAGACATCTGTGGGAGTCAGAAGCTCTTTGCTGGGTGCATATGAGCTTACACTAAAATCATCTCTATTCTTCTCAGAAGAAGTACAATCTGTAGAAGTCCAAAACACGAGGACAGCATTCAGTGCTTCCTCTTACAAGTGCTCTAGATGCCAGCAACTGGGTGCAAAGCAACACAGTACTCCTCCTGTTTCCAGGCTGGACAAACGCATGGTCATTCTGGGACAGAAGAAACATTTGGCAAACATTCCCACCAGCAAAACTCTAACATCTGCAAACAGTTGAGAGTGAACACAGCAAAACTAAACATTAGCAGAGAAATGTTCCCCTGTCTCCATTCAGCATACACAAAACTGAAGAAGAAAAAAGCCTTTTTAATCCAGCATGCCTGGAGGTCTCACCTAAGTCACTGGGAAATGGATTGTCTCATAATTACCTCAGTAGTCAAATGCATGCACTTCTACCTTTCTCCAGATCACAGGACAGACTCAGTACGTATCATTTAGTACACACAAGAGACCAGTCAAATACATTAAACTACTGTAAAATCATTTTATATTGTTCCAAGTTATTTTCTTGCATAGAATATTTTTATTATACCCCAATGTTCTCCTAACTGGTTTTGCAAAGTTTCTCTTTCCCAAGATTGGTCTCTCCCCAGAAAATAAACCAAAGCTTTCTGCTTGTGAGAGCATACCTGAAGGCATGGTTCTTGCAAAGACAAAGTTGGAAGCACTACAGCCAAGCGTGTCAGCCTCATGGTTGCAGCTGTGAATATCAATGCGGTACAGAGTAAAAGGCTGGAGATGGGAGATGACAGTTCTCTCCTTGCCATCCACTTTGGTCTCAAAGAATGGGTATTCCACCTCATTCTCCTCCGCATCCGAAGCATTGGTGAAGTGATCTGTCCCCGTGGCGTTCCTGGTTCGAGCGGCCACCGTGGCATTTGCGATTCGGAACACATCCCTCCGCTTCCGGTCGGGTCTGTGGAGCAAACAGGCACAGGAAAGGTTTATTTAGAGAAAATCCACCACTTCTCCAGCTCCAGGAAAAACGTGCAAAATCACTCAGGGAAATAAGTAAGTACAGTATTATAAAAGCTAAATAAAGGAAACTGCAACGCAGGACGAAAGCCTTCTCTTAATCTGAGCCTGCAGCACGTCAGCTCATCCTATTACTGTTTGGTCAGAAAGCAATCTAAACTCTGAAGCTCCCCCTGCACCCCAAGAGAAATGTGCCAACTCCTGCCCTCACCCAAGAAATGGAATGGCAAAAATGGCTTCACTGTTGTTTAGTAAGTATCCTAGATTTGTATTTAATGACAGTAATGTTGGTGCTGAAAATAAAAATCAAATGTTAAAGGTTGAAAAGGTAAGAGGGGGAAAAATGTTTTGAAGTCTGCTGGATTAGCAAAGCTAACTTCTGGTAGACTTGACTTTTTTTTTCAGTTGCAATGAAATTAGAGAACTTGGAATGTATTGCACTATGACAAGAAACCTTGGAAGGCAGCTGAAGACGGTGAGTATTAACCCCCCAGTGCTGTGTGGTAAATTGTATATCTGTGCTTCTCTCACCCAAACAAAAGCTCTGTCCAGGAACAATCTCCCTACATCAGAAAACACAGTGCTAATATTTTGTATAGCAAAGAGTTCACTGACCAACTTTGCTTTGTCTTACAGGCATTTGTATGAAATACACAGAGTTAAAATCTTGAGGATTTATGGCAACATTACTACTTGGAGTGTGAGCAGCTGTTGTAGAAGACAGGCCTGAGCATCAGCACAAGCATCAATGTGCAAATACTCTCATAAACACCTGGATGGAATTAGCTACCCAGCACACAACTGCCACACGTCCGTCTGGGATCAGCTCCAAGGCTGTTTTACAGAGGAGCACTAAGGACACAGGGCAAGCTGGCTTTCCCAGCCCCTGCTTTCCTAGTCCCTGAAGGCCACAGGACTGCTCACACCTGGAGGAGTCACTCTACAAAACCAGTTTGGGCTTGAACCCTATCCCACCTGAAACCACTTTGCCAGTGTCCATACAGCACCTGGTCAGCGCAGCAGTTATCAAGGACAAAGGTGAAGTCCAACACATTTCTATCAGAGTCAGCTACAAACCACACAAATAAGGCCTCCCTCAAACACACAAGAAGAAAGATGATTCAACTGGAGACGTTAATTCACTGTCAAATCTACCGTCTCAGTACATGCAGCCACAAAACAGCACGCTGCAGAGAGAGCCAAAACCAGGCTGACTTGGTTTTGAAATCTTCTGGCAGAGGTTTGATGATGAATTATTTTTTTATTTTATTTTAGGAGTTCACTGCAAAGTTTTCCAAAATCCTTTTACTATATCTTGAGTAGTCCTTTTGACACTCACAGATGCTGTGTAAACCACAACACAAAAATAAATGACGACAAGGAAAAAACTTCAGTTACCAAGACATTGTTTTTAGCAACATACAAATGACTGTCTTAACTTGTCAGTGGAGGATGGGAGAATTTCATAGGAGATGTAAGCATTTCTGCCTAAATTTATGTCACCTCACTTAGGGTTTGCATTCATTTACTGCTTTCACTCAGTGGAAAGAACAAACTTTTGAGCTGCTGAAAGCGCACAGGACGCCACACACTGAACTGGCAAACATTTGTCACAGATTTGGGGATAGAAGCAGTGAAAAGAAAAAAAATCATTTTCAATCCACCACAAAAGCACATGCCAATGCAGGATCCCAAAAGGCATCACTTCATCTAGCACTGCTTTTATAGGATGCATGAAGTTTCAACTCTTTGGTGGTATTGGAGAGTTGGGGGGGAAGTACAGCCCTACCTTGCCTGTAGGGAAAAAGATAAAGAAACACCAAACTTTATGGTAAAATCTACAGTCATATCAGAAAGACCTGAAGGATAACCACAGGGCAAACATGATTAAAACATCAAGAGATTTGACACCACTGCTTTTTGGTCAAGCATCTTCTTGCTTCTGTGAAAGGTGCAGATAAAGACAAAAAAACAAGCATCCAAGGAAAAGTCTAAAGATAAAAACATGAACATTCACCTGTTCAGTTAAAGGAGAGAAACAAGAGAAAGGCAAGAAAAAAATGAAGAACAACTCTATAAAAAATTAAATCAAATGGAAATTAAAAAGAAGAAAAAATAGTGGGTCATTTATCATAAAAGCTAACTATTCTCATATTTTAAGGCAATTTTTATGTTACTTCTCAGATACCTTCTACTCCACACAAAGCTCATCTCATCCTGCTCTTTAGAGAACCAAAAAAAACTTGAAAAACTCCTCCTCCTCCAGTTGTGAACAGAGTCCTAATGTTTGAAATCTACCTCGCCACTGCACTAATACACAGGGGGTCATTCAGGAGTTGCACACAAGATTAGATCAAGAGGCTTTTCAAACAACCTTGAAACCAGCCAGTCAAATACTTTCACCCTCTATTACATGCTGAATCTCTGTCGTCATATCCTGGAGACACTGGAAACAAATACTACTATTGAGGCTTGGATTAACACATTAATTATCTTCTACCTTGGGAAAAAGGAAAAAAAAAGGGACATCAGGAAGTAACGAGGTCCTCAGATTTGTCCCATGGAGATATCTCACTAGCTCATAATCTTTAATTTCCTTGACATACAGTCACTGTAAAGTTGCTTAGCTATGCAGCTGTTTCTGAGCCTTGTACCTTATCTGCCCTTGCTGTTACAAAACACACCCTTCTGAAAGTTAAGAAAAAAGTGAAATGGACTTCAGGAAATTCTTTGTGAACTGGCCTGTTTATCTGTTGCTGTCTGAGTTCAAGGCTATGTGAATTTCCTTGGGTGGGGGAAATGAAAGAAAATTTGGGAGAAGATAATACATTTTAAATGACAAAGCTTTGGTGAAACAAAAAAATTCCTTTGCAACAGACTTTCAAGCAGTTTAGACATGACACGTGCCTTTCAAAGCTCCCTGCTCTGCTATTTCATAAAGTCCAAAACTGGATCGCATTTAGATTTCCAATTGGTCAGAAATTACACCCTGGCCTGTCGTGGTGGCTGTTACCTCTCTGTAGCTGACCTTTGCTGCTGGTTCTCACCATTGGTAGAGAGATGCTGCACGAGTCCAACCACAAATGCTAAACGTGGCTCAGAAAGCTCAGGTATAACACTTGGCACTTCCAAAGAGAGGCAGTATTGAGTTCCTCATCTTCTGGATAAAGCTAAGATGCACTGAACATATCACAGTCCCAATACCAAACAAGTCAACCCAACACATCCTTGAACGAAGGTCCAAAAAAATCACCACAGGAGGTGACATAGAACAGTTGTAATGACCATTGATGCCACACTTGAGCTCTCAGACAGAAGACTTGAGCATAAACTTCACCTGCCAACAGCCTCCATGAAATAACAGGCATGACTGAAATCTGATTGCTTAGAGACTGTAACATAACAGCTACACACTCTGTGCTAGGCCCCAGGATCCAATTATCTAAACTAAGAGCAGGTTACATAAAGGATAAATTGGAAACTCAAGGATCAAAATCACCAATTAATTCAGTAGTATCTACTCTATGTTACAGCATAAAATCATTACTATTCCACTTAATGTGTGTAAGCAGTAGTCTTTATCATGGAAGAGTGGGCATATTTAATACTCCTCTGCAGCACAGGCCCAGGAAACCAATATACCCTTTGCAATTAGTGTGGTGAGAAAGGAAGACCAGTTCCAATTCTGTGAGGTGACTGTGCCCTCAATTTCAAAGGCAAATAAATCTTCAGATTAGGAACACAAGCACTTAAATGGCTATCTAAAGAAAGATTGTATCTGAAACCCTTCATCTGCCACATGTTGCTCATCTCTGAAACCCTTATAGACAAAGAGCTCCTCGAGTGACTCTTGACTCTGAAAAGAAACCATCACTAAAGTCCTTGAACAATATAGGTAAGGACCCTTACTACAAGCTAAAATTGAGAGAAAGGGATGAAAATTAGTGAATAAGAGAAACTGCAAAGTAAGGATGTGGATCTTCTCACATGAAAGGAAAGGCAATGTTTATGTGTTTGGGGTGCTACCTCCATATGCTTTCATGTCCAGAAAGCCTCAGCTCTAAGAAATGCCAAAAAATGACATTATTAGCCTCACTTGCAAAAAGAAAGTGTCCAAAATCCCTTACCTGGGGACAAAGATGGAGTTGTGAAGGAAGTTCTCAAATACTTTTCGGTACTCTGCTTCCTCTTTCTCGGCTTGCTTTTCTGCTTCTGTCTTGGGACATGCACAACAAGGTCCTTTTTCTCCCCCACAGCCCTCTGGCTTGGTGGGTTCAGTAGCTTCTTCTGTATCAATGGTCCCATCGGCGTATCTTCGAATTGGGACTTTATCTTAAAAGGAAAGAACAGAAGTGATTTGTTTCTTTTCTCTCCATACAAATATACCGAGAATCCATGTTTACCCATTCCCTCCTACTTGCTGCTATTCACACAAGAGTTGTGAAGCAGGGCACAGGCTTTAGCCCTTGTCAATAGAGAGCACTGGCAGGGAAGAGGCACAGGCTTCTCAACACAAGCACGTTCCTTCTCCTACCTTTGGAGCAGTAGTTGTGCCTGTAAAGGTAACTGTCCTGAGGTTGCTGCTGCCACCGTACGATGTAGTACGAGAGGTTGCCATTGGGAAGAGAGGGAGGGTTCCATTTCACAATCAGTTGGGATGAGGAATTGGATGCTGAAATAACATCCAAGGGAATGGATGGCACTGGAGGGGGAAAAAAAAGAAAGAAAAAAAGAAAAAAGGAAGGTTGGGTATTTAAATCTAGAGCTTTCCACAATGTATTTCAATTCAAGCTTTCAAAGTGATCCCCAATCCATTCTGACATCGAAATAAATACACAACCTTATTTCAAAGAAAGGCTTCCTACTCATGCCCAACTAGCAATGGTTATTAAGGGTTCAACCACAAGCATGTACAGTCCCAATCCAAAGCTGAACTTAAATTTACCTTTGCCAGTGGAACAAAGTCTGAAATCCTACCTCCTAAAAACTCCCATAATTCCCAATGAAAATAATGTCTGAACCACCACTCAGTTTAATAAAAATCTGAATGTTGCTTTCATAATTACTGAAACTTTCCAGCATTACATTCGTCACTCACACATAAATGTGATTTTTGTATTAACAACAGCACTTGCATATTCATATAATTAGCATACCTGCAACGTTACTAACTTTTTACCCAAGACCCCCAGGATCTCACCTGCAGCATTGGTTCGTATATACACAATTTCACTTTTTGCTCCATGAATATGATGGTTTTCCATCATTGTGAGGGTAACTGCCTTGACGTAGATGGCATATTGAGTCCAAGGTTTCAATCCCTGCAGTAGAATTCCAGGATTGTTCTCTTTGTTTGGTGGCAGGTCTACGTCAACCATGTTCCAGCTATTGGAGCCACATGCGTCTTGCCCATCGTACTCTGTCACGTTTTTGAATGGTCTGAAATTGTAAGAGAAAAAATAGTACAAAATATTGTCTCTGAAAAATTGTCATGCATTAGGAGACTGCCTCACTCCAATGTTGCTTAGTGAAACAAAGTTTACTTGGTGTCCACAGCAGAATAAAGCAGAAAAAAATTAGTATTTATTTCCAAGTGGCACACGAGCCAGAGTTAAGCTTTAGCTGGTCTTAACCTTCAGCCACTAGCAATAAGGGAATGCTCTCCAAGAAAACACTACATGTATCTTTTTTAACCCAAACCAGATGGTGAAATGCTTCAGACATATTTAGACTTTAGCTAGGCATATATGAAAGAAAAGCAACTCAAACCAGTTACTGATAATGCCTGAGCTATCTACCACGAAGAACCTAAGCTTCCATGACTGGCATGGACCAGCCCCTTTTATTTCCACACAATACAAACACAGCTATGTGATTATATAGTTCTAGTTTTCAGAAGCTGCAACACTGGTGCAAGAGAATATAAAGCACCATTCTTGTTATTCATTACTACTGACTCATCAGCACTAAGTTTATTACATCTCCAGTAACTGTCCCACTCCTTCATTACCAAGAGGTACTAATGAAGAAAACTACTGAAGTCAGATAATTTAAATAAGCCCAGAGCCTGAGTGGACAAGTCATCAAGGTGACAGGGCAAACTCCTGATATATGATGTTCTCTAGGCAGTACTATGACTAGAGAAGGCAAAGATCTTGGTAAACATGATATAACTTATGAGGAGTGGCCTGAGAACAGCCAAGCCATCCACCTCATTTCATTTATTTATTTATTTCCCCTCCAAATTTGGTACTTCCTTGTGGATTTGGGATCCATGTATTGGCTCCAGTCAAAACAATTCTCATCTCAAAGGAGGCTTGTGCTCCACCAACAAAAGAATTTGAATGAAAGTGGGAATTGAGGATGAAGTACGTGAGCTGGATGAGATATCCAACTGTCAGAACAGAACTGTCTGCTATCTCCTGGACTGTCCCGACCAGCCTCCGACGACAGCTACTTACGCTTCTTTGTAGTAAACAGTGAAGCTAATGAGATCTCGATAATCCGGAGGGCGATACCGTTCCCATGTCAGTTTAATCCGATTCTTGAGCGTAGTGTTGGAAACAAAGCGCAGAATGTGGCTTTCACCTGCAGTACAGAAGGACAGGACATGACAGTCTTTGCTTTTTCTTAGCTCTAAGTTCTAATTAGCCTTTCCTGTAGCTCCTGGGATACCATAGTGTACCAACCACCTTTGCCTCTGCAAAGCTTTGTGTTTCATCCTACATCTGATCACTTACAGGTGAGCAGTGAACCTGGCAGTTCATTCACAGTGAATGTGCTGGAGCCACTTGTTGTTATTTTTTCTGAAGCAGAATTTCTTTTAATGCAACACCAGAAAGCTCTTGAAAATTACTTCAGACTCTCCCTAAGCAAGGAATGGAAGCCCTCTTTACTCACAGGACTGGTTTAGAAAGACTAAATTCATCATCCAACTCCAATGCACGCACGGAGCAACAACTGGCCTCTGTGTTCTCACTTTCCAGGACAACTTTTGACAACTACAGGTTGCTTTTCTAGGGAACGAACAGGAGAGGACAAGAGAGTTTACATTCCTACTCATGAGAGGCTGGACCAAGAACTCCAAAACTCAGTTCATATACAGCATAGCCATTTGATGGCAGCAGCTTCCAGCTACTCTTCTGAACAGAGCTGGAAGGAAGCCGGCAGCTTGGAAATGAATGGCTTCCCACTACCAGCTCACTGGGCTTTCCAATCCAGAACAATATAGCATTTTAAAAACTTAATTCTTGGATGAAGAAATTGTGTTCTAAGTGTCAACTGTGAGTTAGTTCCTAATGTTCCACAGACGTCTCTGAAAATAAAGGGGTTTTCACCCTCATGTACACTGGCACTATTGGTGCTATCTTTTCAAAGGCAGTTTAGCTTTTGTTGATTCTTTTCCCCTTCTCCGTGTCAGAAAGCTTTCTGTAATGTTTTTTTCAAAAAACAGGCAGCGGCTGGCACTAGCCTCAGTGGTAGTAAGGACTGGCTGTGTGTCTGTAACTCCTCCAGGACTGCAAGCCTTTGCTCTATTGAATGTGCAAAGAATGGAGTGTGCTTACAACAAGGATCTGTGCCATCTGCATTTCTGCATCATGCCTAAAGAGACATTCAGCAGGCTACGTGTCCTAGCTTTGTAAACACCATCCAGAACAAGGGGACTTGACTTATACACAAGATGCATTTTAATTTACCCAGCTCCAAGAACACCACAAATACACCAAAGAAAAATCCTTGTCAGTTCAAGGAATTTGAGCATGAGGTCGAATTTCTAAGCATTCTGTTGTTTAATTCCTAGATGAGAGATTGCTTTTAAACGTGTTGGTTACACCTGGAGACCTGATGTGCAGACCAGCAAAGCCAAGACAGGACTTTCCAATTGCTTTGTTGCAGAATGCAACATTGAATGCAGAAAGACTGAAGTTTATAGGAACTAAACACTAAAAAAAAGTGTTCTGAATTCAAAAGCCAGTCATTTTAAAATAAAGCTCAAAAAACCCCAAAGTGTTTACAACATGCATTTCTAGCATCAAGGTGCAATATTCAGCAGGAACTGAAAAGAAGCTTGAATATCACTGAACCAGTCTGGTTTAGTGTCTACAAAATTGTTATTCAGCAGCCTCCTCAGTATCAAGACAGGGTAGATACCCGAGAAGAAAAATTCCTATCATGATGAACATTTGCAAAGAACACAGAGAAACTGCTGCTTGTTGCTCCTCACTGGATATACCAAGCCAGTAGATTTTCTCTCTCATTTCCCAGTCCCCACTGTTAGACGCTGCTACTATCACAAAAAAAAGGTATTTGGAAAGCAGTCGCCTTCATCAAATAGTTTTTTCCAGATGAGATAGTGACTATGTGACCACAATTTTCCACCCAAGTGAGCACACTTTCAAAGCAACACTTCAAGAAGTGCACCAGTAGAACAAGCCTACTGTAATTCCTAAACTCTAAATATTGCAATGGCCAGCAACACGGTAGCGTGTGGGTTGGTTTGGGCTTTTTTTGTGACACCCCCCCATGCAGTCTGCCTCGAGGTTTTTTTGTCTGATTACTTACAAGAGGCTCTCTCCCCATTGTTCCTTGGATTTATATCTCCTTTGCTCTGTCGTCCCTTGGTTCCTGAAACTTCCTCCATACGGTAAATCTCAGAAACACACAGCTTAGGATTAAATGCAAAGTACATCTTCCCCTCCTTGATGGTCAAGTTATGGTGGTTCCAGTCCCACAGCTGCTGCAGATTGTGGTTGTCAAGCACGTAAAAGGAATAATTCCTAGAAGAAAAAATTTGCAGGAAAAATATTAGTTTAATTCATAGCCAATTCCAGCCAAGAACATGTTAACATAAAAAAACTTTAGAACACTGTTTCCTCTTATTACTTTAAGTTGGTGTTCAGCAGAGTAAAGGATTTTCTTCTCTCCCATGGAGCAAGTTTTCCCTGAATGCTCACTTTGGTGAGAGGGCAGGGAAAGGACTGGAACACAGGACTCCAAGGCTGACATCACACCATATAAAGCCCACTGCAACATGTGCTTTAATAATGGTATAGAAGTTGCTATGAGGGATATAAACTCACATCCTCTGAACACGAGTCCCTGCACTGGATCTTCTGTTTTGTGGCAATAACCTTATGTAGCTTACATGGGGAAAAGCACAGTGCAGTTCTGGCTGCACAATTTTAGCTACTGTCCCAGTAAAGACTAGTACAATGCACTGTGCCCAGTATAGCTGCACCTGTACAGCAAAGCCTTACAGAAATCAGTTGCACTGACTGCACAGCACAGGATCCACACTTCAAAGTACAGAACTAACACCACAAGCAGCAGCAAATGCTGATCTACCAAGCAGATCCCTGAAGAGGCCAAAGTCTGCTCTCTTGAAGTCCAAGGCAGTGAGAGCTTGCTGTGCACCCTCCTCACTGCCCTAAGGATCTTGTACTCCACAACTTCATGGTCACTGCGGCCAAGGCTGCCCTTGAGCTTCACATTCCCCACCAGCTCCTCCTTCTTGGCAAAAGCAAGGTCCAGCACAGCACCTCTCTTTGTTGGCTCCTCTATCACTTGGAGAAGACAGTTATTATCAATGCATTCCAGAACCTCCTGGATTGAGATGCCCTGCTGTGTTGTCTCTCCAACAGACAGAAGGATGGTTCAAGTCCCCCATGAGGACCAAGGCTTGTGAAAGGAAGGCTGCTCTGTCTCCAGAGGGCCTCATCCACTCTGTCTTCCTGACCAGGTGGCCTGTAGCAGACCCCCACTACAATATCACCTGTCCCTGCCCTCCCTTTAATCCTGACCCATAAGATCTCAGTTGGCTCTTCACCCATCCCCATGTGGACCTCCAAGCTCTCCAGCTGCTGACATATAGGGCAACACCCCCAGCTCATCACCCCTGCCTGTCCTTCCTAGAGCCTATATCCTTCCACTCCAACACTCCAGTCACAGAAGCCATCCCACCACATCTCTGTGATGCCAGTAAGATCACAGTGCTGCAGGTGTGTGGACGTCTCCAACTCTTCTTGTTTATTCCCCATGCTACATGCACGATGAACCCAAATCAAACCAACCCATCATGGCAGCATTTATTATGCTCCTGGGGAGAGTCCCACCAATGTTAACTACATCAACATAAAATCCATTACTAACACAAAGAAGCCTTGCAACCTCTGCAAGCTATTCTGCATTGTAAGCCCACGTCAATGATCCCACCACATCCTTTCTACAAATCCTTGTAACTAGTCATAGTGTCTGCAGGGTAGCATGGCAGACTGACCATGGTGCTCATAAGCAGCTGACATACTGTTCATGTAGGGTTTTCCTTCAAGTACTCCATTTAAACTTTAGTGTTAATTCCTCCCTCACTGAAAATGGCACATTCTGGTTGCAATTTGTGCAGCCCACAGCTGCAGTTTCTTGCAACTTACCAAAATACTGAGTGCATTTTTAGAACAATGTGAAAGAGAAGTGATTTCTCCATTCTCCAATTGTCTGCTAATTATCCAGGACTTGATTGCTGATGAAGTCAAGATACCTGGTACCACTTGAGACAGATGTTGAGAAGAATGTGCTCGGCTGACACAGGAGCACATAGGTGTTTGTGCTTTAAATGCATCTTTCCAGCAGGGACCAAGGATACTAAACTGCACGTGGGGCTTGACAGCCACCACCAAAACCCGTGTCTGAGTTTTTTATTAGTCTGTTAGAGATGACTAAAATCCCTTCAGCTCCCCGTGCATACCTGAAGAGGTGACACTCTGCCATAATTAGCTGCATGGTTAAGTGATGGCAACTAAGCTTTTCAGGAAAGACCCAAAAAGCTGGACTCGGGTTGAACACAACAGAGGTGTGGTTCCACAACTACAGAAACCATCTTAAATATTTAATAACAGCCTGGCCTGTCTCCTGCTCACAACTGGGGCAATTACTCTTTAGACACTAGATGTAATTCTTTTATTGAAGCAATGTGGCTAAGCTTTCAAGAGCGTGACTAAATGAGGCAAATTAAGCACAGACTGGTGCTTTACACCACTGCACGGTGACTGAGCCAGGGTTGGGAGTTCCTGCAGCTCGTATGGTAAAGCCATCTGCACAAGTTTGAGCAGCCACCTGAAGCAAGGCAAACAGGTCCAAAGGGTTTGTATATACCCTGAAAGTAGAACTTTGTGGAAGTTCTTCCAGCACCATTCAAAGCACTGGGGAAACCACGTTTGGAGGGTTATAGAGTTTCAGTCACAGGAGAGGTACGGCGCTGCATGGCTTGAAAGGTGGAGCAGAGGGCAACCAGAGTGCACTTAGGGCTTAGGTTATAAATAAAGTTATAAATAAAGATTATATCAGACTTGGGCTCTAACAGCTGTGGAAAAAATCAGCATGCCAAGGAAGATAGCATGGCAATAATAAAAGATTCACTGTAGGAAAACAAAGCGCTGCCAATCAAACCCTGGAGACAGTAACTAAGGGAAAGACTGGAGACTATGGCCTGAAGGACAGGCTAAAAAACTGAACAGGAGCAGAAGGCACATCTGGTCCCAGGCTTGCCATAAAAAGCCTCAAGGCAACCTGCATAACCCATCATACCCAAAGGAGAGAATTGCCCCTACATGATGTGGATCCTCAGCTGCAGATTATTGACTGCATACACGAAAACCCACTTCACGCTGCAGCTCTGTACGTTCACCTGCTGTAAAGCTACAGGGCAGAACGTGAGATCCAAACCAAAAGGAGATGGGGCTGATGAAAACTGTTTCAACAAACTTTCAATCACCCTTTATCGGGCTCTGTAGCAGCAGTGTACAGGACACAGAAAGCTCCTGAAAGGGGTAATGACCAGGTAAGTATACTGATTATGTTAAGCAAGGCACGAGCCATAAAGGCAAGTGATTTGCACCAAAAAGGGGATGAGAACTGGCAGAGGACTGCGAGTGAGAGCAGTGGATGAAATGGCTACAGATGGCTACCAGGCAGCAGAGGTCTATGGCAGTTTGACTACCCTGGGACAAGAGAAGTAATCCTGCAGGGTGTACAGAAGATGCTCGTGTCTCCGTGCTAAGGTGACAAGAAAGAGAAAATCCCACTAGGCCAGATGGCTGGGACATGAACAAGTAAGAGAGATGAGAAAAGGAAACCCCTTATTGCTCTACATACAGTAAGAGTGCCTCACATTGGCTAGAAATTTTCTATTAATGTAGCAGCTGTATCACAGTGTGACCCTGATTCCTGATAAGGGCCTGGCAACATCAAACACAGACACCACCACGACAGAACGATAAGGAGGACAATACATCCCTCTTTAAAGAAGTTTGTTCTTCTGCCTTTCCCTATAAGCCTGAACTTTATAAAANGAGTGCCTCACATTGGCTACAAATTTTCTATTAATGTAGCAGCTGTATCACAGTGTGACCCTGATTCCTGATAAGGGCCTGACAACATCAAACACACACAGACACCACCACGGCAGAGAACGATAAGGAGGACAATACGTCCCTCTTTAAAGAAGTTTCTTCTTCTGCCTTTCCCTGTAAGCCTGAACTTTATAAATTTTCCAAAGCATTCCTAATGCTTTAGTAATACTGGTATATTGTTTTGCTTGTGTTTGCCCACAAGGACTTCAATATAGCCCCAAGAAGGTTATTAACAGAATATCTGCCTCTAATACTTAGTCAGGCCTTGATAATGTAAACGGTAAACAAGTTAGAAACAGCTGATGTTGGCCACAAACTGCATCTCCACAGGCTAATACATGGGTAGGAAACTAGGGGCTTTTATACTAAGCCATGGATTTGGAAGTAATGCACCTTAATAGTTACTAAAGTTCAGTGTTTTCTTTTCCAGTTCAAAAAGGTAAATTGATGAGTTTCTCAACCTCCCAGCTAAATCCAGCCTCACACCTCAGCTTGCAAACTCCTCAACCCACTCTTTGAAACTTCACTTACACACGGGCAGCTGATAAAAGTGTTTTTCAGACTCTCCTTCCACAGAAACAGAGCTGAGGAGCACTCCCCCATGGGAGCCTGCCACTGCAGATGTGCTCACCACCAGCCCAGAGGGTGGTGTTCATTCCTAAAACACACTCACCCATGGGGTGACTGCTTTGTTGAAATGTTGTGGCTCAAACAAGCCTTATTCTCTCCTGAAGACTGTCTGAAGTCACCATAATCTGACTATAATGATCCCAGCAAAACAAACTGTAAAGTCTTCAGCGAGGAGCCATCCAGCAGGTGAAGATCCTGTTCACACCTTCCAACAAGCTGACAGCTACTGATGCCTCTGCTCCAACACCATGTTAAAAACAGGGGTGCTTGTGTGTATTTTGTTTACAGAGACTGTCCCAAATTTGCTGCAGAAGTTGAAAAACAATGTCAGCAGCCAGTCAGTGCCACAACAGGAGCTCTTTGTCAGTCACCATCTCCTTGCTTCCTCCCAAAGGCCACAAATTGCTCATTTTCCAGGTACCCAACCTGGAGATGCTTTGAGAAGTGCTGCCCCACATGCTGTCCATCAACACAGCAGCTGCAGTCGATGACAGCAACGACCACACAGCACCCCAGCAGAGGACAGAGATGCCCAGCACAGTGAGTGCCAGACTAGGAATCAAAACTCTGCAACAGACACCGAGATCCCTCCAGCACATCTCCATTCCAGTTTCCCTATTTGCAAACAGATTTATTTTTTTTCTTGCCACAGGAGTGCATTCACTATTGACATGGGGTTGAAAAGAGGCAACGAATACTCTGAAAACAAAGAAAATTTTCTCTATACTTTCAATTTTCTATGATAACCAAGGCAAGCACAGGCAACTGACTAAAGACAGAAGAAATGCTGACGTACTGTTTTATTAGTCCAGTTCAATAAAGAAAAGGGGCAATGGTGGTGGGGTCACTCCTGTAATGAACAACCTGAAGTTAACCTCCCTCTCACCCCCTAAGGCAATGCTGGCACAAACAGCTATTATTCCAACAGCCCGGTACTTCCCAGGTTAAGACCCCACTCCCTGTTGTTCATAACTCTGCCAAGGTAATTGTTGAAGCTCAGTCCTTCCTTGCAGGTGCCCACTTTCATTTAAGTATTTTTGGAAATGTATTTAGACTGTGGTATTGTGTAAATTATGCCAGCCTTCTTCCAAGCAAAGAGACTGCCCCTGATTCAAAGTATTTAACTGCAGTCATTTCCTAGCATAAATTTTACCACAAGTAGCTCTTTGACTGTATTTTACCTCCTCCACTCGGCCCTGTTTTCCTCTTCAAAGCTGCACCTATTTACTTCTCTGTTTGGGAAACTGATTTATAAACTTGCCATTCCACTTCATATCAGCTCTGCTTGCTGATGTACAAGGTACCATAAACATAATTACTGCTTCAAACACAAACTCAAAGAGAGCAAGGGAGAGAGGGGAAGGGAAATCGATAACTGGAGTATCTGGGAGAGCACGCCACGCTGTAAGTGGGCTGAATGAGCCTTGTGCTTTGCAAGGGGCAAGCCTCGAGGATTTGCAATTAGAAACGAGCTCTTCCGTAGAGCCAGTGTTCTAACTGAAAAAGCCAGCGAGCTTTTCAAGTGCAGGGTGAAGAGCTGCCCTTTAACTCACTCTGTCAGATGGTGGAATTTTAAGAATTTAAGGCTGACCAAAGACTAGCCTGAGAGAAAGAGGGGAGGTTGGGAAGAACCCCTCATGCTGTAACTTTATCTTGTCGGGGTAGATAAACCAGATACAAGCAACCTTTCCCGTGAC
This sequence comes from Chloroceryle aenea, assembly GCA_013399075.1. Classification (NCBI taxonomy): domain Eukaryota; kingdom Metazoa; phylum Chordata; class Aves; order Coraciiformes; family Cerylidae; genus Chloroceryle; species Chloroceryle aenea. The sequence goes on along the minus strand of VWZY01010551.1, from coordinate 139,065 downwards.
CCTCCCACTACCCTTTCTTATATGTTTTCCCCAAATTCTTCATTTAATAGTTCTGTCAGGACTGAGGGAGACTTATTTCTCCCAGAGAACACTCATTTAAACTTGTGATAGCTATGTGATTTAGGAAGAGAAAGGCAGCTTGCTGAAGGACCATCACCAGCACTGCAAGTCCTGCAGAGATGAACACACTTGTCTCACTGTTACCATCACAGGCAAAGTGTCACAAATTGTGTAGTCATGGAATTCCTATGTAACCCACAGCAAACATTTCAAGGGATCTGCTTTTCCTGACCAGTCTTTTTCCTGCTCAATACATAATTAATTTAATGTTAACATTTCAGCATTTTGATAAGTTGTGAACAATGGCAGCTTGCAATCTATGCTGCACTATCTGGGTGAATTCCAGTGGCACTTCCTGGTTAGTAAAGTTCAGGTTTCCTTTCAGCTGATATTCTCCATAAAACTCTGCTAAGAGCCAACAGCAAAGAACAGCAAGGAAATCCAGTTCTTTTCCAAGATGTTTTTTTTCTCAAATAGTGCAAAAAGAACAAAGACATTTTATCAATATAAAGAATCTCCCTAGAAAAACCTGAAGTCAAACTCAGCAGTGAAGTTACCATAAAGATACTTGTAACATAATTTAATATGCTGATTTGAATAGCAATCCAAATGAGCAGTGACTGTGCCGTGGTGTTCATTAGGAGAAAACCACTGCATATTAGTGGAAGAGAAGATTCTATAAATGGTATGTTTATTAGGAGACAGATTCTCTGTGGCTTTCTATTAAAGTGAAAGTGCATCTACAAGTATCTGAACACTTACCCATCCACCTGTTCCTCTCCCAGGATATACCGCAGGTTCTTCAAGAAAGACAGGGAGACCAAGGCATGGGAATGGCGAATCTTCACGTAGCCTGTCACTGTCTCAATCAGCCCCATGAAATTCTCCAGTTCCGAGGCGATGTTATCTACAGTAAGGAAAATGTCATGTGAGCACTGCAGCATTCACAGCTTTAGTCCCTGTTCTGCTTAATGCGCTATTAGCTCAGCAAAAGAAAATGGTTTGGTTTTGTTGTTTTTGAGAATGAGAGACACAGGTATTCCAGCCCCAGTAACAGTGGCCTGTGGGGAGAGCAGGTTACAGGGCAACATCAAACCACAGAGCAACTGTGGAAAACCAGTCCTGCTTTTCCATACTGGTAAACTTGCTTTTTCCATGGGCACTGCACTCTGAAGCCAGCACCAAATGTTGAGCCAGCATTCTGGCAGGGATGAAGAGACCCTTGTGTAAATGTCCACATCCATGAGACTGGAACTGCTCTTCAGCTCCACAGCAAAGCTCAGGCAGAAAGCTCCAGTGAAAACAGACAACAAGACTGAAGATGAAGAGGTGGAAGTGTGCTGCTGCTCTTCTCTGGGGCATAAAGCATTGCTTTCAGTGCCCTAAAAAGCTCTGGGTACAAAACTGAGAACTCCTGATGAAACAGCAAAGATAAAACCCCATGGATGTCCTCGTGCCATGAAGCAAGTTCCATATAGCTCACTGAAGATGATTTTCTCTAATAAACTATTAAAAAAACTGGAAAGCAAGCTCTGCTCTTCAGTACTGCCCCCTCCCTAGGAACTGCACTGCCCCTGCCTAGGTCTGCAGCATTCCATCAAGCCCCAGCTTTGCAGTGCTTACCTCCATCAATCCCTGCCCCATGTCCACTGCCCAGTGTCATTATCCTGCCAAGTTACACTGCAGTTGCAAGGGGAAGCAGGATGGGAGCAGCTGCTACAAGGTGTCAACAAACCCAAGTCCTAACAGATGGCTGGGAAGCCCAGTTACCAAACACCAATAGCCCGTTCCCATTCCAAGTAAACTGGGAGGAAGCAGATGCTCTTCAGCGCTCAAAGATAATACTTACAAAATAAGAACACCCACACTTGTCCCAGGTAACTGGAACATCTGCCATAAGGGAGACTCTACCTCTAACAGTGAGACTATGAGTGAAACAATCCACATGCTGCTGTTTCTAAACCCTGAAGTTTTCATTCAGCTGGAGGAAAGGAATCAAATGTATCTCAATCTTACAATCTTATTCATGAAACCAAAAGGGACCTTCCAAAGGGAGATGCATTTCCAATAAAAACCTAACAGCGATTTTTACTCTGCTTTTAAGAGCTCATCAACTGTCAACACTTCCCTGGCTGATGAATCACTGCTCTGACAAATTCAATCCAGAGCTTGTTCAAGACATGCGACAAAGGTGGCCAGCTCACTAATGATGACCATCCAGAGGCGCAGTGGGAAGCTTTATACAAGCTCTCAGCATCCTGGATTCCCTATTTCAGCAAGAAACCACGCCTTGCCTTGAGAAGTGAGGATATACAGTCATACAATGGCATGCCTTACTTGCAGACAAGTTATTTACCTCCTCTGATTCAACTATTTTCAACTTTTCCACCTTCTCGGGCCTTTATTATTCCTTTGGGACTACTGTTTATTTCACTGCCTAATCCTGGTTTGCTGTCCTGCCAAAAAGCTAACAAAAACACCACCTTTGACTGCCTTTCAACTTGGGTCGCTGAATACCTGTTCCACCCACACAGTGGAGAATGGACAGGGGACCAGATCAAACAGGAGCACTGCCATGAACTGGAAAGCAAATAGTCTGCTGTGTTTTTAATGTTCTTATCATTATGCTGATGGACAAAAGGAAAAATATTAAAAGCAGCCTTATCAGAGGGTTCATAAAGAGAGAGCAATCACTTACTTCCACGACGGATGTTAATCAGCAGATTTCCCTTGAGAATTGTGCATCCCTGCAACATTTGTGCTGACGTGACAGAGTCAATGGTCTTTGTTTTCTCATCCTCACAAATTTTGGGGCAAGGCCCTTCACATGGACTGCAGAACATGCTGTTAGAAAAGAAAGAGAGACTGAAAATAAGCAAGAATATGCAATTCTGAGTCTACAGACTGCTCTGAGTTACATTTTAAAAGACATTTCCCTCTATAGGGACTGATACTCACTGTCTGCGAGCTTCTGAAAGGCTTCCTGGTTCTTCCAAAGACAAGGGCACTTCAGGTAAAACCCAATGCCTTTGCATCTGTGCACTCTAACTTAATTATACCCAGGAAGACCACCCTCCTCATTTATTCAGACAGCTCAGAGTGCTGTGAAGTTTCATGTTAATCCAGGCCCAACATCCAAAACCAGAACAGCCAGGAACAGGAGATGGGAAAATACTGGACAAGTTCTTATAAAGTTGTTTGTTTCCATGACCTTAAAGCAATATTTGAAGCTCAACACTAGGGAATTTCATGCTCCTGGCTGTTTTAACTTGTGAAAGACAACTATGGGAGCATACAGTCATGAGTGATGTGGAGAAAGCGAGTGCTGCATTAGTCACTATTTCTTATAGCAAATATAAACCAACAGAAGGATGCATCTTGATGGGAGGCAAAATTAATTTCCAGCTGGAACTGAGGCAGGCCAGAAGTCTAAGCAGGTTCAGAATGGACTGCACAGACAGAAAGAGGTCCACCAGTGACTAAAACACCAAGACAGCCATAGTCCTAACTCAGAAACCAGAACTCAGAACTGGAAGGGAACACTGAAGCTCAGGCTCACTTCTGCTTCTTACACTCACAAGCATTCATAAGCATTTTTACTCAAGGAACAAGAACTCAGTCTGGGCAGCCTTTGGTTACAGCAGCTTTTTTTGAAGGCTCCATGTTGTAGTCCCTGCAAATGCATCTCAAAACTGAGCACTCCACGCATGCACAAAACACACCCCCTGATCACTCCTCCTGATGTCTTTCACGATAAAAGATCATTTTTAATTTTCAGCTTATTCTAGCACCTTACTTGCTATTTCATTACCACTTACTCCACCGTAACACTTTAGAGGGATTCTTCTGACGTCCTTCAGAAGAATCAGTGGCAACTGACAACACACAGGACCACACACAATCAAACCCTTCAGTGGCGAGTTAGCCAAGCAAACCATTACTAGGAAGTCCTGCAATTCCCTATTAAAAGTTCTCCTTTCTACCTGATGTCATCTGCAGCACAAGCTGCCACAAACGAGGGGGTGGAATAATCCTCACATATCTACCCCAACGGACTTTCCAGAAGCTGTGTTACCTTTGGCTCCCATTGCGTATGAATCCGGAGGGGCACTCTGCCATGCACTCATCGTTGTGAATCACAAACCTCTCGTATTCACTCGTTTCAGTGGCGGGGACTTTGGAGCAAAACTCTTTCGTGACGCAGCGCCAGCCCTCGAACTTGTACGTGTTGGGAGGGCAGGTGGGCAGGCAGACTCCTTCGTAGTAGTAATTGCGGCAGGCGACGCAAGCGGTGTTGTTGTCGGGTGCCGTGCAGCTCCCCAGGCATTCGGGATGGCAACACTCGTTTTGGTCTGTACAAGCTCGCTTGCCACATGAGCTGGGGCACACTGCAAGACAGAAAGCAAAGTAACATGAAAAAGAGCTCTTGGACAACGTGAACGGTGTGGAAGAAAAAACCCTTATCCCTACAACGCTGTGCTTTTATCCCCAGGGCTCGGAAATACCTCTGCAAAAGAACCAGCTCCTGTAAAACTGACAAATGAGATTCTCTTTTTGTCAGATCACATTTATAACATGAACCAATTAAATAATGAGAACTGCTGAAAGTGAAATCAACATAAAGATAATAGAAACAGGCACCTATCCCATACCCCTGGTACTACAGGGTTTTGGTTGGCTTTTTTTTTTAAGACTGCTGACTTACTGTCTTTCTAAGCATTTCTTGTCTTTCCTACTTGTACTTCAAATTGGTCCTTCACTGGTAAGAAAACAAGCTTCCTTAAACAACCTAATTACACTTGTACAATAAAGCACTGCTTTACTGTAGCACACATGCTTAGGTTGACCCCAGTGTAGCATCCCAGCATTGCTTATGTATGCAAAATGAGGTTTAATAAACTACAGATGGTAGACATCAAATACTGTGGAATCACAGAGCCACTATTTCCCCCTGAAGAGCATTACAGAGTTCTGCCTTATCCCCAAATTCTGGGTTCAGAGAACAATATATGAAAGATTTGGGGGGGGGGAAGGGGGTGCAAATTTACAGAGACATTTGTTTTATGTGAAAGCTTTGCAGCTTGGAAGACACGAACACAGAGCAGAATTGTCAGCAGACAAGCTCACCACTGTTACATCAAAAGAAGTGACAGCATTATATTTATGTAACAACAACATTTTGATTAGGGTGCTGTATGGCCTTTTGGCCACGCGAGTTGTGTGCCAGAGGCTCTGTAAACAAACACAGACAGGAAATCTGGTTTGCATTAAGTAACTGATTTCCACTTTCTAACTTAGCCAAATCACAGTACCAAAACCAATGGCACAGACCAAAATTTCGGTAGTACAACTACAGCAAAATCCAGGCAAAGCACCACGAGACAGTTAAGCTGAATGATCTGAGCAACAAGCACATAACCAGCAAAGAAGTTAATATTCCAAAATGAAGACAGAAGCAGCAGAGCCCAGCCTGTAGAAAAGACAATGTTTATGAAACCGTAACAGTTCCACAGAAGTTCCTCAGTGCAATTAATCTTTCAGTTTGCAACTACAGCATTGCTTTAATGCAGGACTAAACACCCTAAAATCTTGATGCCCTCCTCTTCCCGTTGGCTTTCCCGTATGTTTTGCAGTGCTACTGAGCAGAGCACCACAGCTGAGACCCAGAACCAGAAGCATGACAGTGCTATGAAGCAATACTGTTTTAAAAAGAAAAATGAGAAGAAAAGGAAATGGAAAAGGAACAACTGTTCATAGCTCTGCAACTGGATCTACACATCCTCTGTCAGGCTTTTCTGCCAGCCTTAAGTTAGTGTCCAGCTTGAAAAGGACTGGTAAAACTGCCATTGGTGAATTTCTTATCAGTATGATTCTCTACTGGTCATGGGTAGTTCTATGTACTCTGTTTTGTTTAAAGCATCTGCGTACAAAGCTGGGTTCTCCTTGCACAATTAAGGCTAAGAAAGGCTTTGTGGAGGAAATTCCACCTGCAGGTACCCCCCAGGTAACCTGAGGGCATTAGTGGTATCTCCCCTACATGAGCAGGTGGCTGTGAAGCACCCCCAGCAGCGCTGTCACTTGCACACAGGTAGCCACGCACCATCAACACAAGAAGCCAGCTTTCAAGGCAGCCTGGGTACACTGAACTGAATGCAGCAGGTCTACTGCGTGAGAAGGTACTCTCAAAGCTGCCCAAGAGCTCATCTGTCTCTTCCAAATAGAAAAAACCCTCACACATTATTTAACCCTTCAGCCCTTTCCTTGCACACACTGCTATCACACCCCACAGCTGGGCTGCTCTGCTCTGCACCTTTACACATTTTTTTCCATGAAAAACCAGGCAGAAAAGTAGAAGGGGAGTGGAGAGATGAGACTGAGAGGAGGTGGGAGCACAAGAATGGCTGATGCTTGCCCAGGTAGCACAAATATCACACACAGGACAAAAGAAAATTTTTACAGAGCTAGTTACTTGTAAGACTACTGAGAGCAGGAATGCAGAGAGAATCTCTGCTAAATAATGCACTGTAGAAAGATGTTGGACTTTTTCTTGAGAAGGAGAAAAAACAACCAACCAACAAAAAAAACCCCAACAAAACAAAAACAAACAAAAAACCCAAACAAACAAAACCAAACCAAACCCAACACAACATCCACACCAAAACCAAACCAAACCCAACACAACATCCACACCAAAACCAAACCAAACCCAACACAACATCCACACCAAAACCAAACCAAACCCAACACAACATCCACACCAAAACCAAACCAAACCCAACACAACATACACACCAAAACCCTTACGCAAAATTGAACAAGCACACAGACATATATTCTTTTTTTGGATGGCAACCTTCCCAAGTGCAGGGGAGTTAAGTCTGCCCAGATGCCACCTCAGTAGGGCATCAGAAAGTGCCTCTCACCTTAAGGGACACAGTACTCCTTGATTTTGTGATTACTAAGGGATTAAAAAAAGAAATCATAAAAATCAGCGTGTCTTGCTAGCAGATGGACTGCTGTTCTGAGTGGGTGCCAGCACTCAAGATATCGTGTGGTAGCTACATTTCCAGTTCAAAGCCCTACTAAGAAAAAAAAAAAACCACCACACATAGACCCCATACTTCCACGATATCCACTACCAGATGTATTGATTAACTCTGTATTTCAGCAAATTGTCTAGATGAAAACAAAGAAAAACCAAACGCCCATACATTAACTCTTCAGATAAATACAGTAGAAAAAGATCTGAATTCATTTTATTCTTGGGAAAGACACTTGTATTCCCTTAATGCCTCTGCCATTCATGAACAGTCTGCTATATAAATAGGATTCCCTGCATCTCCTGGTAAATCTGCTGAGTCTCGTCTACAGAAATATAAATTGAAGCACAGGAGGAGACACAAGTTCACATGAAAAAGGCAATCTGTGAAACAGGTTTTCAAAACTACATTAATATTTTAATCACAGTAATATTTTGATCACAACCATTTTAACAAGAACCCCTGAAAACTTTTTAAAGATCATTTTTTAAAAGCTCAGCAACCTCACTTTTCTCTCAGTCCTATTTTTTGCTTGTTCTTGCTAACGTTGGCATAGTTTTCAGCCTGGAGACAATATGGGTATCCTGTTTCTTTGAAGAGGCAGAAGAAAACCTCTCTGCATGTGCAGGATATATTATGAAAACCAGAAAGTCTTACCTGCCTTATGTGTCAGTCCCCCCCATGATAAATATCTTACAATCGAGCCCCTTCTGTCCTCCTACCACCCTCCCAAGCTGTGCCACTCGGGCTGCTAGATTCACACCAAAACATCTAAAATACAAGTTCCAAAATATTTTTGCCAAGAAAAACCAAGAAATACACTCAATAACTTGTTTACTTTCGTCCGCAAGAACATTAGACAGACAAACATAAGCAAACAGTGGGCTGACATTTGGGGACAGAATTTATCAGCCAGGTACAACAGTGCCTTGGATCATGAAAAACTGATGACTGTGTACAAAAAAAACCCCAAAACCCAAACAAATCCTTGCTGACAAGCACAAGGGCAAAAAATGCGTAATTGTCATCACATGGAGCTACCAAGATAAAAATTTCAGAGACAGAGACCTTGGAGGACAGCCACGGAAGAAGGAAGTCAAAGGAAGACCTGGAAAAGGGCAGACCTTTAAAGCAGCTTCGTGACTTTATTAAGAGATGATGGAGGTTTGACCCGACCAGAGCACCTAGTCCCTGAATAAAGTGCTGAATAACCATCAGATCTTCAGAGAAGGATATTACAAGAGTAGCAATAGCCCAAAATCAAATTTACTGGAGCAAAGCCAACAGGAGTAGTGTCTTTGACCATCCATGCTTCACCTCCTCTCCGATTTCTGACAAGACTTCCTCATCAGCTAAATCCAGGAGATCTTCCAAATACGATTAAGATGCTATGATCACTCACAAAAAAAAAAGGCAAAATATTTCATTCCCAAATGCCCACTTACTGAGCAAATCAGATTCAGATCTGACATACAGATACTTTAAATGCAAATAGCTTACAAACAAGAGGAGCTGCAAGAGAATCTGACTCAGAGACTTATTATTCTCAATTAAAATCCCCAAGATGCTAAACCAAAATTGCAAACACAAAGCAAGGTTGGGAAATCCTCACACACAACTCTCCACAAAAAGCCAGAAACAAATCATCTCTCTCTGTATTTACGGCGGTTGCTTTTTGGACAGCCTCATGCTGAGGAGGTGGTAGTAAGTTTGTCTGACATCTAATACCTCCCTGATATTTGTAGCCTGCACAAAGCTAAAGCTCGCTGCAAAAACTCTGCGTTGACATCGTGGCCATTGTACAGCTTGGACAGACACAGCCTTCTTATCGTCTCCAAGACGCCATGAGTTCAGCAAGGCTGAAACCGAAAAAAATCAGGTGAATAAACAATCAGTCAGAGGGAGTGAAAATGCAGCCAGAAGAGGAAGACTTCTGGCAAGCGGAGGCACTGGCCTCTGCCAAGGGTGGCACCATGCCAGTCACATGCGGGCGAGTAAAAGGTTGCCAAGTGTGGGATAAATATTTTTTTAAAGATTCTTTCTCTCCTTGTAAAACGATATTTGATCCTTCCTTTTTTATACTGTTTCTGCTTTTTAGAGCATCCTTCGCATAAAATAATGTCTCAGATAGAAAAGGGGGGCTAAAAAGCCTAGTTTTGAGCAGAAACCAGAGGAGGAAGGGAGTGTTTTCTCCTAGCCAACTACTGAAAAAATTAGCTGTCTAATTTTATCCACAAAGACAGAAAAAAACCCCAAAAAATAAACCACATCATTTTTGGAATATTAATCCCCCTACATGACAGAATTTTAAAAATATTGCATTTTAATGGTCTAAACTTTGGTACAGACTTTCAAATAGTCGATTTCAAACGCTCAAGCAGCCTATACAAGACCTGATTTCTTTTGCCCAGCAAGCTATGAGAATAGAGAGACATTACTCAGAAAATCCAGCTCCAGTGATTCATGGTCAGGACAGGAATCAAGTGACTACAGAATAAAGGCTGCAATAAGGAAATTCACTCTTAAATACATGTGGTAACGTGTTCAGATCACAGAAATGGGTACAAGTGATCTCCAAAGACCTGCAAGAGCCACTTAGAGCAGTTGCATACATTTTTTATATCGATACAGAAAGAAGTATTAACAACATGGTGACAATGGTTCGGTTTCTGTCTTTTCTGTTTCCTCCAGCTCTCTAAATTGGTTATTTCAAAAACAACCTGAAAGGAAAAGTGAAAATCCTGAAGGAAAAATAAAAAGCTGCTGCCATATCAAACTGCCTTCTAGTGGTAAAGGCATAAAGTTGGGCAGATTTTTTTAATTAACTGTGATCTCAAAGGTTCACTTCAACACAGCACTGATATTAGAATATGAAAGTGATCATCTCCTTCTTCTTTAAGCCACTACAATGTACACACTCATGCCCACCAGTCAAGTATTTGGTTAGGTCCATACAAACTTACGCCAAGAAGCAAGAAAAGGGCATTAAGTCTGAAGCCATCAAGCCACACCTCACTCGAGGTCATTTTCACTAGTCATGTGTTTCCATGTTTATATTCTAGTCATTACCAGCCCATTTTTATCTGGCAGACCTTTCCAAGGATCTTGAAATTATTCTGCAGTTGTTCTGTGAATTATTTTCTTCCCACTATACAAATCCAGCTGAAGTTTAACTACATCTGGTTGGCTTTCACACAAAGGTTTTTGGTCTCTCGCTTCTTGGCGTTTCAGTTTGTCACAGACGTTGTACGTCACATCCCCTAAGTGAAGGAGTAAGTGTGAGGAAGCATCCAGAACCTCAAAATAACCTCAAAGGATTTTCCCAACCTTACATCAGCCCATAGCTGCTCAGTTTTAATCATAGGAAAGACTGATAAAGGAATCTACTCTCGCATCCCCTTCCTCGGGATTTTACGGCTGAGAAACACCACCATGTTAAATGGCTGTACAGCCAGTCGTGCAGCAGTTAGCCAACTGCTCAGATGGAAGCACCTGTAGATGATTCAAAAGCAAAGGAAGTGGAAGAAAGGAGCAAAGACAGGTTAGGAGAAGAAAGCCCAGCACCACTCAGCACCTGGAGACTCTCAGATGCGGTAAGGTCTACGAAACAGAGAGGGAACATTCATCATTCAGTGAAACACGCTTTGCAGGAATACACTGTTGTGGTGAGGTATTTGATGCCCTCCAGGTTTACAGCTATTTTCTTCAACATTACTACTTTCCCTTCCCTTCAGAACAGTTTTAGCACATAAAGCACGTCAGACGAGCGCACGCACCCTGGCACAGCCCCGAGGAGCCTGAGGCCCACGGCATGGTTTGTAATCCTTCAAACACACAAATGCCTCGGCATAATCTATCTGTAGCTCTTCTTCCCAGATGAAAAGAAAGGAACAGTCTATTAAAAACAATTATGAAAACAGCTCAGTGGATACACCAGATTGTGGTGACCCACCACCTCTTTTGGCCATCTATCATTCATTCTTTACCCTAGAAGTTACCTCACAACAGCTTCCAGGCTGTAACACATAACAACATGTGTGTTAAATTCATTGTATTTAGAGTGACCGGAGGACTCGGGGATACTAGTTGGCACTGTAAGACCTCCCCTCCCTTCAGCTTTTCTGCAAGTGAAGCAATCAAGCCTGCTAAAAGCTCCAGCAGTGTTACAGCTACTTATGTCACACTGAAATTAGAGCAAATGGAAACCCGAGTGAAGAAAACAACTACATTCGACCGCAGTCAACAGGAACCAAGGGGTAGTACAGTTACTCCATTTGCTCCAAAGTGCGTAATACCGATGACCAGGAAGGTGCAAATAAACACAACTTATTGACAAACCCAGGCAGCACGAATTGCATTCTCTTTCAAAACAGTTTATGTTGCCCAGCACAACCCAGACTGGCATCATTGCAGCTGGCACTCGAGAGAAAGAGGAAAAAAACAAGTCCATTTTGTCCCTTCCACGCCAGTATGAGTTGAGTACATAAACAAACCCGACTGAGGCATATACATAAGGATCTATCAGGCCTTCAGGCCAGTTTTACTCTGTCTTCAACACTAGGTAAACAAATTGCTTGGGAATGTTTTACCATCAGTACTGCACTGTTCTAGAAACATTTCCTCTACGAAAAGGGAAATTTCCCACTGGAAGATGCAAATCAGAACAGCAACAACGATGCCAGTGGGGGTGAAAGGAGGAAAGTGAGGGTCACCCCGCGGCGGTGAAAGCTGCCCCGTCCGCTGCCACCACCCACTCACAGTCACAAATTTGTTCACACTTCTAAAGGGCAACTGAAGTTCCTGAACTCTCCTGAACCTTCCAACTCTTGACGGCTGGACGTGGTGATCTTGAAGGTCTTCTCCAACTGTGACAATTCTGTGATTCAGCACCACATAAGGGAAGAAAAGGGCTGGGGCAGTACAGCTCCGAAGGTAATTATTTTTATTTTTGCTCCAGATTACAAGCAATGTATTGCTTGTTGCTTAAAGCTAGATTTAATCTGCCTGTAGTCTAAATGCTGCAAGTGTAAGGGAATAAGCTTTACAGGATTTAATTAATATATTGCAAACAAGGAGTGCTGGTCAGTCATCTCCTGGCAAAACCCCAGCTGGAGGAAGACTACTATTCATATTCTAGATTTATTCTAAAGAAGAAAGACAGTTTGATACTGTTATCACATCAGTCTAAAGTATGTAGTCCTCTTAATGCCGAAGGATAACAGCGGCTTAATCTTGGGGGAAAAAAAAAGTCACTGGTTTGGAGGGACTCAGCTCCTGCTTCATCTCAGGAATGTCCTTCACATGTCTGCATTCAGCCCATCAATGGGCTTAACCATTCTGGCACAAGCAAGGAAACATAACGCTCCTCTTAGAGGCAGACATCAACACCTCTCCAGCTGAAGGCTAATTACACTCGAAATGAAAAACACAACAAAACAAAACAAAAGCTTCAGTAAAACCAATGTTTACAATGCACACAGTAGGGCAACAGCAGCAATTTTCTGCTCATCTCCAACTAGGAGATTTACTACAGAGCAAATTGGTTTACTACATAGCAAGTTTCCTCAAGCTGTTCACCTGCTAGTGAGATAACCCACTAAAGCCAGGATTAAAATCTAGACGTTCAGGAACCTGAGAAAAGAGGACAACAACAATGGAAGGGCAAAACAAGACGCAAGAACACTGACGGTTTAGTTAGTTGAGACACTTGAGTGCATTTGTTTTAAATTATGGACTGGTAAGTCTGGGAGTTTGTCATCACTTATGATATTTGCACACTGCAAATGAAGGCATCTTGTTAAGATCAACAACACTTCAAACAATATTAAGGCAATTATGTTCAAAACAATTAAAGTATTTACTTCACGACTAACAGAGATACAAGACAGCGTAAGCAAATCTAATGGCAACTGAAGGTTGTGTTCTTGGGATATCCACAACAAAGGGTGAGCTCTTTCCTTGGCTTTAATAATCACAGGCTAATTTTTTTTCATTCTAAATCTTTCCTCTTATATAAACACAGAGGGGATACAGAAGGTGCCAGAGTACGTAGGACCCAAAACCAGACAGGAAGATCGTGCATTAATCCATTCCTTAACGCATTTAAACAAATTCACAGGCAACAGAAAGGATAGGACTGCCTTGAAATCTGTATTAAAATTAGTTTCTTCTCATACGTCACGACTCTGGATGAAAGCTCTTCAGAAGGAAAAGATAAAACGTTGAGCATCTTTACAGACTTGATGCAGATTACTTTCATAGTCTGTAAATCATCCTGAACTGTCCAGACGTGAACTTTTAACTCCATCCTACACGGTTTGATCTCCAAAGAGCAAACGGCTGCAGCGGTTGTCTGCTTGCTTGCAGGTTACTGAGCAGCTCTGTTTGAGGCTAGAAAAGGCTGAGCTAGGTTACAGAGCCTGCTTTAAGAAGAGCAAGGATTCTCCTGATCACAGAGGCACTGGACATTGCTGTGACCCCAAAGGAAGCCCCAAGAAAACTGCTGCCAGTTCAGCAGCTCTGAAATCCCAGCTCGCTCAAGCCAAGCCAAGGAGAAAAACACCTGAAGACGACAACAGTGGAAAACCGTGACCTGAATCAGTGAGAGGCACTGATGGGAACAGCACATGGGTTTGCTCCGTGTTCTCCTGTAACCTAAGAGGAGGATGACATTACGTTGTCCAGTCTGCACTTACTCCTCTATCTTTCAAAAAATCCTCCGTTAGGAGACAGAGCTATTTCAGTTCTTCCAACACGCGATAAACAAGGAAAACCACGCTTGACTAAACCCTCCCCCAGAAAGTGCACACACACGTAACACGCTCGCAGGACAAAGGGCAGACACTTGCTGCTGGCCAGACAGTCAAGTACACAGTTAAGACTTGGACATGCGAGTTGTCTCCGCTTATACACACGCATTTGCTTTTGAGGAATTGCTGTTAGTACGACTGGAAAAAAATAATAATAATGACATTGCTTTGGACTTTCTAAATCCTTTCCTGTAGTGAGGATTTGTGATCAGATTAGGGAGTACCAGACAGTTTTATTTATTTATTTGTAGGAAGGACAGTCAAGGTGAGCTGTACCACTGGATCTGCCAGGGGCTCCCGGCTGCAGCAAAGCCAGCTCAGCGATACCACCCGGAGATGGCATCAGATGGCACTTATTAAAGAAAAAGGGGGGATTCATGTTTTGATACTGACACGAAGTGGGAAGCACGCCGCTTCCCACTCTGTTTCTGCCAGAATATGGCACATTTGAGCTACGCTTTTTTCCTCTGGTACCTTTTTTTGTCATCTCAAGTCACATTCACATGAACATATAAATACACAGATCCTTACACTCTGTGTATAGAAGATACTTACATGGATGGTCTCAAAAAAGAATATTCTTTTCACACACTAAAAAAATTATACAGAGTTATTTTAAATTCAGAACTGTTTGTATATTCCTTATAAGTTTATAAAACTCTCACTGTCCTCCCATGACTAACGAAACTGGAATTGAGAGAGTATTCTATATTTATAACTCGTCTGGTTGCTCGTGCCTATGGCCCTATTTCCACCCTCCGTTACTGTACACAGAGCTATGTGAGGTATTGTGGGTTCCCAAACTTCACCGATTTCCTAACAAGGCAGGCCTGTGTCCCGGAGGAACAAGCTGGGGGCTGTTTCGTTCAAGCATTGGCCGAACTCAGAGGGAGAGGCCTTGAGCGCTGTGGTTTTGGCAGCTCTTCTTGAAACTGGTATTAGAGGCCATTTCTGTGCAATTACATGCCTAACTGGCACTGGATTGTGTATCGATGCTACTGATACACCGTCTAGAGCCCCGGCCTGTTTACAGCCCAAACCCTACTGCTGTTGCTACACACCCTATTTATTTTAGCAGTGCCTGCAGCTGAAGCACTTGATGCTTGGCTGAGCAGCTTCGGTACTCGCCTACGTTATGGACACACTAAAGAACCAGGCGAATCCAAACCATCAAAACGAAGTCCAACAGACTATCATCAGCCTCCCAAAAGCAAGAGGAGATAAACCCCTCAAACTTCACCCACAATTCCCCCGAGCCCACCCACTGTTCAGTGATGCTGGCACACTACAGACCTCACATGGGTGGGAGAGAAAGATAATGGAACGGGTATCTAAATACAGAAAAATGAGGGGAAAAGACAGATTTCATACAAATGAGGGCTGGGTGACACTCACAATCTGTACGCACATCTGTCACGGTTTAGGGTCAGGGCAGCCCACTAGACCTAGAACTGATGCTCTCTGTTAAGTCCCCTCCCTCCCCAAAGGGGAAGAGGAAAGGAATAAGGGAGAGAGACTTGGTGATTAGAAAAGGGAACTAGAACAGCTTTAATGAAAATGAAAACAGTAATAATAAAATGGAATACCTACAAAACCAGTATCAAACCCCACTGCCCGCCGATGGCAATTACATCACTGTCACCTGACGCTGTGGAGCAAGCACTGGGAAAGTCCCAGACTGGGCCCAGCAGCAGATGTGAGCTGTGTGCAGGAGCTGGATTCAGGAACACACAGATCAGGATGGAAGGCAGAACGGACAGAGTCCCACACGCATGCTAGCCATTGAAGAAGCGAGGAAGAAGCCAAAAGAGCTTGACCCAAGGACTTGACCCTTGTGATCCTTCAGCTTTATACTGAATATGACGTATATGGGATAGAATCCCTCACTGGTCAGCTTATGGTCAACCCGTCCTGTCTGCTCCTACCCACAGGCGCAGCCTTTTCCTTGCTGCACCCCCCAACACGGTGTACGAGTGGCCTTGGCCTGCACACCAATCCTTGGCACTAACTCTAAACATGGGGTGCTATCACTGCTGGAAGCAGCCCCTGCCTGGGAAAACACGCTGCTAACTTCAGACAGGGCAGTTAGAAGAACTGACCTGTAAAGTAAAAAAAAATCACCGGAAAGAATTAGTTCTGTTCGCACTCAAACCAGGACAATGTCCTAATGGCTGCCCAGGAATCACCCAACTACATCTCATCCTTCACACAGAAGACTTTACTAGTCCATAAATGCCAGAGAAAAGTCTAAGTTTTCATTATGACAGACGTACCTCACAATCAATAGATTTCTGACACATGCCAGGCACAGAAACTGTTTCTAATTTGCAGATCCTATGTATTTTCAACATAAATATTTATAGAAAAAATAGAGAGGAAAAAGCACACAACAAGATTTGTTAAATTCAAAGTATGTTATTATGTCTGGGATTGGAGGCTTATTTTCATGGAGTTGGATTCATTACAGTATCCCACAAAAATCAAGCAACCATCAACTCATCCTATGAAGCTTTAGAGAGTCCAGAGACAGAAAAGCATCAAATGATGCTGTCACACTGGCAATGAAGAGAAAGCAGAAAGGGAACTGCCCAGCACTGAAGGGGAAAGGAAACACAGAAAACATTTTCTCTCCATATACTTCCTGCTCTGAAAGCTGAGCAGAGTAACACACAGCACCTGAAGACACAGGTACTTGCGACAAAGAAACATCACCTTAAACCCTCATGGCTCTCAGTGTTGGCTTTGTTTGCACGTTAGGCACACTCAGAACGAGTACTGGCATGGGGAGAGCCCCCAAACAGGTTCTGCAAACAGTTAAAACCACCCAAAACAACACTGCTGTGGCTGAAGTCATTGCAGCAAAGGCCCCAGCTTCTGGAAGTGGCACCATCTGCAGATCCAGCTCTCGGCAGAAGGGAAGCACTCTCCTCTCCTTCCCTGGGATCCCAGGGCCAGGGTCTGTGCTGCCGGTATGCAGCAGTGCTGCCAGTTATTTTTTCCAGTTTATTCAACTGCTTTCTTTGCTTTGTAATAAAGCTGTCAAGGTTAACAGACAATTCTGGTGAGCCAGATGTTCAAAGAAAAAAAAAATTAATTTGTACTTCTCACCATCTAAACAGTAACACCATCGGTAGTATAATTGTTTCCCATCACTTTGCATACTCAAAACACACAAACACAAAACCTTTTAAAAGCTATGAAAATCTCCTCCTACTTAGCAAGAAGAAAAATGATCTAAATTTATCCCAAGAAGTTAAAGTTCACTTCACTTCAGGATTTAAATATGGAATAATTTTTTCTCCCATCAAAATCGGGAAGGAAAATTATAAAAAGGTCTTTGAAGAACTAAATACAGCAAAGCATAGTATTAGCTCCTGAAATTATTTTAAAAAACCCACCCAAGTTCCACTTATTTACACCATTAAAAAAAGTTTCCATGTCAGTAACTAAAGCACAGATGTTCCTCCACAAGAGCATTCTAATTTGCCTGCCCCCTTTCTAGGTGCTTTTTAAAACGTCTCTTTTAGTGTTACTGAAATTCCACCAGGCATTTTATTGATTCTGCAGAGGGTTAGTCCCAGGTACAGGACAAGATGCAGGTTCCCCAAGCAAACAAGCACTACACGATGTAGCAATGACTGGATTTATAGCTTCTTCAATGCCCAATGTGCAGACTTCAGACAGACTGTGAAGACTTCTCCCAAACTCGTTTACCCTAGAAATTATTAGATTTATAGGACACCTACCAACACCTACAAATGGAAAATGTAATGAATTCTAGGCTTTATTTCTCAATAATCCTGCAGTAAACAAGATTGCAATTACCTTTTCTTCCAGTTATGGGTCTCCTTGAGCCAGTAACTGCAGATACCTTTGTTTATAGAGGTCAAACGGGTGAGAGCATGACCATGCTTCCCATTTTCAGACTCCTCATGATGCTCTGCTGGCTTTTACTGTTCAGAAGTGTAACCTCCTCCTTGGACTGAACTACTCTGAACATATCAGCCATGCCATTCAGCGATTTCTCTAGGTGTGTACTTACAAAACAGAAAGCAGACCAGGAACAAAGTATTTCTGGCTATGCTGGAGTGATCAGTATCGTATCAGCCCCCAGAAAAGTCTAATGGTGACACTGAGAAATGTTGTGACAAAGAGTTACCTATCACCCCTGGTCACAGGTAGTCGTGGCTGTAAAAGGAGGCCGGTGGCTGGTCCTGGCCAGCTGCAGGGAGACAGTGCTGTGTAGCCCAGTACAGACCACACTCAACTGGAGAAACCCTTTCCGATTCCATCATTAGCAATGACATTTCTATTCCAGCATTTACAACTGCAAAATTAAATACAGAATAGACCTCTCCCCACTTCAAGCAGGGAAGGCCCTTTATTCTCTGCAGTTATATCAATTAAAACTTCCATGCACATTACATCAGGTTTTCTGTAATTATGCAAACACTAGCCTGAACAGTTCAAAGAAATAAAATAAAATCACACTGATGAAGGAAAAAAAATATCACATAAATCCTAATTTGCACACAGAACCTCAGTGAAAAACAATAATGGGGAGCTAACAAACAACATCAGATCCTAGCTGTTTATGGTTATGAAATAAGAAACAAGGAAGGGGAAAATATAATTAGTATTCCAGGATGTTACACACACACACACAATACTAAGAGCAATAAATTGAATGGGAATAGAATAGCTGATTTTGCCCGCAGTGAAATACAGAGAAGTATCATTTAAATTGCAAATTAGAGAGCAACAGATTTTTGCACAAAGTTCAAGGGGTTTTTTATGGTTTGTTTTTATGAATTAGGAATGAGATGGGGGAAAAAAAATTAAAGGGTTGGGCCAGCTACTACCCTTAATACAATATTTCAGCTTAAATATTTCTCAGATTCACTTGATGCATTTTATCACCTAGGCACCACAGCTTGCTGAAGTGGTGACAGAAAGTAAAGTAGCTTCTCAGAGAGGATCCCCAAGGATGCAATATCTGCTGGTGGCCGTGCTGGCGCTGGAGGATTAACTACTACAGAAGGATCTCCAGACTGACTGACTACTCCCTCCTCCCCACATACTGTCCTTCTTCATATGGCAAACTACTAATCCATTTATACTTTTCCTGGGAAGTGTTTTTCAACCAATATTCATTTGACAAACCTTCTGCTTCCCTTTCCCAGGTTTAAAGAGGTTGCTCCTACTAACATCAGCTTCTTGGCCTTGCTTCCTACAAATTAAATTTCATGAATGCTTAGTAACAGAAAAATATATACTTCACATTTATACAGTGCCTTTTAATCAGCACTTCTCAAAACGCTTTACAAAGCATGAAATCTAATCAAGTGGTTATTTTTGATGCCCATTTTAAAGCAAGGGGGGGGAACTGATGGAGTAAAAAATGAGGAGTTACTCAAGGTTACAGCAAAAGATTTAGGAATAGAAGCAGCTGTTTGTCTTGATATGCAAAAGCCCCTGACACTACATGACCATAATAATTTTCTTTTAAAATGTAACAAGCCCTGAATTACAAACTTCAGTACCCGATTACAGAACACTATTCAGAGGACACAGGGTTCAAATATTTTCCTGTCAGGCTGTTAGAACATCAACAGAGAGAAGACAAAAGCAGAAGCCAGATTACCCTTTTATTTACAAAATCAGCTTGTTTTGGGGATATCTGCAAAAATTTCTACCAATAAGAATGTCAGCAACCCCAAGTGGCCAGATATCTCAACTCTAACAGTGGATCACAACCTAGGCTGAAGTGTAAAATACCTTTGTAATATTAGACTTGGGTCCTTTGTGACAACCAAACACAAAAGATGATTCTACAGACTTTAAAGGATGACAATAAATGTCACCATCTTCAACGTGGGAAGAAGGGAGGCTTGTCTGACAGAACAGCCAACAGCTTTACGGTGATATGGGATGGATCCATCCAAGGCAGCCCCACCTCACTTAACTGCAGGGTTTAGCTGTAAGGAGTATGATGAAATGCACCAGTGAAAAGGATGTAAACTGGAATCCTGGGATTCTTGCAAGAAAATGTACATGGGGTATCTTTTCCAAAAGTTTCTATCTTTGATATTTTGACTCCAGGGCTTTTGGGGTTTTAGAGGTTCTTTTTAAGTAGTAAGCCAAATGGCATTACAAATTAATCTGACATTTTAACGACAGTGTTTTCTTTGTTTCATCCTCCTGTTTGTTTTGTTGTTTTTTATTTTTTCTTTTCAATCACAGATGCTGATGGTGCCACCTGGGCAAGTTTACATGCCCACATCATTGAGTGTCTCTGAATTAACTTCATGCCAATACTTGTTTTTAAGAGATATCACTGCCAAAATTGGCACTTGAGAAGAAAAAGGTTAATCTACTTCTACTTCTCATGCTCACTGGGAAGAGATGGCATCCTCTTCCAGAGTTAGCTTAGCCACGTATGCAACTCCCATCATCCCAGTCTCATCTTTTCACCTCTGGTCTCCACTGAACTCCACTGTTCAATGTCTGATATAAGCTCTACTATAGAACCAGTGTTCCTCACGACCGGATTTCCTCAGACACCAATAGCCAGAGAGTTCAAGTACCCTGCAGTCCTTGCCTTATTCACCACCTGAGTGCAGAAACAGCAGGATTCCACCCATGGCACAAATAAGGAACCTGCAGTCTACCTGACCTGCTCACAGCCACACAGCTTGGGACGTGGTCCAAACCATCTGCATCTCAACTAGGCAGGTTTCTCCAAACTGCCTTTTTTAAGATTAATAAATGTATCTGGTGTAAGAATTATCATTTAAAGAATGACATTACCGGGTCAATGTGTTCCTGAGTATAAAGCACCTCTGAGAAAATAATTTTAAAAGCATTTTGTGGTTCTTGGTGCAATGGATAACAAAAAACCCAACAGGCTCAGCACAAATAACTTAACAGTCTCTGGAAACCAAAAATGCAGCTTGAAATCTGCCAAGTTAAACTTAAAAGAAACTCTGTAAGTCCACAAGCCCCTTGGCCAGCTTCTCATTCCTTCAGATTTGATCTCACTTGCACAGCAGTGTACACCTTTGCTCACATCTGTCTCATCTCTGGACAGATAAGGACAGCACCCTGTTCACCCGGTGCCATCGCCTGCTCTACATTAGCTCTTCCCCTGCTCCCCTGTTGGCCTACATTACCCTTCAAGAGCTTGTACATTTTTCAGTCTCTTCACTGAGCTCTTAAATCACTCCCCAAGCCTCCTCCTGACCCTGGAGTCCTAAAAATGCAACCTCATGAGTTATCCCTTACAAACCATTAATACAGCATCATCATGAACATGGTGCTTCTCAAATGCCAGTACAGCCTACTGGCAACCCTCCCTATAACCAGTGGCTTCAAATACCACACAAGTGTGCACCCAGTTTCTGCTAGTTTAGATCAGGGTTAGCTTGATAAATCAGCAATGCTGACACACATCCAACAAGCTAAAGGATTGCTGAGCTCCAGTATCTAAAGACTAAGATTACAACTAAGAAGTATCCAGCTCTAAGTCTGATCTCATGATCCAAGTTATGTCCTTAGCGAGCTCCTGCAGCATGTATTGTTTTATGGGCAGTATCCCTCTCATTTTTAGTATGCACACTGTAAATCAAAAGACTCAACACAGAGAAATTGAGCCACCATTACATTTAGAGCTAAATGCTTTGGAAGCCTAATAATTCACAATCAAGGGTTAGCAGGCTGGTCCAAAGAATATTCTCGCATCCAAAGCACTGCAGCTTCTGCTGGGTGCTTGATGGGTCTAAGGAGCTGCACACCAGCAACTAATCCACTTTTCATAAAACCTTGATTGCTTAAAGGGGGAAAAGAGAATAAAGAATAAAAATCTTAACAAACTGAAGTATAATTGTTATTCTATCTGCACCTTACATTCTCTCACAAAACAGTAAGCATGCTCAAGCTACCATTTTTGTCAAGAAAGCAAAGCAGGCTGTATTGCAAGCACCTGCATTTAGAGCAGCTTCTTACACATCCAGTGACTCTCTGTGCCTCCTAAACCCTGCAGCTGAAAAAAAAAACAAAACCAAAACACACAACCAAAAAACACAACACACATAAAAGGAAAAAAATAAATAAAATAGGCGCCTTGTGTTGTTCCATTCACCACTCATTCCAAAACATTCAAATCAGCACCAGCTCGGAGGGGAAATCCAATCAGGATAATGCTCTGGCTGTCTATCCCTGCCCGCACACGGCTCTGCCGGGCTGTGCAGCCACGTGACAGTTTGTTTATGAGTCTGGAGCAGCATCACGAGGCGCGGCCCCCGCTGCGCCCCACGGGGACCTGTGCCGTGGGCAGGGGACGGCCACCGCCCCAATCGAACCAAGGCAGCACAGCAGATCTTCAGGAAAAAACATCCCTTCAGAACTCTGCAAGTGTACCGAGAATATTGCCCAGGACAGAACATTTTTATGCTGTTAACATTTCAGCGTGGATTTCTTGACTTTGAACTGAAAAGCAAAAGGAAGCAGAAGCAGCCGTTCAAGGCACAGAAAAAAAACCCCAAACATGCACAAAGCAAAGCCAAATTTAAAGGCAGATCTTCCCATAACCTCAGTTTGATCCTGCAGGTATAGATTTCTCTCCATAAAAATCAATAAAAGATTATTTTAAGCCATTTGATTTCATTAGCCTGTATCAAATCTCTGCTCTGAATGGAACATCTGAATCAATTTGTAAAGCTCCTACAGGCTATGCATTCGCAGGCTTTCAAGTACCTTTTCTCTACCTCTCTTACCACAAAGACAGTAAGAAACAAATCCTACACTGGAGGTTATTTAATATTTCTAAACAAGTACCAGCAGATTTATCCCCTCCCTTTAGCCCTCTGAATTCTTTACAGTGATGTTTGGGGAGGGAAAGAAAAACCAACCATGAATGGCACAGAAGAGAGGGGGCAGTTTAAAACTTCAGAAATCAGCTTCCTTGGGTGTGATTTCTTCAAGAGCTGCCGAGCTGCAAGAGCTGGAGCAAAAAGCACATGGGCTTTGTATGTCTCTAGGAGATCCCGAGCACGTACCTGTGAGCTCTTTCTAATGCCCCCATGCTCTCAGAAAGGTACTGCTTGGCTGCAGTGATGACTGAAGAACTAAAATGCCCTATTTCAGTACTGAAAGAGGAAAGCGTGTTGAATTAAACAAAGCCACATGTACACTGTGCACGCTGCACGCTGAGGCAGTGGGGTTTCACCACAAAACAAACACACTGCAGCTCGGTTAATGCATTAAAAAAGGATGGCACAGGGGATTTCTATGCAGTGCTCTGAATCATAACGAAAGGCTTATTAAAAACTGAGCAGACACACAAAACCCAGTGTCACAGCTATAGGGTTATTTTTAATATGCTTTAGTTAGTATGCTAAAATATTAAAACCCCCAGAGTTTCAATCTCAGGACTTCTGATTCCTCCCTCCCCGGCCAAATTATGTCCCCTTAGTTAAAGTGGTGCCATCATAATTCATTCAACACACCCCAAGTCCCACATTCAGACAGGTGATGATCCTGTTTGCTTCCCTTTCATAAGGCTGCCAGCGAGAGGGAGCGAGCAGCACGGCACTGCCTCCCACATGCACCCCCAGCTCTCCGAGTCCACCCAGGAGTCACCCCACCACCCAGCTCTGCACCTCAAAGGCTGCACTGGGAGGAACTTTAAACAAGTCTCCAACTGGTGAAAAAATGTGAGCAATTTGCCTCTTCTGAACACACACTGCTCCTGACCCGATCAGTATGAACAACTTGCAATACTGAGAAGAAATAACACAAAACAGGAAAAATAGTGAGTGAAGCATCAGACTCCAGCTATGTTAGGTAACTGCTATGAAGCCTGTGACTGGTTTTGTGGTGGGTTTTTTATTTATTATGGCTATTCTAGACTACTGTTAGGACTGCTTTGTTAAACAGAAGATGGACACTTCCATTACCTGCCTGGTGGGCTGACGTGTGTAGCACACCCCCAGTGAGTACTCGGAATCATGGATCTGCACACACATTTACATTTCAGGGGAGGCAGGACTCAGTGGGACCACAGGAGGGTTATTTGTTGGTTGTTTTTTGGGGTTTGTTTTGGTTTTTTTTGTTTTTTTTTTGGGGGTTGTTTTGGTTTTTATTGTTTTTTTTTTTTTTTTATTCAGAATAAGAAAAGTGAAAATGAATGCAAATACCTCCTTTCTTGGCAGCAGGCAGTGCATTGTTAGCATCTCAGCCTACTAGTTTGAGCACTGCAGCTGCCAAGAGGAAGAAATAAATAAATAAGAGCCCAACCCCAACAGCCAGGCGTTTCAAAGGACAAAAGGATAGAAAAGGAAGAGCTGCAGTACAGCCACAAGTGAGATATCCTGAATTCCTGCAAGTTACTGCCACTCTCAGATGATTCCTTTTTTTTAAGCTCCTTACAGTAAGTGCTACTTGAGCAGCCCAGGTCCCTGTGTCAGCCAGATGAGTGATGCAGGAGCACTGGGCACCACAGCCTCCTGCTCTGTGCTAGAATATCACAAGAGACCCAGAGAGAAGCTACTCCAGTACTTTCAAAGCCTGCATGTGTTGCATTTAGGCTGTCTCATCAACTAGAAATGTAAATATTAGCTGGAAGAGTGATGTGACTCTATCCCTTCTGATGCAGTCAGGAAATGACAAACTTGAAGACACAGGTCACAGCCTGGAGCTTTCCCAGGAGAAGGGACTCATTTCCAAAGGAAAGCTTACTAACTCCTGCTCACAAAACCCCAAGCCTGCTGACTCGGAAGGTAACAGGAAGCCCATCAGCCAGTGCCACCTGAGGGACACCAACAGGAAAGTGGTGTTGGGTGCAGTCACACAAATCAAGCATAGGAAACAACCCAAGAGGTGGTGCAGGTACCAACTGCAGATGAGGAGCAGGGAGCACATGCTGCACAGAGAGCTTCAGATGGGAGTTTTGCTCTATTTTACATCATGTAGTCTTGAGTGGTACCATTAAAGTGTGAAATTATTACAGAAAGGAGACCAGTTAATAGCATGCACTTCTATTTAAAAGGTTTCTAAGAATCTTCTCACTGCATCTTTCAAATACCATGGAAACTGCACTGGCCCACAGGATGAGATTGGTTAATGGTAACAAAAAGGGTGTCGCTAGGTGTTTCTCTGATCTGCATTTCATGTAACCTGGACCAGCCCAAATGAAAAGCAAGTATCTTATTGAACTGGTAGAAACTCAGTAACACAAGGCAGAAGGTTTTAGGCTGCCTTTAAAAAAACAACACTTTTTTAAAAGCAGTACTTGATTCATGGCATTCCAAAAGTAAAAAAAATGTGGTTTTGAAACCATGATGATCAGAATGATCACCCACGGTAGAAATGCTCTGCCTACTTTTGCACAGCATGGGGAAATGAGTAGAAATTAATTTCTAAAAAATGTTTACCAATTATTTTGAAGGCCAGAAATACAATTATAAGCAAACACTATTTGTGCCTCTTCATAACCCATACAAGGATGTAACACTTCATATGCCACTGCATGGTACATGAAAACCAATTTTTTTTCTTATACAAGAAGAAATGCCATACCTGTAATTTTTTTTCAGAAGAGCTATGGGGGGGAAAAACAAAAAAGAAAGGAAAAAAAAGTCTGGAGTTTAAGCTCTAGAAGCTAAGCCTAATTCCTTACAAGTGATTTTATCAGATGCACAATACTCTGCACATTGGAAGAGAACAGTTACAAAATATGAGCACTGGTCAAAGGGATAAACACTGATGTTAATTCTTCAGCTTCTATCTGAAGACCTGTCAGGGTTGCTCGCTGATAAATATGTGAACTGCCACTCAAAGCAGCACATTTCACTCCTCACAGGAAAATGCATTTCAAAAGCTACTGGTAAACTACCCCCTGCACTACCCATGATTTTCATTTAGTTCAAAAAATGAGTTCAGTACATCTGTCCTAGAAATGAGTGCTATCACAACAGAGCACGATCTCTCCATACACATATCACCTCCAGAACCTGCTGCTTCCCCTGGAGCACATGCATCATTTATGCAATGCACTGACATTCGTATGGAACAGATAAATTCCAGCAAATATTCCACTCAAGTTTCACAAAAGGCAAATAGTTTTCTGAAAAACAAATGCCAGTTATGAAGTTAATCGTCACTACAGAAGAGTACTCAAGTGTAAGACAAAAGAAATAAATAAAATTCCTTATTTCAGGAAATATAAACAGGTGCCTAGCTCAGGGTATCTGGTCTGGTCTGAGGACATATGTGGGGGATTTTTACAGTGGAACAGTATTTTGTCAGAGGCTGTTGGAGAAGGTGAAGTAGTAAATTTTGGAGCATACAAGTAATTTTTCAGGTTAGATGCATCTCTTCTTCAAAGGGATTTCACTAGCACTGGTTTTCAACACAGTTTTTTTTTAGCCAGAAGATAATGTTTGTCCCATTTGACCCGGGAATGGAGCAGTAAGTAAAATATTTAGAAGACCTGACAACTCTGGTAACTGGAAGAAAGTGCTCAAAATGCAAGAGTGGAATTAAACCACCAGTAAACTAGGTCAAACTACTGGAGAGGAGAGTACCCTGAAATACAGCAAAAAGTAACTATCACTGTAATTGTCATCTGAGATAATTTAAATGATTGATAGCAGAAGTTAGCAAAAATGAATTAATTCCTGTAACTAATTCCATTTTGTTGCATTTCCTTAGGGTACCTCGATTTTTAAGCTCTGTACCCAAAGTCCTTTATGCCTTTACTGCAACAACCTGATGGGCTTGTATTTTTACGCCTTATTTTTGACCTAAATCTCTTACATAATTGTCCATATTTTTCAGCATCTTCTCCGAAGCTTTACTTCCATCAGGACCTGCATAAAGGTACTTAAAGGATCCATCCGTGCTCCATATGCTGCTGCAACTGGAAGCAATTACTACAAATCATTAATTGCACAGATGCAAAGGTCTCTGCCAGTCATTACATCAAAGTTGGATGCATTCAGCAGCCCAGGTCACTAGGACACAGCCAGCAAATGAAACCATCAGGCCCCTTCAGCCTCCCTAATGGACAAGCAATGTTCAAATCCGATCCGTATCCAGATCCTGACTGTAGCCCTGTCACAAAAGGGAGCGAGTTTATAAATACCTCTGGCACTCAAGAAAAAGATATCAAAGCATGGAACGAGCCCGGCAAGAGCCTGAGCACCAGCACAGTGCTACAGAGCAGGGCAGCGTGGCCGATGGGGAGGTGAGAGGTGCCCACTCCTACCCATGCTGCCACTCCACGTATTCCAGCAGCCGTAAGACAAAAAATTCCCGTCCACTGCTGCTCCATCCGACCCACTGCAAGCACATGGTGCTGCTGCACAGGGGGAGACCTGATTCAGGTCACGGCAAAAGGTAGAAAAACACTTATTGTAACACGACGCTGTCACGCTTCCTTCTCCACACTCTCCTGATCCGGGGACAACCACCCCCTGTGGAAAACCCAAAGGCGGCCTTTCCACTTCCCCTTTCCCAGGCAAACAACAACATACAAATCACAAATCCCCCTCCCACAGCACAGGCACCCCGCGTGTCTCCACAGCCACCTCTGCCCCAAGGCCTTTATTAGCAAGCAAAGGAGCTGCCCCCCCTACTCCACTGCCCCCCTCATCAGGCTGACGGGAGGTGAAGAGGGAAACGCGGGGCTCCGCGCCACACAAAGGAGCTCAGAAGAGCAGACCCTCCCTCCGCCCCTTCCTCCACCTTCCCTCGCCTCCAGTCTTTCAAAACAGACCTTGGCCTTTTATAAAAGGTGGAAAATGAAAACCAGAATAACCCACCCTACAGCAACCCCATGTTTTTCCCTACAGGGCGATTAAAACAGGTCCTGTATTAATGAGGAGAAACCAAATTTAGAAGAGGCGCAGCATCCAAATTTAGGCTTAAACACACCTCGCTCCTGAAAAGGGTCTCACTGTTTTCTTCTCCCCACCCAGCCTGAGAGGAGCCGTGGGCTGAACTCGCACTGCCAGGGGCTCTGCTTCCCTGCTGCTCAGCACCATCCAGACCCCGCCACCCCCCGGGCACCATCCCCACAGCCAGCGTCTCGCCACCCCCATCGACAACATCCCCGAGCGCAGCATCCCGCCGCCACCAGCCCTGCAGCCAGGCCTGGCACCAAGGTGGCATTTTGGCAGAAGCCAATAATCCTGCTCCCCAGGGAGGATCCCTGGGACTGGCCTGTTATTCCAGGCAGAAAGTAGTAAACAACCTCCCAGGGACTGGAGACAGAGGTAAACCCCAAAGATGCCATGTCCTTGCTCAGGCAGAGTTACTACAGGACAAAAACAACATGGAGCTTCCGAGGCTGTGCTAAAAGACTGTAAGGCAAAAGTTAAGAAGGCTGCTCCTGTAAGAGGGAATAAGAAAATAAATAAATAAAATCTGAGTTCTATGTTTCTCCAGGAGGACTTTGTGAATTTGTTTACAACAAATTCTTCATGCACACTCTGAATTTCAGAAAATAACCTCACTTATTTCCTATGCATGAAGGTTTTTATAAAGATCTTTCTCTCCCTTTTTACAAACAGCATTTGCTTTTTTTTCTCCCCCAAGATAAAAACCAAACAGGGGAGGGAAATTATCAATGCACTTCAATCCGCAGTGTGGGTTTTTTTCTACACATACAGAAACATTCTAGCAAAACCAAGACTTGGTATTTAGCTTGATAACATACAGATGAAGGCAGAACATTCCCAACACAGCCCCCCACGGGGGAGGATTTTACTATTTGTTTAAAATGGTATTTTGACCACATTCTGTTGTTATATTCACGTGATGTCACGCTCGCTGCGAGACAGAAAATGTGCCCCTCAGACTAACATCTAAGGCAACTCTAACCAAGATGGGAGGATTAGTTTGGCCTCTTTCAAGAGAATAAATTATTGCTGAAGATGTTTACACAATGCAGCTTCATGAGCCTGAAAGGTTGCTTTGAAAAGAGGCCCAGGGCCCCCGGCCGGAGGAATGCGAGTGCAGCCCATGTGGGGAGACAGCCCGGCAGGGCAGACCGAAACCCAGCAGCTCCACTCCATCCTCTGGGTTTCACTTCAGGTGACTATTTTTGGGAGGCAGAGAGTTGTGTGTGTTGGTGCTCTAGCTAGCTAGCTTTGAAAACGTTTGAAGGATTTTAGACACAATGGTCTCTGTATCATGTTTTAAAAACAATGTGCATTGTAGGAAATATTAGTAAAAAAACACCAAAAAAAAGTCCACTGGCTCCAGAGCCTGGAGCACTGAAAAAAATAATAAAGTCTAGGAATCAGATCACCTTGTCCTTTATATCACTGCACAAAGAAAAAAGCTTAGCTGTTCTGAAGTCAATGGCAACACACAGAGTTATCATCAGTGAGCACGAATTTGGCCTCGATTTATTCCTCAAGTGCTCTAAAGGAACACAGCATTTCCTAATTTTTACACAGCTGTATGCAGACATCACTACCACCACTGCCTTCAGATCACGCACCAAGAAACACTAAATTAAACACAAGTTTAAATGAAACAGTATTGACATTTTGTTTCCATCTTCTCAAAACAGAGAATAACCAGACTGAACCCTTTCATACCACTCAAAGTGGAGGTATTTCAAAAACAACAACAGAAAGGGGGAGCAGGAAGGTGCAGGG
This sequence comes from Chloroceryle aenea, assembly GCA_013399075.1. Taxonomy (NCBI): domain Eukaryota; kingdom Metazoa; phylum Chordata; class Aves; order Coraciiformes; family Cerylidae; genus Chloroceryle; species Chloroceryle aenea. Next base: position 109,488 of record VWZY01010551.1, on the reverse strand, counting down.
AGAGAGGAAAAGGTGCTCTCAGATTTGTGCCCAGCTCCTCACTACTTGTTCTTTTGTTTTCACCCTAGAAAACAGGGAGGCACAGGGTGCTGAGATCCAGAACAGAATGGCTTACAAGGAACTGTTTAATTAAAACAACTGCCATAAAGTATCTGCAAAGCAAGAACTGAAATCAACCCACTACTTTAAGTCTTTCCCATTAAATTCCTGATATAGTGAAGACAAGAAAACCCCTCATTGACTCGAAGGCTCTGAAGAACCTGTATCAAGCATCACAGCATTACTAGTGCTGAAAATGAGGGAGTAACTTCAGGTTCTTGCCAAAGAGGAGCCCAAGCCACCAACTGCTACAGTCACTACCAGCTGAAGCCTCAACTCCCAGATGAGGGCATCTCAACCCAGAATGCAGACACCCTGGGGAAAAGAAAACTGATAAGAATTTAATATTTAACAAAAGCAAGCTTATTGTCTGCAGGCTTAGTGGAGTTTGCACTTCCACTGTGTTGAGGGGGTTTCCTGTGTGTTCATTTGTTGTCTTTTCTTTTTAAGGAGCACAGTGCCACAAAGAAGCTATTCCACCTGCAGTACACAGCCACAACTGCACTGGGAAAGAAAAACAGATGTCAGCATACCTTGTTTCTCTACCTAGTAATAAAATATTTATAAATCATTCTCCTTTCCTCCCTCTTCTAATTTCCTTTTCTCTCCTGGACACATACAGTCTCTCAAAACTTACTCTTTCAGCTACTTAAACCTGACTTCTGGTGGACTTGGCAGTGTTAGGTTTACAGTTGGACTCCATCTTAAAGGTGTTTCCCAACCTAAATGAAGCTGTGATTCAGGTATCACCTGCTCCCCAGAGCCAGTCTCCCGAGTACCCCCCCGCAGCACTGCCTGCGTGAGGCTTCACCTTCCACCCCCAAAGGCCAAAGCTATCGCAACTGCCGTCTGAACTGGTTCTTCCACAAGGAAGCCTGGGAAAGCAGTATGATAATTTCTGGGGATCAGGCACGGTTTAGACATGTCGAGTCACTCGGCAGGAATGGCGCTGTATCAAGTAACAAAATACCTGCAAAGCAGTATTTCTTGAATCCACCTAGCTGCGAGGGGAGCAGCAGCATCCAGCACCTGACTTCAGGGTGCAACCTGCTGGTAGGCATCTCACACCACGGTCCCCACCCTCACCCCACACTTCCCTCTTTAAAAAGGAGGGTGAAAGGGAGATGAAGGAACCTAAGTCTTCTTTTGCAAGAGGACATTAATATTTTATTAAAATAAAATAAAATAAAACCTTCCATCTAGCAAGTGAATATTCTGAATTTATGGCTTAAGAAGCCTGCAGGCAAATTAGAGGCGAGACTTCTCTGATCAGCTATGAAATTCTTACATCCCTTAAACAAAGAAACACCTCCATCAAGCATATGGAGCATCAACGTGCCTCTTGGAAGGAACAAGAGAGATTAGGTATCACCAGTTATACAAGATGCACTTTACAAATCCTGTGTCAATTAAAAGATGCTGTGTTTTCTGAAACTCCCACACTCCTCATGCCTACACATCTTCTGTAGGCTTTATTGGCAGCAAAAGCAGCGGCATTTGGCCCAATAACTGAGAGGATGCTAAAGCTTAATTCAATCCTCTTCCCTGAACTCTGGGTGCAAACAAAACTAACAAACAGAACAAGTCAAAGCTGGCCAAGAAGTTTTTTTTCAACTACTACTACATCACTCGTGCACAGCAAACAGTCCAGCATTATTTTAGCCCATAGCAGACAGCCACAGTGCCCAGGCCCACAGAATACCCCTCCTTATTCTTATCACAGTTGGGACCCCGAGGGGAGACCTCACCAAAAATCCACACCAGCAAGGACTTGTACGCTGGAGATACCGTGGTCCCCTAAAAGGCTTTGTTTGAAATAGAGACAAAAGAAACTCCATTAAAATGCTGTAAATGTGCAGGGTGCTCACATCTCAAATATTTGAGACTGCGACTCTGATCCCTTCAGCTCAAAAAGGATGGAATAAAACTGGGAAAGATACAGAGAAGCATGACAAAGCCTCAGAACTATTCATATATGCATGAACACAAAGACTTCTGAAGAAAAATCTAAGAGAATTTAAAAATATAACAATTACTGTCAGACTAATTGCAAGTAAAATGCTTAAACTTCCATAACAAGCATCCACTGGCAAAACTGATTTGGCAATTCAGTCTAACAGGAAAATGGTCTCCTCAGCTACCTCAAAGGCAGCAGCTGTACCTGAATTTAATTTCTACTTGTACGTTTGAGCTCTGGGTGCAAGTTCAGTTCACCTTTGAAGGCTATCAGAGTATTCAGACCCCAAAATCCCGTGGGCTGTCCAAACTGTCCATCACCCTCAAGATTACACTTTACTCAGGAATCTTCTCCTTACTCATAAAATAAGATAATTTTTCCTACTGAAAGATCTCTCAAATCTTAATTTCGTGCTCTTTTACCAGACATTTCCATGCTTAATTCCATTATGGTTTTTATCCTTCTAAACTATCCTCATTCAATAAGAGCACAGTCATTTTTGAAATCTGCAATTTTAATTTGTTTTCTCTCCTGATCTACTTTTATAACTTGAAGCAAGCCAAGACTGTTGTTTGTTCATGTTTGAACAATGTTTTTATTTACCATGGATAAGAGGAGAATATTCTAATGCCACTTACATGGAGTAATAAATTGGTTTTTGATTAATGTTTAATCAAAAACAAAGGAACCCATCTGTGCAAAGAAAAGTAGGAAGCAGAAAGCCCTCTTCATGGGAATTTCTTTTGTGTCAGCTCTCCCTAGCTCCTTCCTCTTCTGCTGGTACAAGGATGCAGCACTGTTGACAAAGCACTTTTAGAATAGCCAGATAGTTTCCTCCAGGAAACACTACTTTAAAACGAGATTTATTATTTGTTTTTTAATACAAAGACTTTACAGCTGAAAACAAGGAGTAAACATTTCAAATCTCAAATGCTTGTAAAAATTAAAAGCATCAGTGATGACCTCTCCTATTTCTGGCAGACCACCAGACATTAAATTGAAGGCGAACAAGTCTCTGGTACCTCCTAGCTCCCTCCCTCCCCTGCTCTGTCACCTGACAAGGCCACAGTGAAAATAGCATTAGAATCTGATGTCTCACTGAGAATGAAGTCACAGTTTAAATGAAAACTGAATATTAAAGTCTTCATCAGAGTACACATGACTTTTTGTCAAAAGACTCAAAGGGCCTGGGAAGTATCAGCATTTGGAAGCAGTCAACATTGGGATCAACACTGTGTAAAGAACCAAATACATACAAGAGGAATGAATGTCTCTAACTGCAGGGCAACTTACAGGAGAGGTTATTTAACCCCAAAAGGAGGCTCTCCCTTTCCAAGTGGAAGCACATCTACCAGTTTGGGGGTGTAAATGCCTTGTCAGGATGGCATTGGGAGGGATGTGGGGGGAATCCCAAAGCAATCCTGGGATATTTGGGGTGATCCAGAAACATCACGCAGGCAGAAAGTTTCTCAGGAAGTTTTTAAGTAGCTAGTAGCGAAGTGGTTGCCTCCTCTTCTGGACAGAGCCTGAGCAACACTTAATCCACAAGATCTCTTCAATCCTTTCTCAATTTCTCTCTCTTACATTCATGTAAAAGTCCAGAAAAGCAAACAGCATTTGCTTTAAAACATTCGGTCCCCAAGCCAGTTTTTGTCAAGTGTAAATACACGGTAATTTTTTTCAACAATTAAGATCTCCCAAAGGAAGATGTTATATTAATAAAAAAAAATCTAAGAACAATCTTAATTATAGCTCTGCTAACACATTATGATAATGAGTACTTGCTCTTTATCAGACATTTGTGAAAAAATTATTATTATTCCGAATTCTACAAAGGCTGGTCTAAAGAACAAGGATCTTTGCCTCTTGCTGCCAGAAGAAACAGCATTTCCTGAGGCTTGGTTCTGCCTTCAACTAACAGTTTGGATTTTGGCTTTAGGAAAAATAACTGCATGTCCTCAGCTGGAGGAAACCCCCCCACCCCCAGATGCTCACAGGAGAGCAGCAGCAGCATTCATAGTAACACTGGATTTCATTAGCCTTTAGGAAAAAAACAAAAGGAGAAAGAAAAAAGATTCAACCTCTGGCTATCCTTGTTCAGGTAAACAATGAGAGATTATTACAGAGTTAATACTTGGTTTTGTTCATATTCCTCTTCCTCCTTTTCACCTCCCGTTGGAGCCCCAGACTAGAATTACAGACCAACAATAGCCCAATTGTCGCCCCCGGCAGCGACTTCCATCCAAACAATAGATCTTTCCCTTTTCTCTCCACCCAAAGTAAAATTAATAAGGAAAAAATTCTCCGATTACAGGGTAAAGAATAACATTTTTAAGGGGGAAGACAGAGAGACCCATGTATATATCACAGGATTCTGAGCTTCCTTTGTACAGAAGAATGTGCGCTCCCTTTCCCAGGCGCCTTTGTATCCCACAGCCCCTCCTATGCAGGGGAAGAGATGGGGAGGAAGGTTATGTGCTCTGGCACGAATGGCATTTCCTAAGAAGGTCATTTTAACCACTACACTGGGGTCCTTTCTTTAAGAAGTCTCACCTATTCTTACAAACATCAGGGGGAGGGCTGTGAGCCCCCTTTATTTTGCCACCACGATAACCTGAATGCGGGTGCCTGCCCTCCGAAACAGAGCACTCAGGAATTCACACTCTGAGGAGCAAACCAGGCTGGATTTACAAAGCAACCATGGTGGGGGGGTGTGGGAAAAGAGTATTTACATATAGGAGCAAATGTGTCTTATTTCCCGCTTCTGAGATGAAAGAATACATGTTACTGCATTGCAAACATTTTGGTAACATGTGCCAAAAATGGAGAGAGAAACCCCTCCTTTGGAGAGGAAAAATCCCCACCTACTACAGCCATGGTTGCAAAAACTCCAGCATTAGGCTCATCATTTGTTTCTGTCTGCTTAGGAGCCCAACATTTCTTCCAGAAACAAAGCGATAACAAACAGTCCAAGCTGCTTTCCAAAGAAGTTCTCAAGTATTTCAAGAATTTTCTTGTGTGCTGCCAAGTATCATTCTCTTCCTCGCAAGGCTCTACCACTGCAACCAGGGCAACATCTGTTGGTTGTGGGGTGACAAGAGGAGGAAACGGGATATTTTGTGATTTTGCAGTAACTGCAGAAGCTGCCTGACATGAAACTCACGTTGATATTCATTTCAGCTTCTGCCTGCATAGTATTTACTCGTGCAACTGCCAGTTAAAAGCTCTTTCCAAGTGCCTTTAAGGATTTGAGATTTGTCTCCACTAATCAAGGTTTATTCTCCTTTAGGTTTAAGTACTTACTAAATCACTGCTCTCAGTAGTTCTGACATCTGATTCTCCTCCTCACTGCAACTACTGAAAAAAGGTTTTGTCATTTGGCTATTGCAACTGGGCACATTTACAACAGCAGGTTTGATTTCTTCTTGATTTTGGTAAGGAAATCTTGTTTTCAATTAAAAAATACACACAGAAAAACCCAATACTCCAAAAGTGCACAGAGGCTGTCTCAACAGCAGGGCTCCCATGTTAACTGACATCCCCATCCCAGTCCAAGGTATCATGTTCTAACAAATAGATTCAAATGTTGAGTTTTAATAGAAACTTGAAGCTCACTAGGAACATGTCCACCTCCAAGTCAGAAAACCTCTAGGAGCCAGAATTTTTCAGTCTTGCTCAGGATAGAGCTGCAGCAGAGCACTGGCAGCGTGCAGATCCCGAGCAGCCACGCACAAATCCTGTTTAGCATCCTTCACAGCATCCAAGGTCCTGCACAGGTAAATGGTGCCTGATGCCAAAAACTCAACCAGATCCTAAGTAAGGATATTCTAAGGGAAAGCACAGCTTGTTATTCATAATAGATAATGTGCTTGGAAGATGTAGCAGAACTGAAGGGAAAACCTACCACCTGGTGATACAGTCTCCTCCACTGCTGCGAATGGCACACAGGTCAGAGAAGGACATCTGAGGAGAGATGGGGGACTGGAAAGGGTTGTGCTTTGGCTATCCCACTTTACCAGGTCCCTGGTACCGAACACGATCGATAACAGCACGGTAGTCCCCATTTTATATAAAAAATAGTAACAGGACTACAAGACAGTTTACTACAGGAGCTATACTTGCTCTTTTACGTAAGGAGAGTGAACCCAGTGCACACATCAATAGTTTCAACAGAGGCAAGATCCTCCTCTGCCTGGCAAAGCTCTGAGGCCGTTACACTTGCACATGCAGGAAACGAGCGATCCTAAAGGCACCAAAGTTCCCTGTTTATGTTTGACACGAGGATCTACAGGACGAGGAAGTCTGGGGCTCTTGCACTGTCCTCCACTCAGAGGTCAGTGCATTTGCTGCTGAGAGAATAATTTTTCAGTGCTGTTCCTCATTCTGTCTTCCATACTACAGACTTCAGCTCTGCCTTCTCCTAGTGCCTTGAACTTGCAGGGGGGAAGAATTCCCCAGTGCACCAGGAGGAGGGAGCAGCTCCTGCATGCAGAGCTGACAGACAAAGACAGTGGCTTCACCTCCAGAAACAGTTCAAGGCAGGAGGTTTTGGCAGTTGAAGGAGGGAACGGGAGGCAGAGGGCACAGTCGTTGTCTGTAACATTTCACAAAACCACCCAAGCCACAGCGTCAGAAGCTGTCCTCCTATCGCTGTCCAAGCATGCTCTACCTGCTCTCTGCTAGCAACTTCTCCTGGGATATGCAGATCTTGAGGCTGTGATTTAGGTCCTAAATTTCGAGGAAAGGGCCCATTTTAAAAATGCCAAAGGTGTGCTGTACCAACAACCAGCAGCTGTAACTCACCATACAGGAATTCTGTGGTGGTCATGAAAACTCTGCATGCACCAGAAAAACATTTGAACAGGCAGAGATGATGTTTTTTTGGAAAGAATCAACACTGACATTGTTACTTACACTCCTTAAGGAGGATTACTAACATTTCCTTGCTTCATTTCCTTTTCGGTTTATGTTTAAAGATAAATATTTTGTTTATAGTGAACTGAGCACACATCCAGCTGATCTGTCTCAAAGCACTTCCTGCAAGTTCACTCGGCAAAAATCTCTGCCAAAGGCTGCCACACACTCAAGTCAGATAACCAGGGTACAGCTGTGGGAGTTGGAGGATTGGAAAATGCTACTCTCCTTTCTCCAGCAAGGCATTTATGAGGTGAAGATGTCAAGCAAAAGTCCAATATCTGCAACAGCTCGTAAATGATGTGTAGGTTGACACTTGTCTCACAGACACAATAAAAAGAAAAAAAAATTTAACTCAACCACTCTTGGTTTATGTCAATTCACTTCAAACTCCATTTCATTTTATGGTTGTGAATAATCCTCACCTAGGTCCATCCTTTCCATACTTAGGACTATAAACGAACACATGAGAACAGTATTCCTACAGCTTTGCAGAGCTTAACCTTCAGTGCCAGCTTCTCTAACCTGCCAGGAAAGGTAAGCAAAATGCTATTGACTACACAGTGCCACTCAAATTCAGGGTATTTGTCCATGAAAAAGTGATTTTGCTTACCATTTTGCCCTCTACTTTCTGGAATAGATTTGAACTACTTCCCAAACAGAAGTGTAGAAAAAGCAGATTAAATTCAATTGCTATGAGGGTTAGCTATGGTATCTCTCAAGAAGTTCACTTCTTTTAGACAGCTGAGGCCATTTTAAGGCCATTCAGTGCATTTCTCAATGAGAATCTGCAATTCCACGGTCAAACAAAACACATGGAGTTTTCCTGTAGTTCTTTACAAAGGTTCTTTAGAAAAGGAAGCTGAAGCATCAACATAGAGGGACTTGCCAAGAAGCCCACAGACCCCAGAGCCCTCCCAGTGCTCTGCATCCATTTCACAAGACCACTACATGGAAATCATCTTGGGTCACTTAGGGAAGTCCCAAAAAAACTGTTACCCACATATGGGCTATGCCTTCAGCAGACAGGGTATCCTTATTCTCCAAAGCTTCACTCCATCTTTTATCACCTAATGTAGCCACCCCTAAGCTGACAGAGCATGTGGAAGCAGGAAAAAAAAAAACAAACCAACCCAAAACCAAAAACAACAAAATATATATTATAATAATCAAGGTAGAGAAGAGGAATATGATTTATAACAAACCATGAGAAGCTTCAGCTTGGCTCTCACAAGAGGCAGAAAAGGCAGAACCAAACCATATCCTCTTCTGCACAACATCATTAATATTCTGGAACGTGGAATCAGAGGGTTGCTTTTAATACTGCTGAAAATAATATATTCTGATTATATCCTGCAGCCATTAAGTGCTCAGAGTGAAGACACAGCCAGCTCCTTCCTGCCTCTTCTGACAACCTTTTACACATACAAGTTTTTCCAGGTAGCCCTCAGCATCTTGGAGACATCCCTAAACAAAAAGCTGATTCCAAAGGTCACTGAAAACAGGGACATTTTCCAGCAAAGCTTAATGGGTCTCGATCCAGCCGAACAGAGGCCAGGATGCTGACCTGAGACACACACACTGAGCATACACAATGAAGCATTTGGCAGGGGGTGCTGCAGAAGGTAAAAAGGAGAGATAGTTAAGACAGTGATTAATAAAAAAATCCACCACAGTAATACTTCTGGTTCAACACAATCTAAACTGGCCTTCCTTCCACTTCTGTCACTGCAGACACCTTAGTTTCTAGGCTAGAGCACGGATCCCCTCTAACTGCCACTGCTAAAGCATCTTCACATACACCCCCAGGAAAAGCAGCACTGAAGCAGTAGTGTCCGGGAAGCCCTGCACAGCACCTGAGCACCCACTCCTGAGCTTCCCTCCTGACTCACACTCAGCTGCTCTTAGGATTTTTAGCAGTCTGCTAGGGTTGCTACGATGCCTCACTTCAGGTCATTTAAGGACCAAAATTGTTTATTTTGGCTCCAACCAACAGCCATGTTTATGAAAAACAGGTTAAGCTTTTGGCACCAAATTGTTTTTGAAAAACCTCAGCCTTTGAAATAGTGCCTTCTTAAAAAAGAGATTTTTTCTACCTTTAGATGCTGCATTTTCTATTGACAGACATTTCACCTCTACTTCTCACTCTGTTGGTGTTAGCTTTTTGTGTTCCCATCAATAACCAGTCTTCCTCACAGTATGTAACTTTATCTAGAAATCATGTCTAAGCTAAGAGGTAACAAGTGACATTTCAGAGAAATCTGAAGTCATCATTTCTGAACAAAAGCAGAAGGCATTGCTGCCCTGTGCAACCATTCAGAGATTTCAAATTTTCATGGTAAATTTGCATAAATAAGGTGAACTTGTCCACTGAGAGCACCTTTAAGTGGAAGCTAACCTGTACAATTTATCCCTTGAATGCAAAGAAACCCTCCCAACACCTCATTGCATCCAGTGTACTGCTACTGAAAGTTGTACAGCAACATCTCTGCAAGGGAAAAAAATAATCTCACCAGTTCAAAACTGGCCACAAGAGTTTACACTCACATTTCAGTTTATAAAAGCAGATTTCTCTCCACACTTAACAGCCTCTAGTGCCAGAAAAAAAATCTTCCAGAAATGACATCCCAGAGTGAGAACCCATCCCGTGAGCTCACTCTCCTCGTGAAGGCACAAGGAGTAGAGGTCAGTTGCTTTCTTTTTTCAGTTCATTAGAAAGCTGCTTCATTACTACTTTATTCTAGTTTAATAGTTTTCTACAGTATTTTTAGTCCCAGTACTTCAAAGATTAATTTGGATGTAAAGGAAGGGAATCAGCTGTGATAAACCTCCTGGCTCCTGAAGGTATAGTCAGAATGAGATGGTTTAAAGTCTCAACATTGTACAATTACTAAAGCTTGTACTAAAACAAGAAATACCACTTTTTTTCACACACACAAAAAAAAGGTTGAAAATAGAGTATCAACACTGAGCCTTACTAAGAGCATAAGCAGCTTGATATAATTATTGTCCAGTTGAAAAGGTTCTGGTCTCCAGCACGATCATATCCAGGAAGAAATTTCCAATAGACTAAGCCCAGTACAGCCACCCTCTTTTAGGGTCATAACTGGTACACGTTACAAGATGTAAAAGCCACAAAATGTTCCAAAACAGGCTAGAGTCACCAAGATGATTCTCTCTTGGGACAAAAAAAACCAACCCTCCAATATTCTTCAGTCTACTTACCAGAGAACCAAACTGAACTAAAGCAGTCATTGTCCCTCTACAGGCAAGCATCTCAAACTGCAACACCGGAATGAAATGCAGGCTAAAAAAAAGTACATACTTTCAAAATAAACTGCCTGTTTGTCATCTGTGTTGAAGGACACACTTTATTTCCACAGCACCAAAATAATTAAAAGTACTGGGGGGAGAAGGAAAGGCAAAAGAGCAACCTACAATCAGTTTCTCACAGAAAAAACCCTCCCATCACACAGTGGCATCAGACAGCAGCAGGAGAGAAGCTCAGTGTGCTTTCGATTAAGTATCAAGTGTAGATAGGAACCCTGGACCACAAGCACTGCCCGTTCTGTGTCCTGTCTCACTCACTGTTCTTCCTGTGTGTTTTGAAGCACTTGGAACTTCACCTGAGACCAGGAGACTCCCTACGGAGCACTTCATACCCCAGGGAAAGGCACAGTTTAGTGTGGGAGCAGCAGAGCCATCTTAGTCCGTTAAGACACCAAGCACTGGGGGACAGTCAGCTGTGCCACTTGTGGAGAGGTCTGCAGAGCTGTCACTTTAGCTGCCAACAACAGAGAAGTGGGAAAGAGGAAGAAGAGAACAAAAAGCACAAATATTTCCAAGCCTTTTAGGTAACTCTATCTATCAATTTAAACTTAATATTAGCTTACTCAGAAGTGAGGTCCAACCTCAGAATATAGCTTTGGTCAAATTACTGACATATAAAATTAAAGTTCATGGAATACACTAGAAGACTGGGATGGAAAGAGAAGCTCTATGATTTCAACTCCTACACCAGCATCAGCCAATGTTTTCCAACCAACTGCCTGAAGTTAGATCCCCGGCTCCTTTAGCGGGCCTCTTCAACACCACCACTTGGTGTTGTAAAAGGAGAGAAATCCTGCCCCCTCTTCTACCAAAGCACCCTTACCCGCAAATTAAGAAGTGGGAGGGATGCCCAAACCACCTGGCAAAACCAGAATCATCTCCACTTACCAGCTGAATAATCACTGCATCCCCTAACCTTGATGCTACAACAGGGAATCTTCACAGATCACCACACTGAACATTGAAAGAGAACCAGTCAACAAGTCAGCAGGACTAAAACACATCAGGAACAGCTCAGAAACGTACAACCCAAAAAGCAAATGTGAACTCCAGAGCACTGCTGACACACTTTCCAATTCATACTACCCTCAAATCCAACATGGGAACACAGCACTATGTTGAAGGGCCTCAAGGGTTTGGTCCAAGTTTTACTTTACACATCAGCCATTTCCTATGTCAGATTAGGATTTTCATTACCAGAAACGATCAGAAAACACTGCTGACTGTTTACAATTGCAAAAGACAACAAAGGACCAAGGATACACACTCCCTGTGGATGGGCCACACGGGCTGCTGATTTTTTTATACCACACTTTTTCAAATAACCATACCTACAGTCTTTGCACTGGCAAACTCAGCCCCACAAGCTTCTCCACTTGATGTTACAATACAAAATCCATCATTTTAACGCATCAGGAATGGCTTGAGTCCCATTTGCAGATAGCAAAACGATCATTATGTCTAGACTTCAGTTTTCAACTCAGCTATGCAAGACTTTCCCAGAATTAGACAGGCTAAAAAAGGAAACACTTCAGATGTACTGGTTTTGCTTCCAACTAACAAGTGCTCCTCTATGAAAAGGACCGAAATTCAAAATCTTCTCTCCTGTTGGTCTAACGATACAGGAGTTCTCCATACACCTGGCAGCGAAGAGAAGAAGAAATTCAAATGTGGCTTTTGATTTATAGCTCCAGTGTGGCTTCTCAACAGTACAGCTGCCACATGCATTTTAAAGAAATTGTAGTAGCTGCATCTTTATCTGGAGTTCACGTAATGTCATCTTCTTTCCTCCAATAAAATGTAACATTAAATGACTTGAACTGTTTCCACAACCACCCGAGGACACGCAGGATGCTTCACTGCTTCCTTGCTGCCTGTGGCAACTGTGACTTACCAGCCACTTGCCATGGGTCAGGAGTTACCAAGCGTTCACAGCCTTTCCCCCTGGGATCCTTCAGTTTATAAAGACAATATGCTGCTTCCTACCTTCTCACCCCTCCCTAAAGTGACCCAAAGCATCATCCTAACAACACGTTTGTACTTCTTCCCAAACCTCACGTTTAATGCTTATTCCAGCAACAGTTTTCAGCATCCTAAACTGGGTCACATGACTATCCGTAGAGCTGATCAAACACCTCTGGTACATGCCACATCAAATCCAATGTAGACTAAAACAGGAAAGAAGTTCCAGTACCTGGACTGGAGAAGATTATCTACCCTCAAAAACCTAAAACCATCATTGTCCACTGGCAGTACTTCTCCTTATCCCAAAGGCAGACAAAGCCTACAATAAAACCTACAGCCTTCCCTCTTCCTCCTCCATTTCTGCAGGAAACAAGAACAAACAAAAAAGGCAGTATTAGAAATAATAACAAAGGACCCTGTCTATCCTCTAAGACTAAGGGCTTGTTCTAGATCTGTTTGCTCACATCTTTTTCTCTTGGGCTGCTGTAAGGATTTTTTTCTAGGTTGTTTTTTTCTTTTAATCTACCTCAAACTGTACATACAGTCATTGTTCTGAGTATCAGAAAGGGTGCCTTACTTCTCTGGTTTGAAAACCTATCAGATTTCACTCAGAAATAATAAACAGCTCTTGAAGCCTCCAAGAGCTTGAACCATCAAGATGCTCCATTCAGTCTCTGCTAGCTGGATCAGAGGAAACAGAAACACTGCGAGTCATCTAGAGCTTATCTATGGGATTTGCTAATGAAAAACAAGACAAAATAAATCAGGAAATAAGAATACCGTGCCATACACATCAAAGCAGAACACACATACCAACACGTACCCAACCCAGCACACACAGGGCAGAACAGCAAGTGCTATTAAAATAAAAAAAACGGGGGAAGAAAATCAGTTTGCCTGCTCGTCATGTGCTTCATGAAAGAGCTGCAAGGGCTCCCACACAGCTCTACAGCCTTGGGAAACTTCTGAATCCCATGAACTGCAGGAGTGATGAATTGTGTTTTATGTGCACTTAACTCGCAAATAATAAACTTCAAAAGGTTTGATCCCCAGTAGTTCCTGGTGGTGAGAAAGGGACAACTGGCGAGAAGGGGCTGCTGCTCTTGTTCTGTGGGCACGGGGGCTGCCAGGCGTGTGACATCACCCCTCCTGATTGGCTGCCAGTGACATCATTTTATTATTCAGCTTCATGTTTGCATTTCAGCTTCCCCCTTTCAGGGACCTCCAGACCTCACACAGCTCCGCCAAGTTGAGAGGAGCCAGGCAGCACGCCTGGAGCAGCACAGCAGAGCCCAGACCTGCCTTCCCCACCTTGGGGCTTCCCTGCACAAAAGCAGCAGCAAAATGGAGAGGCCTCCTGCTTCTCTTGAGTTGTTTTTTCTTAGCTAGAGAAAGGGGATAGTGCCAGGAGACTAACCAGGGGTCACAGGCTTACAGCAAGGCAGCAAGAGTTAAAGCAAAACTCCTAAGAAATTTGTTGCAGAAAAAGACCTGAAGACTGGAAAATGGAAACCATATGCAACCTAACAACAGAGACCCCAACACCCGTGCACACAAGTGTAATTAGACACGATGTGCAATGTGTTTGAAGAAAGTGGAAGAGCAGAGCAAATTCATCCAGAGACCGCTCAAGAGCACCCAAGTATCCCTCCTTTTGTTCAGATCCATACGGGATCTAACACAAAGCAGTATCATCTCCTGGCTGCCTTTGTTCCAGCTCAACATCCTGCTTCCCCTTACGCACTCGCCCCTTCTGAACTCGGATGCCTGTAACCTGATACAAAAGAATGTTAATTTCTCAAGTGATTTCATAAAAGCACAGAATGAGGGGAACTTGATATTTTCCCCATCTTGAAAAATATTATTTTATAGCACATACAACTGGAGGAAAATATATCTGGTCTACGACAATGCTCTGGAAAAATAAACTGAAAAATGGGTCGCTCTGCCCATGCACTTTCTAAACTTAATGTTTTCTATTTAGCAGACAGCACTGGGATGGGTGTGCACTCGTATATACAAATGCTGATATTTATGAATTATTCATGTGCACATGAACACAGATCAATCAGGCAGAAGATCAGTTTCAAGTAAGTACAAAAATATGTTAGTTAATGCTGAGCTTGAGTTCGCAGCATGGCATGGAGAGTAACTCATCTCAGCCCCTGTGCACTGCACTCGCCTAGTAACGCATCAAGAGGCATCGACAGTGCCTGCAGTTTCAAAACATTTTATGAACAAATTACACAAAATCAATTCAGCAAATACAATTGTGCTCCTAAAATAAGTTCCTGTATGTAAATGCATTTGCTGCGCACTTGCAGCACCACCCATTTGAAGTGTATTGCCCACACTCGATGCCATCCACCTATCCCATGGAAGGAGCACAGCGCTGAAGGATGGATGGCTATGCTACAAATGCTGGGCCTCTGACCCCTTCCCACACACAGACAGGTCAGCCCCAGCCACACAGGAGTGTAACTTGCAGCCAGGCTGCACTGCTACCCTAACACATCCTATGAGCAAAAGCTTTCAGAGAAAAAAGTCTCTTACTCATGCAAGGTAGTACCATAAATAAATTCTCTATAAACACTATGTAAATTCAAGCCAATGTAACTTCCACCTAAATTCACATACAGCTTCACTAGCCTTTTACATGTTATGATGCCACTATTGCTTCTATATTAAGAGAACATAAGTCTTTCAAGACACTAAATCAATGTGTTTAGTTTTATTTTTAAAAGTAAGCTCCAAACCCTAGAATCACTTTTAAGAGTGTGTCTTAATAGTTTAGGTTTGAATATATTCTGCTTCCTACTTCAGCATGTTTTAGCAAGACAGTGCTTGAGGCCACTTTAGACACCAGGAAAGTGAACATTTGTGTGTGCAAATGAAATAGAAATGCTATGAAAATGTTCTAGCTTCAATTTCTAGACAGTAACAAGGTGGTGGTGGAGAAACACTGGTGAAATTAAGCAAATAAAGAAGTGAGATATTTCTTTTGTTTCTCTTGTGTGGCTTGCAAGGTGTTATTTCATGGGGGTATTTTCCACCAGCCCTGATCTCAGCAAGTTTCCTGGCTGCCGTGTGAGAAATGACCTGAGAACACAGGATCTGTTCTCGGCAACGCGTGTCGATTGGGGTTAACAGGGTAAGCCCCACGTGCATCAGGGACAGCACAGGTACAGTTTAGCCTGTCTGATCTTCTGCAGCAGACACCAGACAGCTGCTACAAGACAGATACGCTCTTCACTACTATCACAAGAGAGTAGGTCATGCTTAGAGCTCCACAGTGAGCCTTCTGGCTCAGCAAGCTTTTCCCGACTTCAGCAAAACAGGTCACAATCGTTAAGCAGGACCTGAAATAAACAATCTCTTCATTTATCACACACCTTCCAGAACGCTCTAGAAATCCAAGCGACCCATTTTGCACAAAGCAATGCATTTTCAGTGCTCGCATTCCCACCCCATACATCTGCCCCAGAAACAACCCCAGCAACATCCAGCATCACACCTGAGAGTACGCTGCAGCAGGAACAGCCTTGGGAAATTGTCCTCCAGTTTCCAGTGGAGAAGGCACTTCTTTAGCTCCTCTGGCAAAGGGAAAATGTTTACGCCCTGATCCAATAGAAATTTTTCAAAGAATTGTGGAGCTGCTCTCTCTTTTCGCTGTGAGACTGTACAAATGTTTCCCAAACTTTCCTGCTAACCACTGCAGTTCATGATTTGCCTTCCTAACATCCCCTCAACCAACCAATTACAAGTATTGGCCTAAAAATGACTCAAAGAGGATGACTGGAGAAGTCATTGATGCAAGAGGACTCTTCGGAGGCAAGAACACACAAGACAAGGCATCATGAGACAGGTCCTATAGATAGATTAAAGACCACAAGCATGGAAGTTCCCAAAGCCACCAGCTGAAACAAAATATATCCCTGAAGTACACATGAAGCAAGCTCCCACAATTCATTATGTGATGAAATAATACCGATGAGAATCAGTCTTTGGCTGATGTCTTTTAGAAACCATGTTAGAGAAGCCCATCAGTCACCTAGAAGAGGGTTTCTCAAGATCAGTCTAAACCAACCTTTATGAAAACAGTTCCGAGACATTTTGCACCGCCACAAAGTGAAAGCTCTTCTAAGTGTTGGGTATTTAGTAATTGCTTTCAATATTTTGTAGTTTAGTTCTCCTTTGCAATTGTGTAAAGATTTTTAATTACTAGTATTACTTTTAACCTGCACTCCGGGTGCTACTGTGTATTAGCTGTAAAGAGGGCTCCAAGCTGAGAAAAACTGGTTCAAGTTATGTCATTTATTCTGAGACTTTCCATCAGGATCATCAACTTCTGCATCCTCCCCACCTCCTTCTTTCTCTCACTACGCCTACACTTTCAAGGATGGCTGAGGAAGATTTAACATTCCTAAATGCTACCAGTGTAAAACAGTCTAGACTAAAGCGCAAAGGACGTGAATCAAATCCCTAGAAGGAGCCTGTGGGTATCTAGTTAAGACATCAAATGAAATTCTGCAGAATTTGTGTGCGTGTTTGTTGTAATAGCAAGACTTCCACTGCAGCACAGACAACAGGCATGGGCACTCTGCTGTTTAGAAAACATTTGGAACAACTGGACAGGAAAAACAAAAGGAAGAAATATTGCTTCCAACCAAGAAGAGAGGTACATTCAGCTTCCCCCACCCACCTTCCACAAAAACATCAAGTATTTTCTTTCATAAATAATTGCAATAGGATGCCGTAGACGTTTCCAAGCAAACAATAGCTAGATTGTGTAATGTTTTGCCCTAGGCAGGGCCCGGGGGGAGGGGGACACAAAGGCTGGCTTTCAGGGCTTGGGGCCTCTCGCTCCTGCTCTGCTCCCTTCCTTCTCCTTCTCCTTCCCAGGCCATCCCTCCGCTGGGGCTTTGGAGCAGCAGCCATCGGAGGGCTTCTGCGAAAATAAAAAAAAAAAAGCCAACACAAACAAACAAAAGCTTGTTATAAAGCCCCTCAGGCCCTGCCACAGACCTCACACGAAGCAACGTTTCTTATTTCCCCAGAAGGGGACCCTACGTGAGGATTGCGGGATGCGTTTGGGGGTGCTGGTGACTTCTACCAGCCGTTGCCACGCACCCACTTTTGCACACCTGCCCCGGCACGCTCCTCTCCGGCTGCCTGAGTGGCCTCTGAACGAGCACAGCCTCTTGCTGCTTTGAAGATAAAAGCTGTCTAAGGGCAGGCACTACAGGCCAGGCAGGGCTGTTCCATGGATATTAAAAGAAAACAAAGAAAAGACCTTTTCTGCTATAAGGTGTTTCGAAAGAGTCACCCATTCGACTTGGGAAACCTGAGAGCTGTAATTCCCGTACTGATTCACCTTCCTCCTTCAAGTCAGGAATTAGAAAACAACCCGCCCCAGCAACATCAAAGGAGCACCAGTGCTCCCCAGTCCCCAGCCAGCCATCGCGGGCACTCCTGTTCCTTTCATGTTCCAGACAGCGCTGCCGGTACACAGCTAGTGATGAACCCAAACCCCAGCTACAGGTCCTGGGGCTCTGGGCAAAACATCTCTCCCAAACAGATTATTCAGCTGTTACCCCACCTTGTAGAGATAGACACATTCAAAAAGTGTGTGTGTATATGTATATATATACACTATATGCATATATGTCACCTGTGTGAAGAAGTACTCAGGCTGGGAGAAGAGCAAGGCAAAGTAACAGAAGTGCCCAACCCTGCCCAAAATCTGCAATTCTTACTCCTAGCAGCCCATACCAGTACCACCTCAGCACTGTAATCTCCCCCAAAGCCAAACATTTACCACACTATATACCATTTATATAGAACATAGCATATATTATTCTGTGCAAACCAAATATAATGCTGTTCAAGTCAGCTATGAGATCAAATAGTTATTGGTTTTTGTAACAGAAGAAAGCAGAGTACCTGTGGCCAGTCACAAGAGCACAGATAGTTAATTCAAGTTTGCAATAAATCAGGTTATTTTGGTTTTTTGAAGTGCTTCAAAAAGACTGCAATAAATGCATCAGTGCAGTTAAACTGATCTGAACTACACTTCAAAACACCCACCACACTAAGCATAAAAACAACAGACAGGTGCTGGCCACAGCAATTAAATCAAATTTATGACAAATCTATGCAAAATGCTTGCTTCAAAACTTACAGGGAAAAAACACAAATAGAAAATAAAGTTATATGGTAAAAAAAAAAATCTTCCCAGATGCATCTACAGATGGAGAAACTGCCTGGTTTTGTACAGGCTGAGGCATAGAGAGGCATACAGAAAATGGGAAGAAGCTAATGGAACAAAGTCACCTTACCACTGACCTTACCTGGTCGTGCCTTTAAAAACATGCTTTGAGACATGGCAGTGCATTTGAAAAAACAAACATTCTCCTCTTCCACAAAAGGAGAATTTCTTTCAATCACTCAATAGCCACAGAGCACACCTGAGAATCCAAAGGCTGAAGTGTCCCTCCCTGCCCTGCACCAGAGGTGTCTGGCACCAGCTCCTCTGCAGCCCTCATCACTCTGGAGATCCTTCAACTCCAGCCAGCACCTGTTCACTTCATGGCAGTAACACAGTGCATTCAAAGTTTGGATGCCCACGACAAGTAAACCAGCAGAAAATCAACCAAACTTCACTAGGGTATTTTTAAAAATATACATTAAAAAAAAAAGTTCTCTATCGAAGTGCCTTTTCTTTGTCAGAAGCATTTCCCCTGGATCTCTACACACATATGTCTATTTTTAACTTCAGGCTCATTACTGATAATTTGCAGAGAGATCTGAGCCACCAGCCATCAACTAAGCACCAACAGGTTTGCACAAAACATAGATGGAAGAGAACAGTTGGGGGTTACAGTGATTCTACTCGTGTCCCTTTTCTCAGGTCAGAAAGTCCTGGCTAAAATTCAAACATTTACAGATCTATTTGACAGATACAGTAACACGGCAACATTACTCAAGAGTAAAAATGCTGGATAAAAATGATGTTTCTCAATGTAAGTAAACAAGTTATCATAAACAGAAGTGACTTGACAAGACACAACGGCCTCGTTTACAAAGCATTCATTCATCAGAAAGCACACGAGTAGGAGCAGAACAAAGAGCACCTTCACACGGGACTTTCCGTACTCGCGCTGCACACACTCTAGAGGTTATCTGGACATCACAGAACCCCGAGCGTCACTGAAAATCACAGCAGCCCATCCTCCTGGCTGTGCCTGCTCGGGGCTCCTGGGAGAGTCTGGCTGCGGCAAGTGGCAGAGGTGACGCTCGCACCGCTCAGTCACACCTCCTGCTGACACAGGGCACAGAGGGAAGCACTCTCCACTGTCCTCTCCAAAGCCAGTCTTCACCAAAACAGTATCTTGGACCAAGATCCATGTTTCTACAAATTTGGGCATTAAACTTCTAGTGAGCCTGGGAGAAGCAGTCACTTTTCCAATTTACAGCATGTTTAGTAGAAAGAATGATTTTTGTTATAGATTTTTCATTATACACCCCCCATCCCAAATAGACATCTTACGTTAGAAATGGCAAAGTTCGTATTTCTGACATGAAACTTGAGAACCCAAACTCTCATGCTCACAGGCAGGCAAGTTATCAGTAGACTCAAAGACAAAACAAACTCTAAGTTAGAATTAACCCCTGCCAGTGGCTGCTTGTGACTCATAAACCTCCACATTGTTGGTCCCATATCTTTTCAATGCAAAAGATGGTGATTTTCTATGAAAAACATGAAAGCCATCATCCTGATCTCCACCTCAGTTCAACATCTACTGGTTGTCCCTTGCATTGTTCTGTTTACGTTTTTTTTTTGTTGGGATTTGGTTTTGTTTTTTATATTACTGCCAATTAAACAACACTCACAAGTGATGTCCTCATTTACCAGCCACACCATCTCCAAATGTAACTAGAGGTTAAAGGTTTTAGGGCAAACATTAAGTCCACACTGTGAGGAAACTGCACGAAGTATAAATGCTTCATACTTCAAGGCCCCAGTTATGAGCTGAATAAAAAGATACAGGTGTGCACGGAAAAAAAGGGCTTATTTCTGATATATTTTATAAAAGCACCTTGGAGAAAGACTGACTGCACTTCAAACATGATACAAAGAAAACCTCCATAATTTAACAGTGAAGCAGGTATCTCCCTACATTTATACCTATCCCCACCACTTTTCAACATGGGTATTACACTTTAAAATACATTCCTGAAAATCATGAGCGCTTTAAGTAAAGAATTGAGTTAACAGAATATTTTGTTTCTAATACCAAATTTCATACTTCCTAAAAACTTGTATCCAGAGAGCTGTACTCTTTAGATAGGTGTTTAAACTGCAGTATTTACCACTGTGCTATTCAGATGCGAGGCACACCTTACACCACCTCTGCTCAGCACAGTGATTCCATCCTTCCAGCGAAAGGCTAAACGTGTTCTGTTCTTGACTAGTGGGAGTCTGGGCTTCACAAGGCATCTTATCGTGAGAACAGGCTCTCTCAAGATTCCCAAACCCAATTTCTAAACCAAAAAGATTCAGATAAGTATCTGAGCATTTGCAATGCTTATCTGCTAGCTGCTCCTCTCTTCATTTATGCCTTGATGTTCTGTAGGCCTCCACAATGAATGTTTGCCTAAACTCCAAAGAGGATTTCATGGTTATGCAAGTTAAAATTCCTCTGCACAGACAGATAATTCAGAGGGATATCTCAAGTGTTTTGCTGGAGAACACAGAAGTGACATTTCCCTTCTTTACATGTGGTGCAGCTGCTTGACAATACTGACAAGCTCCTCCTACATATCTGCATGACCAGTGTTATGGTCTCCATCATGTTTGCCCTTAACTTACATGAGCAAATTCCAGAAAAAGAGGTAATTTTCCTTACTAACTACACTTTGTAGTTTGACTATTTAAGAGCTAACTAGTTGGCATGCTTTATTTGTGTCATATTGCAGGATGAGCTTCTTACCATAGCAAGGAGTTTCTCACCATTCTCAGTCAAGCATAGGCCCTTCCATAGCCTTGTCAGACCTCATAACTTTATCTTTCCCTCATGGTCCTTGTGTTTTTCTGACTCATCACATTTTGCTTTACTAACACAACTCCTGATTTCCAATAGCAAGAGAGAGTATTTAGCTGAGGTTAGGCTCATGTATTTCAGCTTACCTGAATGGGGAAACCCTGTTCTGCAATGCAGGGTTGTATTTCACAATTACATAGCGAGGTGCTCTTCTTCAGAGGCAGGTACCTTGCTAATAAACACACTTGGGGTACAAAACCAGGAAGCCAGTGCAGCAGCTCCCAGCTAATCTGCAGTACAAGCTACATTCTGTGCAAGTCTGGCAGGCAACCCAAGGGTTTTAAAACCACTTCAGACCCACAAATACAGTGCCAGCTGGGAGAGGGCAGATCGCATGTTTAAGCTTTGTAACGAAGTGAGAAGGTAAGATACAGCAACTTCTGCAAAACACCTCCTAATGACAGCCCACACAGCCATTACAGAGGCCAAACATATCAGCTTCCCACTCAGCAAAGCTGCCAGAACTCAACTCAAAGCAAAATTTATATAAATGGAAAAACCAGTATCAGATTCAGCTATCATTATGACTGCTGCATTTTGAGAGCAAGCAAACCAAAGGATTTTGAATTTCCAGAAGGAGGAAAGGTGTCCTTTCCCACCCTCACAAACAGAACAATCCTGTTACCCCACTCTGAAACTTCTCCATACTTGAAAGGAGCTTATCAGCCATAAAGACCTGCAGCATTTCGAGACAGTAGTTTCTTATCCTAAAAGCAAACTGAAGCGCATAACTGAATGGTCCTGACATGTTCGCCTTGCTTTTGCACCCCAGATGCCCTAAACTTTGTTAGCATCTTAGTCTGCGTTCCTCTTATTCCCCCCTATTCATTAGATCAGAAGGCTTTACAGTGAGAATATTGAAACACTAATTGAGGAGCAATTAGTATCACACAGTGAGAGCATCCCGGAAACACACTGCCCTTCTGAGTTCAAACTAAACCCTTATGATAACAAACATATCTTACTGTCCCCCTGACTGGCACATTAGGCAGTCATGGTGAGCACTACCTGGAAGTTCTCAAGTGTTACTTATAGCAGTCGCTCACTCTCAGGGTTTCTAAAATATGAGATTGGGAAAGAAAAGTTTCTACGAGCATGAAAATAGGTTGCTTACACACTGGATGTTAGTCAGATGGAAAAGTCTGGCACTTCTAAATCTAGTTTGGTTTTTTGTTGGGTTTTTTTACTTTGAGGAAGGGAAAAGCTTGAAGAACTTAAAATTTCCAGTACTTTGTTCCTAAATTTTACACGATACTGATGGAGTCAGCAAGTTAGATCAACACTAGTCTTACACCAAAAATACACAGAAAGATATCAGGATGAAATAGAGGGTGGTGCAAATAAAAACAAATGCTCCATGAATAAAAGCATTACCTAAGAGCCAGCTTCTCCCTTCAGTATTTTCAAGAAATTTCTAAGAGGATTTGCAGAGTTAAAGATAAGGGCCAGAAGTGAGATAACAGAT
This sequence comes from Chloroceryle aenea, assembly GCA_013399075.1. NCBI lineage: Eukaryota > Metazoa > Chordata > Aves > Coraciiformes > Cerylidae > Chloroceryle > Chloroceryle aenea. The sequence continues at coordinate 86,654 of VWZY01010551.1, read as the reverse complement.
GGCAATGAAAGGAAAACAGCATGTAATAACTTGATACAGTACACACAGTACTCTAGTACATTAGAAGAAGCCCAGAGACAACTTCCACGTGCGTGTTGCTTGGTTCCCTATTTATGAACAGTAGCATCATCAAGGGGTCATCACATAATATTTAGTTCTGTATCTACTGGTCTGTTTTAGCACCAAGAAGCATTATTATTCGAATCCCAACATCCAGACCTTGATTGTTTTTTACACAGAGGCAGCATCCTAAGCCCTACTGGAAGTCACTACTTTTAAGTGACAGAGATGGAGTCAACTAACTGGCAAGAGGGAAATTCTGGTTACTGTGTTAAGATCTCAGATGCTGTGTGTTTAGAGTCTGAGCTTCACTCCAGTTCACTCTCTCAGCCAGCTGATGTACACCAGGGCAATGCCTACTAAACTTTTACTTACTTTGAAGTTTCCAGAAATAATCAAGATATTTTTATTATTCCTAAAAATTTTCAACCACTTGGAGGCAGGGTGATAACAGCCTGTAAGCTGATTGTCTCCAGCAAATCACACGCAGAACAGGGCCTTCCTGACAGGCCAGGAGAGACTCGGCAGCTCTGGTTCAACATCACCTTGCCACCAGTCTGGGCTCCTCATCCCACACAGAATCCGGGCAAACAAAAGCTATGCCTGCAGCAAGAGACACCTGCACTTGCAAATGTCCAACATTTTACACTTTTTGTTTCTGTGGTGGGGTTGGCTGGGGGGATTCGAGGGGGGTTTTGTTGATTTTTGGGGTTTATTCCAAGGCTGCACTTCAGAGCTCTATGCTTTCTGAGAAGCAGCAGTCTCCCAGTCCTGCCAAGCAACCAAAATGTCCCTGGTCAACAACCTTCTCTGCTATCACCACAATCACCATTTATTTGTTTTGCTTGGATTTCCCAGGCTACAGGCCAAGGCTTTCACAGGCAGTGCACTGCCACTAAAGCAAAGGTTGACGATCCTTCATTTTTCCTTACATCACCAGCCTCACTGCCCTGGAAAAAGCACTATTAAAAACACGGTTAGCGATGCCTAAGCCATTTGTCCCAGGCCACTCAAAGGGAAGAGGTCAGACAATCACAGCAGGCACCCACAACCTCTATCCCCTGGGCTCCCATGGTTGGTAGAGCCAGGGCCAGAGGTACATCAGTAGCCACCCTTAAAAACAGCAGTGAGTGAAGACAAAAAAGGAAAAAAAGCATGTCTTGATCCATGCATCAGCATTACAGGACTAGAGAAGTGGAACAGGTCTGAACTTGTACCTGGAGAGATGAAATGTAAAGCTATTTTACATCCACATGGCAGGAATACCAACACACACACGGAGGCAAAGCTGTGAGCTGCATGCATTTGGATCGTGGCAGAAGACAACACGCAAGGGAGACAAAACCACCATAAGCTTGCTGAAAACAAAATTCAGTTATTTTTAAACAGGACTCCTTCAAGACCACGTTACAGGAGCAAATACCTAAACAGTACCAAAAAACTATGTAAACTGTACAATCCAAGGCTGCCAAGGCATTTTGTACTGCCCTTCCCATGAGCTCACATCACAGAGTTTAGTCTTTCAGCAAAGTCAGGGTGCTCAGATTATGATAAAAGACTTTCATCCCCGGCCATGAGATGTCAATTTCCCAGTACACAGTTATGATGACTTGAGAAGGACGAACTGCAAGGTTATCATAGATGAGGCCAGTTTTAACCAAAGCAAGTAACCCCCAATGGTAAGCACTTACAGCTCTGACTCACACCCAAGCTCATCTTTTTCTTTATTTGTGGAGAACGCAGGAGCTTGGAAATCACTCATCAACAAAAGTCACATAAGCAAATAATGTCCAACCCCACCACCTCCCAGCAGCTACAACACGGTCTGTCTGTATGTCCATATGACCAGAAGCCAGAGAGGCATCTCCCATGAGAAACCAAGCCAGCACATCCCAAACTGCACTTGTCCTTTCCAAGGTCGCTTCAGGAAGCTGTCTAGGCTACGTGGTGTAACTCAAGCTGCTGTACAGGACCTGCTCTTAAATAAATATATATCCATGCAGTTATTTAAGAATCTCTGAATACAATGCCAGCCATTTCTTGTGTTTATTATGTTTCTGCTCAACCAGCTGCACCCAGACATACTTGGTAAGAAGTACAGCTGTGTAGAAATCCCATTAAGGAGAACAGTTACATTTTCAGTTACCTCCAAGGCAAAGATTCCAGCATACAAACACACACAAGTGCCACGTTTCGCTTTGGTGGTGGGTTCTGGTGTTTTGCTTTGGTTTGTTTGGGTTTTTAATTTGTTTGAAAAAGCACTCAAGTCAGTGGCAATTAAAAAATTCCTGCAGTAGCTTAGAATCAACTAAACCCCAGAACAATCCACAATAATATCACACAGTATCACCTCATTTATCAGCCCAGAGCTGCCGAACCACAGATAAAAAAGTTCTGCCCCAGACATAAATAAGCGAGGGCAAATTTACGTCATGCAAAAAAATCTCTGCGATGAAAGAAATCAGTGAGACAAACAAGAGATGCAGATAACATGTTCTTTACATTCAAAACACCAAACATTCTGGAAGCACTGCAGGAAGCCTATGTGCTGCAGGAAAAAGAATTCACATGGAGATCACAGGGATACTGTAAAAGCAGAGGCAGTCAAGATGCACGAGGACAGAGTTTCCTCTGAAATGTGTAAACTGAAAACTGCACCCACTACTTGGGCACGGTTTAAACTGCAGCAATGTACCCACAGAGAGCCCTGCGTGCAGCCAGCCTTGGACCTCTCCATGCTTCTCTCTGAAGAACAGGAATAGTCCACCAGTTTACCCCATGGGCTCAATCTCAATCTTTGTTATGCTCAAGCTGCTCGAATGAAAATCACCTAACAAGCACAGAATAGAAGTTTAGCTCATACTAGATAAAAAGATTAGAAAATCTGGGATTTCCCCTATCTCCTTTCGGTCTTCATTTAGTCTACCATTGGCAACAGATGAATTTCATTTCAATAAAAGATAACCACAAAATAAAACTACGTATTTTCCACATAACAAAAAATAACTGACAATTGTTCTGGGTTTGTTTGTTTAATAATATATTAATAGGAGGAAACTAAGAGGTATTTTCCTTCTTTGTTTCAGCTCAGTTTCACTAAATAGCTTATAAACCCCCGAAGAACATGTCTGAAACTGCAAAGCCACAAGCACATCCCTCCCCGCTTCCCTTCCCAAATCCTAGTCCCTAATGTGCAGCTAGGTAAATCTCAGAATAGAAGAAAGGAGTATTATTAGCAGAGGGCTCAGAATTGGAGGGCAACCGCTGAACACTGCCTGGAGCTAAACCTCTAAAGTTACTCGCTGGCGAAGCGTGCCCGCCTTTGATGGGTGGAGTTCAGAGTCCGCTGCTTTAACCTCGTCAGGAAGAGCTCGCTCACACGGTGCAAGATGAGCTCTTTCCTACACTTTCTTCACCACTTTTACAAAACTGGCATCCTGACAGGCTTTGCACATTTCCAAATATTAAAAATAGCTAGGCAAGAATTTACAAGTAGCAATATCACTGATGACAACTCACAAATCATCTACCTCCAAGCTGCGGTTTTTGTCTGAGCCTGGTCCATGAGAGATCTTAAGTTCCAGCATCAAGGATATCTCCTGAACTACACCAATAAGCCAACATTCTCACCAAATATTTAAATGTTGTGTGCTTGGTTGAGTTTTCTGCCAACAAAAGTGATGCACAACTGCAGAGCAAGAGAGACTGAGAAGGTCCTTCCAGAAAAGAAACCAAAAACATTCCAGTATCTTCCTTGTTTATGGAAAACTTAAATAAAAACTGGCCCTAAAAATTTGCTGAAGCATTTAGAACAGGATTTTGCAGGCGCCTGTGCACCACTTTGGTGAAGGTCACATTAAACACATCTGCAGCCTACACTCACAAGGAAGGAAAGTGTTGATTTGGGAGACTCTCAGGGGGAGGAAAAAAAGCAAAAATTAAAACAAAAACAAAACAAGGCAAATAAGACTATATCCAGTCTGGGATGGAAGAACAGCCAAGTCTGCCTGGCTGTACCACTCAAAAGCTTTCTGTCTGCTGGGTCTTCAAGAAGCAACTCCTATGCCAATACTATACCCCAAGTACTTGATTCTTTAAGTACTACATTAAAACTGATTCCTGCACTACAGTCCATATTTGTGTATTGCTCATCATCAAAAACCTAACATAACCTGCAGATACCTTTTGTAGTCTCATTCCAGTCACTCTTAGCCAGCCCTTCATAGCCCACAAGCCTCCCAAGTCATCTCAGTTTACTCTTCCCTTAAGGCTTTTCTTCAGAGCTTAAGTCTACATTAATGGATGTGAGTCACAAAGGCCCTCAACTCCAACACCAAGAAGGATATGGATCTCAGAGAACCAGATTACTCAGTCTGGTATCATTAGAAGTTTATTACTGCTTACTTGGGTATCACAAGAATGAAAGATGGCCTGGACAGGTTTTGCTCTGAGGGGACCTCTGCTCAACTCTTACCCACACAACTGATGATGTTTCCACCTTCCCCTCACTTCACAACGTCAGCCATCAGCAATCGGAGATGCTCAACAGCACATTCAACCAATAGGTCAGCATTTCTCCCCAAAATGTAGAATGCCTACCCAGCTTTAATAGTATTTCAGAATCATAATATTAACAGGGGGAAAAGGGCAAGATAAACCTTCCCCCCTGCCCCAGGAAACCTCACTCCCACTGGATAGAATTCCCAAAAGATCACATTAAAAAAAAAATAATAATAAAACAAACAACAGAAAAACCAAAAACCCCAAACCACACAAACATGCAGCAAATTCAGTTTCCCTTGACATATTTCCTTCCCATCAGTTTCCCATCTCTGGCCAAACAAGCTTTTATAGAGTCTTCATAAAGTCACAGTCCGGTTTGGAGGTCACGGTTCTTTGCTGGGATTTTTTTTTTACTGGAAAATCTGCCCCCTGACACACATTAGGCACAGCACAATTCACACACTTTTTGAATACCTCCTAAGAAATTACCATTTACTTCACACAAGGCTAAATGGATTACATCCCAGGACATCCTCTGATGATGAAAATACCAACTTCTTTGGAAATAATAATATAGGGGGGTTTAAATTGTTCTAATCCCACGTGCACTACCTTCTACTGCAGCTGATCAGAAATGAGACTGGGCTCTTAATCAGGAGGATGATGAGCAGCAGCACCAACTTGCCACTACCTGGCACAAATTTTTTTCCACTCTCCTGCAGCTGACAAATGACCACTGCAGTGGAGAGGACTTGAAAAGCTTCCCAGCTAGGCTAAGAAAATGAACTTACACATGGGCTATTTTTGGCCACTTTATGGCAGTTCTTGTAAGACGAGTTACAGAAAAATGCTGCATTTTATGCAGCAAAGTGGAAAATGACTGTTCTGAGTCTTCAAAAGATAGGAAGAACAACAGCTAATAGGACAGCTTTACTGGGGCAAATGAAAACTACGAGTTAAGTATTTTTTGAAGCATCTGGCTTAGCTGTTTAAGCTGAGGAGATATTCTTGATGCTGGAACTTGTACCTGCCTGGGAACTTGGCTTGGGTTTAAAAAAAAAATTATTCATATTTGCAAAGTGTTATGTGAGGTGCTATCAGCAATATCACTACTTGTAAATAAAGTAATATTCAGTATAAAAAAAAAATTTAACTTGCATGCCTTAATTTAAGAAGGGATGCTGCACTGGCTTTAAAAAGCTTACTCTTGGTAATTAGGTTTCCAGTCCTAAACAGCCTCCACTGTTACAGCTCAAACAAGCAGCTTTAACTGAGTTGCCCATCTCTTTGTGTTTCTGTTTTGATAGAGGCTCAATTATGCTCAGGACAATGGCCTGTCTCTTCATTTTGCTGTGAATAGGAAGCAAGGGTGCCATTGTCACCCGGCTTCAATTCAGTCACAACAAAGGGGTCTGAAGTGCTGAAAATAATGGGCTACCTAAAGTAGCTAGGAAGAGGAAGGAGGAAGAGAGAGCTCTGCGCAACCCA